>CM068293.1:31980150-32463722 GCA_034703905.1 Chenopodium berlandieri | reverse complement strand
TCCTCAAGTGCTTTGAGGAACATGTCCGGAAAAGGAGGAGAACTTTTCCTTCTATTCTGCCGGGATGGAATTAGCAATTAGTTGTTAGACTTCCTTGCAATCAGAAGACCATGCATCATGAGCTTCATCACTCATGATGATTCCCTTCGAGAGGAAGCTTGGAATAGGAGTATCAAGAATGTACTCCATGGAACATTTCCGAAGAGTTTTCCGGAGTTTCACCTCCCATTCCTTGAAGTTGACCAAGTTTAGGCTCAACTTGTCGGGGAGTGCAGGGCACATTAAGTTGTTGTTATTTTTAGTTGCAGACACTATTCTACAATTGAAAGAATTTTCAATGAAAAACCATTCATAAAACTAATAAGTTTGAAATTTAAAGCATACATGCAGAATTTTTTCAATCTTATTGAGCGTTTTTTCCACACATTTAAAATTGTCCCATTTAGACGAGAATAAAACGATTCCAAAACCCCAAAAATCAAAAAGTGATTAAGCTTGCTTTGGCTTGTCTTAACACTTAATATTTTAAGGTAAGCAATCCAATTGCTAATAGCTCTAAGCTACTCATGGTTCGATAAAACGTCGCATCTAATGCTTTCTTGACGTCTTATCTCCATTGCCACGACATCTAAGGACACCTTACTAATATCGTTGAGTCTAACCAAAACTAACGTGTATGCGATGCCTTACTTTGGCAAGCGCACCAACATACCTTACTTTCCTAGGAAAGTAGTAATGATGTACTTTGGCACAACCCATTACTATTCTCATTAGTTCCGTAAGTGTCATTTTGGAATGGAAAATTTAACTCAATTTTCTTTAGGACTTAGGGTTTCTATTAGAGGTGGGAATGGACCGTGTCGAGCCTGCTTCTTGGCGTGTTGTGCCGTGCCGAGCCACCATTTGGCACACCCCAGCCCAGGACACGGCACGGCCCACGTGCCTGGCGTGCCGTGCCGTTCCGGGCAGCAGGTCGCCCACTTTTTTTTTTTTTTTAAATCGATATATTTAAATATTTTATTAATTTATGTTTTTTTATAATTATATTATTATTGTTCTTTATACTTTTCTTATTTTTATTATTTTAGTTCTTTTACTTATTTATGTTATTTTTATTATTAATATATTATAATTAATTTTAACTTTTTATTATCATACATCTTTATTATTATTTAGCAAAAAACAACAATGCATATAATTTAAAAATTGACTAGTGGGATAACACAAGAATTGATAAATAACTTATTTTATTATACGCCGGTACGATAAATCGATAATACAATAATTGATAATGATAAAAATCGTACAATAATTGATGAATAACTTAACTTTATTGCTTATTTTATTATACGGGGTTCGATAATACAAATAATAGCTGTAATTAATAGTATGTAATCTAATTATTCTTCTTGTTCGTCTTCGTCTTCTTCTTCTTGTTCAAGTTCATCGGCCAATTGAATTGATTGGTGTTTAGGGTAAAAATTACCCATGACAAATGGACCAATCCGGACCTGCCACGTGTCCATTACGTGGGCCAATCAGCGTCCGCCACTTGTCACCCTAAGAGGTCCAACATGGACTAATCAGGCCACGCCACGTGGCCTCCCATATGCCAAATAGGCAAAATGGCCACCAAGGCCCAAAGTCCGAGAAAAGCCCAATTTGCCCCGGTTAACCTAAACCTAAAATTGGCACGCTTCTCAAGACTATAAATACTTAATTAATCCTCATTAAAGGGGATTCAGCAATTAATGACTCTCACCTAGAGAAAACCAAAACACATTGATCACTCCTCACCTAGAGGAACCAGATCTTCCAACCTTTACTTTTCCGCACTATTCACTCCTGAAGCAAGTACTAACTTGATCGTCGGAGGCGGAGCTCCTACCACAAGGAGTCTTCGTTTGTTTTGCAGGTACAGGCGCACGGATCCAGTCTCGAAATTGTAACTCTCCCGCAGGACATCAGAAAACCCCGAAACATCTTGGCGCCGTCTGTGGGGAGAGTACTTTTGGGATGGAACCACAGTCTGTACCGACTCAAAGTGAGAAGCGTCCCATGGACGACCCTCGGGTCTACACTGACCAAGATACTGACAATGAGGTCGAGGTCGAGACTCACACGGCCTCTGACGGGACCCTAAGGGCCCGACGCACCCGTTCTACCGAAAGGAGGGAACGAGAGGCTGGTCCCGGTCGGCCAGCCGACCCACCGCCTGAGACTCAGCAGGCGGTCGAAGGATCTGCTCCTATGACTAGGACAGAACTCATGACTCTCATGAGTACTTTCAAGGGAATGATCCAAGAGCTTGTCAATAAAAAGGCGACTGCTCCACCAAAGGAACAGTCGGCCAGATCAAACCACTCCCAGTTGAAGTTACATGCGCCTCGCATGAAACTACTGGGTACAACCGGCAATATACCAGTCTCCGAGCATCCGGCCAGGCGGCCAACTACTACAGGCGTCATACGGCCGAATGCAAAGAGTCAGGCGGTCAAGCTTGTAAGCTATTTATTATTATCATATCATTATTATGATGGTAAAAAAAAATAAAAATAAAATAAAAATAAAAGAGGTTGTTAATCACCATCTTTATAATTATTATATGATGCATGCTTTTGTTAGCCGTATAACCACAAAGCATTATTAATATTTCCTTTGCATGCAAGCTACACTAATCTCTTAAGGAGATTAGGCCACGCATGTCTACTCCTATTTTTCCGAGTCTTAGCCAGCTAACTCACTAAAGCTAATTCACTAAAGCATGCAGCTTTACTCAAGTATACATTATACAATATATTTAGTAAATATAATATATTGTTTTGGGAAGAACCGCCATCCCTCATTTGAAATCACAAGTGAGCTCAATCTGAGAGTATGAAGCTCCATGCAAACAAGCGGCATCATGACTCAATGAGCAGCCAGCACTATACAAGCCCCAAGCAGTCGGCCTTGTGTACTAAGCGTAGGAAAAAGGGGGCTAGTGATGTGTGGGAGTCGTATGTGTTTAATCATCATATGCTAATAAACAAAGCTCACCCTAAAACAGCCGGCTTATCATTATGTTACCCAATGCCGATCAAGTAAAGTTTGTTCTTGTTTGAAAAATAGCATGAGTCTATTGCAATATCGAGGCACAAATGGCATTATCATGCGAGACAAAGGCAGCGTAAGCAAAACGTGTGTGTGTTGATATGCATGGCTGAACGCAAGGTGTAATAGGCGGCCACAAGTGCTCTTCAAGACGGCAGTCGGCCCCATCCCAGTCACAAAAACAGCCAGCCATGTGCGGCACTTAACGCAGCAAGCCACCATCAAAACAGCAGGCACTCGGTTGAAAGAACATAAGCTAATGTGGGTCTTCATGCTTTTGTAATGGGGGCCGAGTATTCTGATCATTTTGGTCTAAATAATGCCCAGCACGATCAGAAAAACATTAATACAAGCGGAAATTATGTGCCAAGCTAACTCTGAAATACACGGCCAAATGCCGAGTTCGAGGCGAAAAGGTTTCAACTCCATGAAAACTGAGCAATCTTCGAATTTTGTTAGACAATGCATAATAAGCAAGTCAACTGGTACTATGTTGATAGCTCAGACGGCCATCTCTATGCATTTGGAGATACATTCGGCTACAAGCCATCACCATGCATTTGACTAAAAGGCTAAAATCGACTGGTATTGTTGATGGCTTCCCCTTGTATGTATTCGAAGCAACACACTTCTCGCTGTTTGCGTTTCGCATTTGGATGGCCGAATGCTTTGATGAAGGAGCAGGCGGCATCCAGATGCAGAGAGCTCGATTTGAGAGTATGCAGCTCCCAGTATACAAGCGGCCATCTATATAGGCGCTAAGAATTCGGCTCTTCGCTGTTAACCCTTGCAAACAAGAGCTTAATGGCTCCTACTTCAGAACGCATACAAGCATCCAAAATCAACACTCGGTTGGTTCAATACAATCGGCTCTATAATCATTCAACGACAGCCGAGAGAATTATTGCTTATCTCATACTATCAGCTAGCCTACAAGAAGGATACCGGCCATTAAAACCATTCGCAAAGAACGAAGCGGCATTCGCAACCATTGATTATTAAAAGCATAGCTAAGCTCAAGTTCTTGTAACCATGAAAGCAGCCGGCCTGCTCCTCATGTAAGTTCAGGCTATGAGATTCTTGAATTTCGAAGGGTCCTGGTCGAGTAAATTCAGGCTATGTAAGTTCAGGCTACGAGTTTTGTGCTTGGACTGAGCAGGGGCTTGAGTAGGCGGCCCCAGCCCAGTCCCAGCTTGACGCACCAGCTTGCTTAAAACAGCCGGCTACCTGATCATTCGGCCATTTAACGTCGAACTTGGAATTGCTTGTTAAGTCCAAAAGGGATACATCCAACATCCTCATGTATTACAAGCCGATTATGGGAGTGTGTATCAACAAGATGCCCAGCTAGCAACATCATAGCCAGCATGCTCCACATGTAAGCTAAAGATAAGTGGTTCTTGAAATTTCGAAGTATCATGGGCAAACAGCAGTGAATCAAGCGACACCATGTTGGCTCCAAGCATCTAGGCTTGATTGTTTGTAAAAGAAACAACCGCATGGTTACAGCCAACGGTGTCAACTCGCTTAAAACAGCCGTCCACCTAGCAAATCAGCCTGACCATATTGTGTGAAGCTTTGCGCTTTAACCATATGCTGCTGCCCATAATCCAGTTAAACGCATGTGTTACGCTTATCAAACCTCTCAAACAGTCAGCCAACATAACAGGCGGACTTAAGTGGTCGGATGCTCCACATGTTAAGCATTGTTAAAGTCGAGTAATATATGGCTTTGCAAATTGTATATATGTCGACAAAATTCAGGATAAATTTGCAAGCCATGGAGGGTCGGATCATAGCTACTCGGCTTGGTTATTGTTGAACTCCTTATAAGGGCAATATGAACTCACCTCCCTCCTAGCATGTAACAATGTATGACCGTACAAAATAAATGGACGGTTGACTAAAGCTAGTTGTCCGAGTTGCCCTCACTTGAAGCTCCATGTTTCAAATTAAATACGGACAAGATAAGCTGGCCGAATAAAAATGAAAAGCAAACGTCCTCCATGTGCAAAGCTCAAACACCAACAGCAAGCAACTCTAAATGCCGAGTTCGTGTGTATAAAACAGGCGGCATGCCGAATGTCTGGTTCTATGGTTTGCGTGGTTTCATAGCCTTGTTAAAGCTACCTCAATCATTATTATGATTATCCCTGTAGTGTGATCACTTGTCATTCTCATTTAAAGAATATTGCCTAAGTCTATCAAGCAAGAGAGGCGGCATGAATAGTAGTCGGCTCCCTATACGACGAAGTCTCGTAGCTATGAAAGCAGTCGACCCTCATTAATTTCACTAAGGGGCTAAAGACCGGCGGCAAATGTGTGGGCCGAACAGCAAGGTCGCAAACCACATTAAAACAAGTTTAGCACGACCACCTGTCCCCATTTGAAGAAAGTAGAGTCATCAATCCTCCATGGAAGGGAGCTAAGTGATCTATCTACTCTAACACTTGAAATTATTTCAATACTTGATACTAATTCAGAGGGGCATGCCGCCTGTACCTTTACAGTCGGCTACTCTCCATTGAGTATTTCACTCTATGATCAGAGGGGCATGCCGCAGTACCTCTATAGTCGGCTACTCTCTGCTTTGATTATTTTACTCTATCACCAGAAGGGCATGCCGTCTGGACATACAATCGGCTACTCTCCATAGAAGATGGCCGACTGGTTCCAAAACAAACGGCCACCCTCCTATACTTAGCTAAAAAATGATCAGGGCCTGGCCGACCCTGTGCCTAAACAGGCGGCTACCCTCCTCTTACTTAGCACCTACGTTCACCAAGAACTATCCAAGGCCACAAGCCGAATGATCAGTCCAGGCGCCAAGCCAACTGATCCAATCTTTAAACTAATACGACCTGTCCCAACATCATAGCAGGCGTCCGACGGCATCCCTCCGGATGAAATTCGTCGCAGAGAGCAGCTCCCTTTTGGGTGGAACATTGCTCTATAAACTAATTACACGGCACCTATACGACTGTCCTCAAGGGCAACCACGTAGCCGTTTTTGAGACAAGGATAACTCTATCACTAACCTAACCAGTGGTAGCAGTTGACATCTGAGTCGGATGACCCCCTGTATTACTTGGGATAAATGCAGGGGGTACCTCTTAAGTTAATAGCCAACAAACATTGGCGAATCAAGGGGATCAGCCGGCCTCTACCGCCTGGTACCTCTACTGCTCAAGATAGAGTGTGACGGAGACTGAGTAAACTCCCACGTTAACTCATAGTCACTCTCTCAAACTTAGTATGGAGCCTAAAAGGTATGAGTCGCCCGCCTGTTTTTAGCAAACAGGGGCTCTCAACCACTACTCCTGCTAGGTTAACAACCTTTGAGTTAATAGCCAAGCAAAACTTGGCGAATCAAGGGGACCATGTATCCAGCTTCCCCCGCCTGGTTTCCCTACTACTCAAACAAAATAGGCAGTGATTGACTAACCTCAAGGTTAACCAGTCGCCCTCCTTAGTACAGAACCTAAAAGGTATGAGAGATCCGCCTGTTTTTTAGCAAACAAGGGCTCTCGACCACTATTCCTACTAGATCTGACAAAAGCTACCGCCCAGGCATAGCTACTCTGGCTAGGCGTCCCGTTCACAGAAACAGACGACCTGTCCCCATCAAACTTGGTGAAATTCACCAAATATTATGAAACCATGCCAAAACATTTTGGCACCACTATTCTTACTAGGTTGGCTATACTTAAAGCTGTCGTATATAACCTAACAGGTGTAGCTACTTCGGTTGGACGTCCCGTCTGACGCCTGCTTCTATGCAGCCACCAAAGCAAACGACCAGCCATCCCCCAACGAAATAAACTAAGTACCAAACTTAGTATATTGAATCAAAAGAGGCCAATGGCCGAATAATGCTAAACGCTTACCCCTTATGCAATAGTTGACAGTCCACCTGATCAGGGGCTATCTGCATAGTGGGGCAAAGAATCGGCATCTGTCTAGTTCGGCGGCAATCATTATTATGATTGATTAACTTTGAAAATGTCATACCGCCCAAGGTATCAAAATTTTCTAAGTTAATCAAGTCCATCTCCCATTAGAACTAGACAAGATGCCTACCTAGCAAAGCTTCGAGGGTCTAACTTTCAAAAGGAGCAATCCCTCTTGGAAAGAGAAATTACTCCTTCCGAGGGGCAAATGTTTAGGGTAAAAATTACCCATGACAAATGGACCAATCCGGACATGCCACGTGTCCACCACGTGGGCCAATCAGCGTCCGCCACTTGTCACCCTAAGAGGTCCAACATGGACTAATCAGGCCACGCCACGTGGCCTCCCATATGCCAAATAGGCAAAATGGCCACCAAGGCCCAAAGTCCGAGAAAAGCCCAATTTGCCCCGGTTAACCTAAACCTAAAATTGGCACGCTTCTCAAGACTATAAATACTTAATTAATCCTCATTAAAGGGGATTCAGCAATTAATGACTCTCACCTAGAGAAAACCAAAACACATTGATCACTCCTCACCTAGAGGAACCAGATCTTCCAACCTTTACTTTTCCGCACTATTCACTCCTCAAGCAAGTACTAACTTGATCGTCGGAGGCGGAGCTCCTACCACAAGGAGTCTCCGTTTGTTTTGCAGGTACAGGCGCACGGATCCAGTCTCGAAATTGTAACTCTCCCGCAGGACATCAGAAAACCCCAAAACAATTGGGAACTGGTAGAACTCGACGTTCCTTCATCATCGTCGTTTTGTGCATAAGTACGATCTTGGGAACGAGTTTCGGCATCCAACCAATTCTGGAAACAAACACACATTTCAAGTGTTTCGGGTTTTAGACTTGTTCTTCTATCGTCTAAAACCCTTCCTAACGTACTAAAAGCTCTTTCGGAGGCAACGGAGGAGACTTAGATACAAAAATATCACGAGCCATTGCTGCCAAAATTGGATGTTTCGTGCTTTGTGATTTCCACCAATTAAGGATGTCGAGGCCATACTTCTCTTTGTCTCGTCCATGCCTTTCATGAAGTCCTAACTTAAGTACATTTGCAACTCTGAAACATCACTTTGTGTTCTCCTAGATGATGATTCGCTACCTGGAAACTTAGACATCATGTTAGTAGCGTGTGCAAATAAACCTTTGGCCTTTTTACTTACATTTTTGGATGATTGAGATGGAGAAAATCGAGACACGGTTCCATATTTACATTCATAAACTCTATATAAGGCAAAAAATTGATTGGTCACATTAGTTTTATAAGATTCAACATCATCTTCAAATTTCATGCATTGAAAATAAATATCAATTAATAAAAATGTGCCATCATACTTTTGCCTTAGATCTAATATAGAAGCAAAAATATTAATCATAGGAAGAGTAGTGTAATATTTACGCCATTTTTCCTCCATTGATGGAAGATATCCATCATAATCGTGATGTGATCGGTGTTCATCAAAAAGTTGTGCAAGTAAACATGCATTGCTAAGAAAAGAATGAGCACAAGGATTATAAAAAGAAGAAAAACAATGTATCATACTATATAATAATTGTAAAAACTGCATATATTTTTCACAGTTAGACCAATCATCATCTAATAAAGCAAATTGTGGAAATTTTTTATTATAAAAAATTGTTAATGAACCCTTGTACTTGATTGCCATACTCAACATTTCATAGGTGGAGTTCCACCTAGTTGCACAATCCATTTTGATTTTAATACCCTTTATCCTTTGTTGCCCGCAAAAAGCTTTCCATTCCAGAAATCTCATGTTAGAGCTGTTAATAGACATAATAGCATTTCTAATTTTGTGATAACATGGACCAATTGTTTGTGTTCCATCCTTCACACACAAGTTAAGAACATGACAAATTCATCTAATATGAAGTGCATCTCCATCTAATATTACATCGATCAATTGTGCTTTAACTAAATTTGCACAAAATGTCATAGAAGTTGCATTATCAAAAGTCATAGACATGATTTTGGGCCTAAGATTATATGCATCAATAGCTTGCATTAAATTATGAGCAATATTAAGACCGGTGTGGGGGGTATTCAAGCATTTTAAAATGGATAATGCGTTTTGTAATACCAATCAGTATCCAACCAATGACAAGTCACACACAAATAGTGATATCCGTAACCACTATCCCATGCATCAGCATCAAAGAAACTCTACTAGTAAGATTAGTTAATTCATCATATAACTTCAATTTGTACTCTAGAAAAGATTTCATGGCAGCCGAACGGACAATTTTTCTAGAGATTTTTTTGTGTTGGGGTTGTAGTGCTTGGTTAATGTAATTGTTAAAAGGATCATTTTCGGCAAAAAGAAAAGGTTGTTCGGCATGTACTAACATTCTCCCTAGTTCATCTCTATCTCTCTCATAATTGTAAGTGAAGCCATGTGGATGGAATTGAGAAATTTTGGGTTGAGTTGGATCACTAGATGGACCACCACATTGTTTTACATGTCTACTAAGGTGTCCCGTCCCTCCCTTGGTTTCGGCCGAATAAATTTTGTTACATGTCTTACACTTGGCTTTGGTTCCATCTCTACTTAATTGAAAATATCCCCAAACATTACTCTTTCGATTGGTATTGACAAGTTCCTCTTCGGTACACCATTCTAATGTGTTTAGAATATGGGTGCTTGGAATTTGGGTGTTTGGCATTTGGGTGGATTGTTAACTCGACCCGGCGGCATGTGTTTGGCTACCTTGACTAGTTGGATAAGAAAATTCATGTTGTGAGCCGTATAAATGAGGTGAGAATTGGTTTTGTTGAAATCCCGAACAAGACATAGTCCAAGGAGACATATTGTCAAATTGTTCGAATCCTCGCATGGTTTGGGGATGAAAGAAGGGGGTGGAAGTGTTCGGAATGGGCAAGGGCATTGAAGTGTTTGAATGTGGTAATTCCCTATTTGACTTGATTTTCCTAGAGGAGGAAGGGTTCGGGTTTGATGTCATGATTAATAATAATAACAATAATAATACCAACAACAATAATAATAATAATAATAATAATAATACAAATAATAATAACAATAACAATAATAACAACAACAATAATAATAATACAAATAATAATAACAATAACAATAATAATAACAACAATAATAATAACAATAACAATAATAATAGTGACAAGAACAATAATTATAACAATAATAATAATAATAATAATAACAAATTAAAATAACGTTGAGTTAGATCTTACAACGACGCTTCGATTGCTTTCCGCTAATTAATTTCCCGAACTTATAATTTTTTTTTTTTTAATTTTTATAATTGAGAGAATTAGAGAACTAAAGATTATATGAGATTTTTTTTTTTTTTGAGAAGTAGAGAATCAGAGAGTAAGAATTAGAGAATAAGAGACTTAGAGAATAAGAGATTTGAGAATACATGAGTTGATGAATTGCGGAAAAAAATGGAGGAAGAAGTGAAGTATTTATAGGAAAAATGATGAATTAGCTGTTAGAGTGGTTGTTGGAATATAGCCGTTAATATGGCTGTTACAATATAATCGTTTATGGCTGTTGGAAGCTGTAGAAAGCCGGAAAGTAGCCGTTATGCACAGGCCGTGCCTGGTAGGCCGCATGCCGTGCTGGGTCGTGCTTGGCGGGCCGCGTGCCGTGCTGGGCCGACCTGTGAGCTGGACTACCGTGCCGCCCACCATGCCCGTGCCGTGCTCGTGCCAATTTATCAAAATTTTGTTCACGGCACGGCCCAATGCTGGGCCACCGTGCCGTGCCGTGCTCGTGCCGCCCGCGGGCTGGCACGGCCCATGCCCACCTCTATTTTCTATGTTGATTGATTTAAGTGAACTAAACTAATCATCACAACATTCGAAATCCTAACCATGCATCAAACATCGCAATTATATAAGCAAAATATATATAAAGCATAATTAAAGATGCATTTGGCAACTAGCATGACCCCTTGAACTTGAGCCTTCAATTCTTCAAGGGCCTTCGATGCATCCTCTTGGCCCGTCTTCTTAGAAACGTCGTCTTCAAGACATGTCCACCAATTGTGCAACTACTAGTAAGACTAGGACTAATCTAAATATTAAGGTACAAAAATACGGAACGGTACGCAGACCGTATTTAGATTTACAAAAATACAAAACGGAACGCATTCCGTATTTACTATCCTAGTCGGGCCCCACTAGTTGCCATTTTGTAAAACCTACATTAGAATATCTATTCCATTCATCCATTCACTAACGTGAATGGCCCATGCATTTTACAATTAATTAAAGCAATAATGCAAAACATGCGCAAACTAGTAACTAACTTAGGTGGTTAATCCAATTAATGCGCCTAATTAAAATAGTCAAAGTTGTTAACCGATTATGTGATTAAACGCAATAAAATTAGCTCAAATAATTAATGAAGCTCCCGCTAAATTTCGCATCCAACTTAATTAAAATTAATCCAATTAACTTAATTAAGCCAGTTTACCCAAATTTTGCCAAAATTATTTTGCAAGTGTCGGGAAAAACCCGAGGCCTAGTCTCATTTTAAAAATTAAATAAAATAATTAAAACGACAAAAATCACAAAATCGCATAGCCTTCGATCCCCGAGTGCCTAGCACCAAGTAACGAGGCTTGGTTTGCTTGGCCCGAGGCTCGGCTGCCTTGCGTGGCTACTACCCCTGCACAGCCACTTGTTGCGCCAAGCAACTTGCTTGTGGCTGACAGCATCGCACTATGTGCGTCATGCTGGCCATAGTAGCGCGCTTGCAACGCCAGCAAGCGAGGGCCTTAAAGGCCTGTTGTTGTGCGAGATAGTGTCGGCCCAAGCCACACATCGCAGCCCACGCACGCACCAATGCAGCACCAAGCAGCGCACCAAGATCGCACACGCACTTACGCATCTATCGATGCACCAGCAGCCCGCACAACCTTGGCAGCCACATACGGGCTACGCAAGCAACCCAGCTGGCCGAGAGATGTGCTCGGAGCTTCGTGCCTCGATTTGCGTGCTTGTGCCTCGGGATTTTATCTCGATTTTTGCGTGATATAAAATTAATTCTACATTATTTTTAGAACCAATATTGAGCAAAATGAAAATAAAACAAGTCCAACTTAAATAATATTCAATTTTTAGTGCACAAACCAAAATTAATTCAAGAACCATTCTTTAAATTTTTTTTTTTTTTTTTTTTTTTGTCTCAACTTGATGCTACAAAAATTGAGGGCTATTCTAACAATTAATTTAACCAAACATAGATTAATAATGAGATTTGACAAAATGAAAGGAGATGGAAAAATTAAACACAATCATTCAATGAAAATTTTCCAACTCCTACTTGTGTAAACTTGAAAAATTACATCCTTCCAATATGAAGAGTAATCAAATTTCAATCACAAGTTTGAACTTTTAAGATTTTGATCAATTCAAAAATGATTAAAATCAAAAATTAGTTCAACATGGAATTTAGAAAGTTAAGTTCCAAATTAAAGATTGGATCTTTAACATTTTAGGGGCTTCAAAAATACAAATTCACCATAAACATTCACACTTGAAACAATAAATTTGCAATAATGTGAAATTACAAGTTTATGTGAAAAATGAACTCACCAAATTAAGCACCAATTATGACTTTATAAATATGCTTAATAAGGGTTATTATTGCAGTAGATTAATGGTGTAACCATACACATAATCTAACATTAACATGCCATAATCACTAGTATAAAAATTGAAAAAGGCACCCCCCTTTTGCCACCGGTTCTTGAAAACCGGTGGGAAAAGTTTTGTATTATTAAAAAAAAATAAAAAATAAGAGGGAAAATGGATTTGCCACCGGTTCTAACCAAACCGGTGGGAAAAGTATGTTTCTCGCACCGGTTCTACCAAAACCGGTGGGAAAAGTATGTTTCTCGCACCGGTTCTAACAAAACCGGTGGGAAAAGTGTTATGAAATAAAAAAAAACCGCTTATATTCTTCTTTCTTTCTCCTTCAATTCCTCGATCTTTCCTCCTCTCTCGTCTGCGCTACCTCTCTCTCCTCTCCCTCTCCTCCATTAAAACGAACCTCTCTGTACTCCTTCCATTCTCTGTACTCCTTCATATCTTTCTCGCCGTACTCCTTCCTCTCTCCCTCGTCCATTTAAGCGTTTCTCGCTGTACTCTTTCCTCCCTCTCTCCTCCATTTAAGCGTACTCGAAATTCTCCATTGAAGGGGCTTCTGAGCTTTCTCTCCTCCATTGAAGCAGTCTCTAAGGTTAGATGCTTATTTTTCTTTAATCATCTAATATTAATTTTGACAATCTAGTGTTAATCATGTATTTAATTGTTAGTATATACTCAATTTAGGGTTATTCGAAGTTGGAAAATTGAACTATTGGTTATACAAAGTCGAAGAATTTAACGTAATTTTTGGAGTCTAGTTTGATAATTGAGTCAATTTTTGTTGCTAATTAGTGAATTTTAGTTTATTTATTTTATTTTATAGGAAAAACACATATTCACAAATTCTGGGGGTGGGGGAATGGTTTCAGGGGTAGAGTTTCGAGTCTACGGCGGTTTCGGGTCAGGGAAAGGGGTGGGGGTTTCTGGTGGGGAAAGGGATGGGAGTTAGGGTGGTTTCGAGTTAAGGATTTCAAGTTTTGGGCTGTTTCGTTGGTGGGGCTGGGGCGGGGGGTCTATTGCGCTTATGTGGCTTTGGAAGGAGGGTGGTTTTGGTGGTGGTGCAGGGGGAGGGGGTGGCTGTCGGGGCTGGGTTGGGGAGTGGTTGTTGGGCTGAAACGCAGTCAAGAGATAGACAGGAGAATAGGGTTTTGGGAGGGTTGAAGGTGAAGGATGTTGTTAGTGGGGAGGTTAAGGATGTGCAGGTTTCTTATTTTTCGGTGTTTATAGAGACATAAAGAGCAATGATATAAATCGAAATGATGACCGGATTACGGAATGCACATTGTGGATTTGTGGTACAATCGTATAAGTGTTGTGATATGTTTTGTTGATGATGTTATCAAGGAGATGATTTGTGTGTTAGCTGCTACTACATTGACAGTGAGCTCAATGCTTATGCCATATCTTCTGCTCAGGTCAACTGCTTAGCTTGCTAATCTATTTTTATACAACTATTGTACGAATACACAAAGGAAGTACGGAATTATGTTGAGTACGTTTGATAATTCGGTTCCATGGAAAGTCGAAAAACCTTTAAATTGTTTCCATGCTTCGGTGATTGTAAGTTGTAATTGCTCTGTGTAAATGGATCATTTGGTAAAAATAAAAAAATAAAAAAAAAAAAAAAAAAAGTTGTTTGGATGAACTATTTTAATGTTAATTTGTTTTATGGAATGAGCGTTACCCTTGGCCCTGAATCTCCAAGACGATACAGAAAAAGTGTCAGTGGGATGTCTTTGTGGCTTGACGGCTTTAAGAGAAGTAATGTTGTTTCGGCATCTGGTATACTTGAGTTTGCTTACAGGTTTGCTTTCCGAAATTTACTTAAGTTTTTAGTGACAATGTTAAAATTATTCCGTTGAGACATTAAAAATAAGGAATTGGCAATCCTCTTTATGTGATCATAGGGACAAAACCGAATTGGGTAGTGAAGATAAGAAATCTTATCAGTCCGATTAGTGCCATTTTTATAGATTGATCAATGGATTTTGTAAATGTTGCTAACAAATCAATTATGTTTCATAACTTGATGCTTGAATCTTGGTGTTAGATTTTATTACATATATGCTGCTGTTTTGATTCTTTGTAATTTACGTGAGAATCGTAAAAGGAGGTATTAATTGCTTTCTTATGGTAATAAATAATTGTCGTAGCAGACCTCATTACAGCTTATAATGTCATATTACTGTGTTTGGCTGGTGTCATTGCTTTGCTAAGAATGTATAATTCAAGTATAATTTACATCTTAATATGATTTTTGGTCTCAGTATCTCAAGTGCTCTCTTTCTCCACCCTCTTTGTCAATCTATCCTTGTTGGAGAGTAATTTCTTGTAGATTCAAATCATGGTGAAACTACTGATATGAACAGAACTCTGATTGCACTTTACTTGATGACTATAAGAGTATAAGCTGGCTACTTCTTTTGCAGGGATTTGCAGAAGGCGACTCAGAATTTCACAACATTGGTTGGCCAGGGTGCATATGGTCCTGTGTACAAAGCTCATATGTCAACTGGTGAAATAGTTGCTGTGAAGGTGCTGGCAACTGATTCAAAGTAAGGGGAGCGAGAATTTGAAACAGAGGTAATGTCATATTTTAATCAGTGCAGCTTCTTAGCGGCAATATAATCTATACCAAGGTTCATCCTTAGATGCCTTGTGTGGTAGACAAGTTGTTGTCTCTTTTTATGCTGTAGTTATTGTGCTGATTGATTCTTGATCTCACCTTCTTTTATTGCATGCTCTTGTTTCTCAGGTTAAGCTGTTAGGAAGGTTGCATCACAGGAACCTCTTGAATTTGCTTGGATATTGTACAGAGAAGGGAAAAAACATGCTTATATATGCGTATATGAGCAATGGCAACCTAGCTTCCCATTTATACAGTAAGTGAACAAATTATATCTTCACCATTTATGCGAGCCTAGGTTAATGTAGAAATAAGAGTGTTCTATCCCTTCTAGGTGTCATTGCAATGATATGAAATAATCAGATTTAACCAACTTTTTTTCCAGGAAAATTAATTACTGTGCATGTAAATGGATACATTGAGATATGTTGAAAAGTTACGATATTTGATTTTCATCTGTGGATTGACTGACGAACATCAATGATTAAACTACCTTGCAAACCTAGTTTTGTGAACCTTTCTTACGTTGGAGCCTGCAAATTGACAAGTTTCCTCATTTTTCAGCTTAAGTGATCCCATTGCAAGGATAATTGCAATTGGGGCTTCCATGCATGCAACTATGCAAGCTTAATTAGGAAGAGGTTCTTCTGTGAAAAGTGGCTCTATAGGAAGTTCTTGTCGCTTGAACTTCTTGTTCAGCATCCCTAATTGGTATCCTCCTGTTCAGACTAGTGACATCAGTCCCATTAACAAAATCTATAGTTGTCTGAATAAGATTTTGTTTCCCTTATCATCTATTAATCAAACTTTGATTTTTCCTTTTCTTATGATCTTCTAGAGCGTAATTTTTATTGCTATTCGCGAGAAGTGATGGAGGGTAGTATCCGAATTGGGTTAAAATTTGTTGTGAAATAGAACTACAGGACTTGAATTACAATCTTGGGTTGATTATTCCAGTTTTAGGTGAGCTGTATCTTAGAATTTTACTACAATTAAATAGATTCTATGAATGCTCATTTGGACCCTTTTCTTTTGATTTTAGCATGGTGGCATTTTGAGGTATTTGGGGAACTAAATTCTCTGCTTTGCAACTTATATACTGTTATAGCTGGACGATAAACTGAATGAATTGTAGTAGCTTAATAATAAGTTTAGGGAATGCTTTGGGTCTGATATTCCTGTTTGTCTGTCATATGGTTGGTTCCTTTTGGCAATAGGACATTAATAAAAAACCTCTATTTTGGCATTAAATCATCAAAAATACATATAAGTAGGCATTCATGTTGATTTATAATAGGTTGATGAATAATATATGTTTCCAGGTTCTCCTTCAGGAATTTGAGTGCATTAAATTTTAACCTGCCTGACTGACTCGTGCTTCTACTATATATATATGTAGTATGAAATTTGGTGTTATGCTCCCTTAATCTTTCTGATGGAATTTCTTAAAACACATGTTGCACAGTGTTTATATAGATTAGATTAATGTTGTGCAGATAAGATCCACGCTTTCTTTCTTACATTGTCATAAGCTAACCCATAATATATAGGGTTCATGATATTCATTTTCTTTCTCCAGATGAAAAGATGGAACCATTGAGCTGGGAACGAAGGGTTCATATAGCATTGGATGTCGCATGAGGCTTGGAGTATCTTCATGACGGGGTAATTTATTTATTCTATCTATTGAGTGGGGTTTAGATAAGCGAAAACCTACTTATTTTTTTTTGCTGTTTTCAATCTGATTTCTTCCTTCTGCTTTCAGGCAGTTCCTCCTGTGATACATCGTGACATTAAATCTTCCAACATTTTGTTGGATCAGTCAATGAAAGCTAGGGTATGTACATTGTTATCACTTCCCAACAGCTTTGACATTTTATTTTGCTTGTGATGTCCTTAGGATTTAAGGGCTTGGGAGTTGGGACTTGATGCTTCCTTTTGATTAACGGATTTGATATTGGGGTTCCATGTGTTTATGGCTAATTATATGCATTTATTTTTCCAGATTTAGTTATCCCTGGATCATTTTGGCATTAGTTATAGTCAGGCCAATTTTGTTGCAAAACTCTGAATAGAAGTTAAGTTGTATTGTGCACAAAAGTTGAATCAAGTGTTATAAGCTCATCCTCAAGAACAAGAACTAGGAATTAAGTGTAAGTGTTCTATAGGACTACTAATATATCAGAGTAATCGCATAGATCTGAATACTGCGCTTTTAAAAAGGACCATTTAAGATGCATGAGTTTTTTTTCTTTTCATTTCTTAAGCAATTAGTTAGAGAGTTTATTAATAATGCATAACTGAAAATTTCAACAAAATTTCATTCACAATAACATCAAAAGTTATAGCATTTACCATGAAATTTGTGCTATTATTATGAAGACATAACTGCTATATTGACTCAGTATATCATGTAATATACAGCTTTGATTGCGAGCTTTTCTTCCAGTTCAATATTACTGCTGTCTTCAACTCAGCATCAAAACCAGTAAAATAATCCCAAGAGCCAACACTTTTAAAGGACAGGTACTTGATTCTTTCAGGATGATTCCTTCAGGATGGTGTGCAGATTCACCTTTTTCTAACACACCCCAGGATCTCTTTTCTTGCTTTAAATTGTTGGCATTACAAGTAGTAGGATCCTGTGACCACTATTCTGTCTGGCATGTATGCTCAGCTCTAGTGTTGATGGGTGTTCCTATTAAGGGTCACATTTCAGCTCTAATATATGTATCTTGCCTGAATCGTTATATACTACTAGCATCAATGTAGGGTATTATTCAGGATTGTTGAGTCTAGAGGCCTGTAATAGTTAACATTGAGCACTCACAAGTCACAAACCAGCCCGTACCTACTAGAGTTAGAAATGAGTTTCAGATATTTACAAGATTTGGTAGCTAATGGCTCAATTTATAAAAATAGAGAATTTTTAGATTCTTTTGATTTATGCCTGACGTTTATTTGTATTGATACAGTTAAATGTGCACTAACGGAATTATCATGCTGCAGTTAACTCTAGAGTTAGCTTGAATCCTTCCCCTACAATGGACATCAATGCTGCCATCGGCAATGAGGACACCAGCTTGGGTGGGGAAATGGCATTTGATACTACAAAGACAAACACCATTGCCACCAATGTCACTGTGCTCTACTTTGCATCAGTTTTGCATTCTTGCCGCCCTTGAAGTCCTGAGTTCTATTAGTTTTTGTATACTATCAGACAGCATATGTTAGTGTTTATATGTCCAAAAATATATATGTTAGTGTTTATATGTCCATTTTTTTTTAGTTTTTTAAAGTGTAATATTACAAGTTATTGACGCAAATATATGTGTTTTATGTATATTATGATTATATATAAGTATTTGGTACAATTTAAGTGAAAAAAATGCAAAAAAAAAAATAAAAATTTTTTTTAATTTTTTGGGGCACTATTGCCAACGGGTCAGTGTGAAAACCGGTGGGAAATGTTATAGTTTTGCCACCGGTTCACTTGAAAACCGGTGGGAAAAGTCCTCCAGCTATAAGATAAATCACATGTTTTTGCAACCGGTTCACTCCAAAACCGGTGGGAAAAGTGGTTTTTGCCACCGGTTTTGAACCGGTGGGAAATCTTTGGGGATTTAGCACCCCCAAATCAAGAACGGTTCAAAACCGGTGGGGAATGTGTGGTTTTAACCGGTGGGGATTGGGGTTTTTCGCCTAGTGAATTAATCAAGGTTTAAAGATTTAAAATTTTTCGTCAAAAACAAAAAACCCATCGAAAAACATGTTTCCGGGTGGATTTTGGCTCCTGGAGCAATCACAACGTGGAACGAAACCGAATTAGAACATCGATTCCACCCAAAATTCACTAGTTTTGGGTAAAAATCTTGGTTCTTTAGCTAAAATTAGTATAAATACGAGATTAAAACAACCGCATGGTTACAGCCAACGGTGTCAACTCGCTTAAAACAGCCGTCCACCTAGCAAATCAGCCTGACCATATTGTGTGAAGCTTTGCGCTTTAACCATATGCTGCTGCCCATAATCCAGTTAAACGCATGTGTTACGCTTATCAAACCTCTCAAACAGTCAGCCAACATAACAGGCGGACTTAAGTGGTCGGATGCTCCACATGTTAAGCATTGTTAAAGTCGAGTAATATATGGCTTTGCAAATTGTATATATGTCGACAAAATTCAGGATAAATTTGCAAGCCATGGAGGGTCGGATCATAGCTACTCGGCTTGGTTATTGTTGAACTCCTTATAAGGGCAATATGAACTCACCTCCCTCCTAGCATGTAACAATGTATGACCGTACAAAATAAATGGACGGTTGACTAAAGCTAGTTGTCCGAGTTGCCCTCACTTGAAGCTCCATGTTTCAAATTAAATACGGACAAGATAAGCTGGCCGAATAAAAATGAAAAGCAAACGTCCTCCATGTGCAAAGCTCAAACACCAACAGCAAGCAACTCTAAATGCCGAGTTCGTGTGTATAAAACAGGCGGCATGCCGAATGTCTGGTTCTATGGTTTGCGTGGTTTCATAGCCTTGTTAAAGCTACCTCAATCATTATTATGATTATCCCTGTAGTGTGATCACTTGTCATTCTCATTTAAAGAATATTGCCTAAGTCTATCAAGCAAGAGAGGCGGCATGAATAGTAGTCGGCTCCCTATACGACGAAGTCTCGTAGCTATGAAAGCAGTCGACCCTCATTAATTTCACTAAGGGGCTAAAGACCGGCGGCAAATGTGTGGGCCGAACAGCAAGGTCGCAAACCACATTAAAACAAGTTTAGCACGACCACCTGTCCCCATTTGAAGAAAGTAGAGTCATCAATCCTCCATGGAAGGGAGCTAAGTGATCTATCTACTCTAACACTTGAAATTATTTCAATACTTGATACTAATTCAGAGGGGCATGCCGCCTGTACCTTTACAGTCGGCTACTCTCCATTGAGTATTTCACTCTATGATCAGAGGGGCATGCCGCAGTACCTCTATAGTCGGCTACTCTCTGCTTTGATTATTTTACTCTATCACCAGAAGGGCATGCCGTCTGGACATACAATCGGCTACTCTCCATAGAAGATGGCCGACTGGTTCCAAAACAAACGGCCACCCTCCTATACTTAGCTAAAAAATGATCAGGGCCTGGCCGACCCTGTGCCTAAACAGGCGGCTACCCTCCTCTTACTTAGCACCTACGTTCACCAAGAACTATCCAAGGCCACAAGCCGAATGATCAGTCCAGGCGCCAAGCCAACTGATCCAATCTTTAAACTAATACGACCTGTCCCAACATCATAGCAGGCGTCCGACGGCATCCCTCCGGATGAAATTCGTCGCAGAGAGCAGCTCCCTTTTGGGTGGAACATTGCTCTATAAACTAATTACACGGCACCTATACGACTGTCCTCAAGGGCAACCACGTAGCCGTTTTTGAGACAAGGATAACTCTATCACTAACCTAACCAGTGGTAGCAGTTGACATCTGAGTCGGATGACCCCCTGTATTACTTGGGATAAATGCAGGGGGTACCTCTTAAGTTAATAGCCAACAAACATTGGCGAATTAAGGGGATCAGCCGGCCTCTACCGCCTGGTACCTCTACTGCTCAAGATAGAGTGTGACGGAGACTGAGTAAACTCCCACGTTAACTCATAGTCACTCTCTCAAACTTAGTATGGAGCCTAAAAGGTATGAGTCGCCCGCCTGTTTTTAGCAAACAGGGGCTCTCAACCACTACTCCTGCTAGGTTAACAACCTTTGAGTTAATAGCCAAGCAAAACTTGGCGAATCAAGGGGACCATGTATCCAGCTTCCCCCGCCTGGTTTCCCTACTACTCAAACAAAATAGGCAGTGATTGACTAACCTCAAGGTTAACCAGTCGCCCTCCTTAGTACAGAACCTAAAAGGTATGAGAGATCCGCCTGTTTTTTAGCAAACAAGGGCTCTCGACCACTATTCCTACTAGATCTGACAAAAGCTACCGCCCAGGCATAGCTACTCTGGCTAGGCGTCCCGTTCACAGAAACAGACGACCTGTCCCCATCAAACTTGGTGAAATTCACCAAATATTATGAAACCATGCCAAAACATTTTGGCACCACTATTCTTACTAGGTTGGCTATACTTAAAGCTGTCGTCTATAACCTAACAGGTGTAGCTACTTCGGTTGGACGTCCCGTCTGACGCCTGCTTCTATGCAGCCACCAAAGCAAACGACCAGCCATCCCCCAACGAAATAAACTAAGTACCAAACTTAGTATATTGAATCAAAAGAGGCCAATGGCCGAATAATGCTAAACGCTTACCCCTTATGCAATAGTTGACAGTCCACCTGATCAGGGGCTATCTGCATAGTGGGGCAAAGAATCGGCATCTGTCTAGTTCGGCGGCAATCATTATTATGATTGATTAACTTTGAAAATGTCATACCGCCCAAGGTATCAAAATTTTCTAAGTTAATCAAGTCCATCTCCCATTAGAACTAGACAAGATGCCTACCTAGCAAAGCTTCGAGGGTCTAACTTTCAAAAGGAGCAATCCCTCTTGGAAAGAGAAATTACTCCTTCCGAGGGGCAAATGTTTAGGGTAAAAATTACCCATGACAAATGGACCAATCCGGACATGCCACGTGTCCACCACGTGGGCCAATCAGCGTCCGCCACTTGTCACCCTAAGAGGTCCAACATGGACTAATCAGGCCACGCCACGTGGCCTCCCATATGCCAAATAGGCAAAATGGCCACCAAGGCCCAAAGTCCGAGAAAAGCCCAATTTGCCCCGGTTAACCTAAACCTAAAATTGGCACGCTTCTCAAGACTATAAATACTTAATTAATCCTCATTAAAGGGGATTCAGCAATTAATGACTCTCACCTAGAGAAAACCAAAACACATTGATCACTCCTCACCTAGAGGAACCAGATCTTCCAACCTTTACTTTTCCGCACTATTCACTCCTCAAGCAAGTACTAACTTGATCGTCGGAGGCGGAGCTCCTACCACAAGGAGTCTCCGTTTGTTTTGCAGGTACAGGCGCACGGATCCAGTCTCGAAATTGTAACTCTCCCGCAGGACATCAGAAAACCCCAAAACAATTGGGAACTGGTAGAACTCGACGTTCCTTCATCATCGTCGTTTTGTGCATAAGTACGATCTTGGGAACGAGTTTCGGCATCCAACCAATTCTGGAAACAAACACACATTTCAAGTGTTTCGGGTTTTAGACTTGTTCTTCTATCGTCTAAAACCCTTCCTAACGTACTAAAAGCTCTTTCGGAGGCAACGGAGGAGACTTAGATACAAAAATATCACGAGCCATTGCTGCCAAAATTGGATGTTTCGTGCTTTGTGATTTCCACCAATTAAGGATGTCGAGGCCATACTTCTCTTTGTCTCGTCCATGCCTTTCATGAAGTCCTAACTTAAGTACATTTGCAACTCTGAAACATCACTTTGTGTTCTCCTAGATGATGATTCGCTACCTGGAAACTTAGACATCATGTTAGTAGCGTGTGCAAATAAACCTTTGGCCTTTTTACTTACATTTTTGGATGATTGAGATGGAGAAAATCGAGAAACGGTTCCATATTTACATTCATAAACTCTATATAAGGCAAAAAATTGATTGGTCACATTAGTTTTATAAGATTCAACATCATCTTCAAATTTCATGCATTGAAAATAAATATCAATTAATAAAAATGTGCCATCATACTTTTGCCTTAGATCTAATATAGAAGCAAAAATATTAATCATAGGAAGAGTAGTGTAATATTTACGCCATTTTTCCTCCATTGATGGAAGATATCCATCATAATCGTGATGTGATCGGTGTTCATCAAAAAGTTGTGCAAGTAAACATGCATTGCTAAGAAAAGAATGAGCACAAGGATTATAAAAAGAAGAAAAACAATGTATCATACTATATAATAATTGTAAAAACTGCATATATTTTTCACAGTTAGACCAATCATCATCTAATAAAGCAAATTGTGGAAATTTTTTATTATAAAAAATTGTTAATGAACCCTTGTACTTGATTGCCATACTCAACATTTCATAGGTGGAGTTCCACCTAGTTGCACAATCCATTTTGATTTTAATACCCTTTATCCTTTGTTGCCCGCAAAAAGCTTTCCATTCCAGAAATCTCATGTTAGAGCTGTTAATAGACATAATAGCATTTCTAATTTTGTGATAACATGGACCAATTGTTTGTGTTCCATCCTTCACACACAAGTTAAGAACATGACAAATTCATCTAATATGAAGTGCATCTCCATCTAATATTACATCGATCAATTGTGCTTTAACTAAATTTGCACAAAATGTCATAGAAGTTGCATTATCAAAAGTCATAGACATGATTTTGGGCCTAAGATTATATGCATCAATAGCTTGCATTAAATTATGAGCAATATTAAGACCGGTGTGGGGGGTATTCAAGCATTTTAAAATGGATAATGCGTTTTGTAATACCAATCAGTATCCAACCAATGACAAGTCACACACAAATAGTGATATCCGTAACCACTATCCCATGCATCAGCATAAAAGAAACTCTACTAGTAAGATTAGTTAATTCATCATATAACTTCAATTTGTACTCTAGAAAAGATTTCATGGCAGCCGAACGGACAATTTTTCTAGAGATTTTTTTGTGTTGGGGTTGTAGTGCTTGGTTAATGTAATTGTTAAAAGGATCATTTTCGGCAAAAAGAAAAGGTTGTTCGGCATGTACTAACATTCTCCCTAGTTCATCTCTATCTCTCTCATAATTGTAAGTGAAGCCATGTGGATGGAATTGAGAAATTTTGGGTTGAGTTGGATCACTAGATGGACCACCACATTGTTTTACATGTCTACTAAGGTGTCCCGTCCCTCCCTTGGTTTCGGCCGAATAAATTTTGTTACATGTCTTACACTTGGCTTTGGTTCCATCTCTACTTAATTGAAAATATCCCCAAACATTACTCTTTCGATTGGTATTGACAAGTTCCTCTTCGGTACACCATTCTAATGTGTTTAGAATATGGGTGCTTGGAATTTGGGTGTTTGGCATTTGGGTGGATTGTTAACTCGACCCGGCGGCATGTGTTTGGCTACCTTGACTAGTTGGATAAGAAAATTCATGTTGTGAGCCGTATAAATGAGGTGAGAATTGGTTTTGTTGAAATCCCGAACAAGACATAGTCCAAGGAGACATATTGTCAAATTGTTCGAATCCTCGCATGGTTTGGGGATGAAAGAAGGGGGTGGAAGTGTTCGGAATGGGCAAGGGCATTGAAGTGTTTGAATGTGGTAATTCCCTATTTGACTTGATTTTCCTAGAGGAGGAAGGGTTCGGGTTTGATGTCATGATTAATAATAATAACAATAATAATACCAACAACAATAATAATAATAATAATAATAATAATACAAATAATAATAACAATAACAATAATAACAACAACAATAATAATAATACAAATAATAATAACAATAACAATAATAATAACAACAATAATAATAACAATAACAATAATAATAGTGACAAGAACAATAATTATAACAATAATAATAATAATAATAATAACAAATTAAAATAACGTTGAGTTAGATCTTACAACGACGCTTCGATTGCTTTCCGCTAATTAATTTCCCGAACTTATAATTTTTTTTTTTTTAATTTTTATAATTGAGAGAATTAGAGAACTAAAGATTATATGAGATTTTTTTTTTTTTTGAGAAGTAGAGAATCAGAGAGTAAGAATTAGAGAATAAGAGACTTAGAGAATAAGAGATTTGAGAATACATGAGTTGATGAATTGCGGAAAAAAATGGAGGAAGAAGTGAAGTATTTATAGGAAAAATGATGAATTAGCTGTTAGAGTGGTTGTTGGAATATAGCCGTTAATATGGCTGTTACAATATAATCGTTTATGGCTGTTGGAAGCTGTAGAAAGCCGGAAAGTAGCCGTTATGCACAGGCCGTGCCTGGTAGGCCGCATGCCGTGCTGGGTCGTGCTTGGCGGGCCGCGTGCCGTGCTGGGCCGACCTGTGAGCTGGACTACCGTGCCGCCCACCATGCCCGTGCCGTGCTCGTGCCAATTTATCAAAATTTTGTTCACGGCACGGCCCAATGCTGGGCCACCGTGCCGTGCCGTGCTCGTGCCGCCCGCGGGCTGGCACGGCCCATGCCCACCTCTATTTTCTATGTTGATTGATTTAAGTGAACTAAACTAATCATCACAACATTCGAAATCCTAACCATGCATCAAACATCGCAATTATATAAGCAAAATATATATAAAGCATAATTAAAGATGCATTTGGCAACTAGCATGACCCCTTGAACTTGAGCCTTCAATTCTTCAAGGGCCTTCGATGCATCCTCTTGGCCCGTCTTCTTAGAAACGTCGTCTTCAAGACATGTCCACCAATTGTGCAACTACTAGTAAGACTAGGACTAATCTAAATATTAAGGTACAAAAATACGGAACGGTACGCAGACCGTATTTAGATTTACAAAAATACAAAACGGAACGCATTCCGTATTTACTATCCTAGTCGGGCCCCACTAGTTGCCATTTTGTAAAACCTACATTAGAATATCTATTCCATTCATCCATTCACTAACGTGAATGGCCCATGCATTTTACAATTAATTAAAGCAATAATGCAAAACATGCGCAAACTAGTAACTAACTTAGGTGGTTAATCCAATTAATGCGCCTAATTAAAATAGTCAAAGTTGTTAACCGATTATGTGATTAAACGCAATAAAATTAGCTCAAATAATTAATGAAGCTCCCGCTAAATTTCGCATCCAACTTAATTAAAATTAATCCAATTAACTTAATTAAGCCAGTTTACCCAAATTTTGCCAAAATTATTTTGCAAGTGTCGGGAAAAACCCGAGGCCTAGTCTCATTTTAAAAATGAAATAAAATAATTAAAACGACAAAAATCACAAAATCGCATAGCCTTCGATCCCCGAGTGCCTAGCACCAAGTAACGAGGCTTGGTTTGCTTGGCCCGAGGCTCGGCTGCCTTGCGTGGCTACTACCCCTGCACAGCCACTTGTTGCGCCAAGCAACTTGCTTGTGGCTGACAGCATCGCACTATGTGCGTCATGCTGGCCATAGTAGCGCGCTTGCAACGCCAGCAAGCGAGGGCCTTAAAGGCCTGTTGTTGTGCGAGATAGTGTCGGCCCAAGCCACACATCGCAGCCCACGCACGCACCAATGCAGCACCAAGCAGCGCACCAAGATCGCACACGCACTTACGCATCTATCGATGCACCAGCAGCCCGCACAACCTTGGCAGCCACATACGGGCTACGCAAGCAACCCAGCTGGCCGAGAGATGTGCTCGGAGCTTCGTGCCTCGATTTGCGTGCTTGTGCCTCGGGATTTTATCTCGATTTTTGCGTGATATAAAATTAATTCTACATTATTTTTAGAACCAATATTGAGCAAAATGAAAATAAAACAAGTCCAACTTAAATAATATTCAATTTTTAGTGCACAAACCAAAATTAATTCAAGAACCATTCTTTAAATTTTTTTTTTTTTTTTTTTTTTTGTCTCAACTTGATGCTACAAAAATTGAGGGCTATTCTAACAATTAATTTAACCAAACATAGATTAATAATGAGATTTGACAAAATGAAAGGAGATGGAAAAATTAAACACAATCATTCAATGAAAATTTTCCAACTCCTACTTGTGTAAACTTGAAAAATTACATCCTTCCAATATGAAGAGTAATCAAATTTCAATCACAAGTTTGAACTTTTAAGATTTTGATCAATTCAAAAATGATTAAAATCAAAAATTAGTTCAACATGGAATTTAGAAAGTTAAGTTCCAAATTAAAGATTGGATCTTTAACATTTTAGGGGCTTCAAAAATACAAATTCACCATAAACATTCACACTTGAAACAATAAATTTGCAATAATGTGAAATTACAAGTTTATGTGAAAAATGAACTCACCAAATTAAGCACCAATTATGACTTTATAAATATGCTTAATAAGGGTTATTATTGCAGTAGATTAATGGTGTAACCATACACATAATCTAACATTAACATGCCATAATCACTAGTATAAAAATTGAAAAAGGCACCCCCCTTTTGCCACCGGTTCTTGAAAACCGGTGGGAAAAGTTTTGTATTATTAAAAAAAAATAAAAAATAAGAGGGAAAATGGATTTGCCACCGGTTCTAACCAAACCGGTGGGAAAAGTATGTTTCTCGCACCGGTTCTACCAAAACCGGTGGGAAAAGTATGTTTCTCGCACCGGTTCTAACAAAACCGGTGGGAAAAGTGTTATGAAATAAAAAAAACCGCTTATATTCTTCTTTCTTTCTCCTTCAATTCCTCGATCTTTCCTCCTCTCTCGTCTGCGCTACCTCTCTCTCCTCTCCCTCTCCTCCATTAAAACGAACCTCTCTGTACTCCTTCCATTCTCTGTACTCCTTCATATCTTTCTCGCCGTACTCCTTCCTCTCTCCCTCGTCCATTTAAGCGTTTCTCGCTGTACTCTTTCCTCCCTCTCTCCTCCATTTAAGCGTACTCGAAATTCTCCATTGAAGGGGCTTCTGAGCTTTCTCTCCTCCATTGAAGCAGTCTCTAAGGTTAGATGCTTATTTTTCTTTAATCATCTAATATTAATTTTGACAATCTAGTGTTAATCATGTATTTAATTGTTAGTATATACTCAATTTAGGGTTATTCGAAGTTGGAAAATTGAACTATTGGTTATACAAAGTCGAAGAATTTAACGTAATTTTTGGAGTCTAGTTTGATAATTGAGTCAATTTTTGTTGCTAATTAGTGAATTTTAGTTTATTTATTTTATTTTATAGGAAAAACACATATTCACAAATTCTGGGGGTGGGGGAATGGTTTCAGGGGTAGAGTTTCGAGTCTACGGCGGTTTCGGGTCAGGGAAAGGGGTGGGGGTTTCTGGTGGGGAAAGGGATGGGAGTTAGGGTGGTTTCGAGTTAAGGATTTCAAGTTTTGGGCTGTTTCGTTGGTGGGGCTGGGGCGGGGGGTCTATTGCGCTTATGTGGCTTTGGAAGGAGGGTGGTTTTGGTGGTGGTGCAGGGGGAGGGGGTGGCTGTCGGGGCTGGGTTGGGGAGTGGTTGTTGGGCTGAAACGCAGTCAAGAGATAGACAGGAGAATAGGGTTTTGGGAGGGTTGAAGGTGAAGGATGTTGTTAGTGGGGAGGTTAAGGATGTGCAGGTTTCTTATTTTTCGGTGTTTATAGAGACATAAAGAGCAATGATATAAATCGAAATGATGACCGGATTACGGAATGCACATTGTGGATTTGTGGTACAATCGTATAAGTGTTGTGATATGTTTTGTTGATGATGTTATCAAGGAGATGATTTGTGTGTTAGCTGCTACTACATTGACAGTGAGCTCAATGCTTATGCCATATCTTCTGCTCAGGTCAACTGCTTAGCTTGCTAATCTATTTTTATACAACTATTGTACGAATACACAAAGGAAGTACGGAATTATGTTGAGTACGTTTGATAATTCGGTTCCATGGAAAGTCGAAAAACCTTTAAATTGTTTCCATGCTTCGGTGATTGTAAGTTGTAATTGCTCTGTGTAAATGGATCATTTGGTAAAAATAAAAAAATAAAAAAAAAAAAAAAAAAAAGTTGTTTGGATGAACTATTTTAATGTTAATTTGTTTTATGGAATGAGCGTTACCCTTGGCCCTGAATCTCCAAGACGATACAGAAAAAGTGTCAGTGGGATGTCTTTGTGGCTTGACGGCTTTAAGAGAAGTAATGTTGTTTCGGCATCTGGTATACTTGAGTTTGCTTACAGGTTTGCTTTCCGAAATTTACTTAAGTTTTTAGTGACAATGTTAAAATTATTCCGTTGAGACATTAAAAATAAGGAATTGGCAATCCTCTTTATGTGATCATAGGGACAAAACCGAATTGGGTAGTGAAGATAAGAAATCTTATCAGTCCGATTAGTGCCATTTTTATAGATTGATCAATGGATTTTGTAAATGTTGCTAACAAATCAATTATGTTTCATAACTTGATGCTTGAATCTTGGTGTTAGATTTTATTACATATATGCTGCTGTTTTGATTCTTTGTAATTTACGTGAGAATCGTAAAAGGAGGTATTAATTGCTTTCTTATGGTAATAAATAATTGTCGTAGCAGACCTCATTACAGCTTATAATGTCATATTACTGTGTTTGGCTGGTGTCATTGCTTTGCTAAGAATGTATAATTCAAGTATAATTTACATCTTAATATGATTTTTGGTCTCAGTATCTCAAGTGCTCTCTTTCTCCACCCTCTTTGTCAATCTATCCTTGTTGGAGAGTAATTTCTTGTAGATTCAAATCATGGTGAAACTACTGATATGAACAGAACTCTGATTGCACTTTACTTGATGACTATAAGAGTATAAGCTGGCTACTTCTTTTGCAGGGATTTGCAGAAGGCGACTCAGAATTTCACAACATTGGTTGGCCAGGGTGCATATGGTCCTGTGTACAAAGCTCATATGTCAACTGGTGAAATAGTTGCTGTGAAGGTGCTGGCAACTGATTCAAAGTAAGGGGAGCGAGAATTTGAAACAGAGGTAATGTCATATTTTAATCAGTGCAGCTTCTTAGCGGCAATATAATCTATACCAAGGTTCATCCTTAGATGCCTTGTGTGGTAGACAAGTTGTTGTCTCTTTTTATGCTGTAGTTATTGTGCTGATTGATTCTTGATCTCACCTTCTTTTATTGCATGCTCTTGTTTCTCAGGTTAAGCTGTTAGGAAGGTTGCATCACAGGAACCTCTTGAATTTGCTTGGATATTGTACAGAGAAGGGAAAAAACATGCTTATATATGCGTATATGAGCAATGGCAACCTAGCTTCCCATTTATACAGTAAGTGAACAAATTATATCTTCACCATTTATGCGAGCCTAGGTTAATGTAGAAATAAGAGTGTTCTATCCCTTCTAGGTGTCATTGCAATGATATGAAATAATCAGATTTAACCAACTTTTTTTCCAGGAAAATTAATTACTGTGCATGTAAATGGATACATTGAGATATGTTGAAAAGTTACGATATTTGATTTTCATCTGTGGATTGACTGACGAACATCAATGATTAAACTACCTTGCAAACCTAGTTTTGTGAACCTTTCTTACGTTGGAGCCTGCAAATTGACAAGTTTCCTCATTTTTCAGCTTAAGTGATCCCATTGCAAGGATAATTGCAATTGGGGCTTCCATGCATGCAACTATGCAAGCTTAATTAGGAAGAGGTTCTTCTGTGAAAAGTGGCTCTATAGGAAGTTCTTGTCGCTTGAACTTCTTGTTCAGCATCCCTAATTGGTATCCTCCTGTTCAGACTAGTGACATCAGTCCCATTAACAAAATCTATAGTTGTCTGAATAAGATTTTGTTTCCCTTATCATCTATTAATCAAACTTTGATTTTTCCTTTTCTTATGATCTTCTAGAGCGTAATTTTTATTGCTATTCGCGAGAAGTGATGGAGGGTAGTATCCGAATTGGGTTAAAATTTGTTGTGAAATAGAACTACAGGACTTGAATTACAATCTTGGGTTGATTATTCCAGTTTTAGGTGAGCTGTATCTTAGAATTTTACTACAATTAAATAGATTCTATGAATGCTCATTTGGACCCTTTTCTTTTGATTTTAGCATGGTGGCATTTTGAGGTATTTGGGGAACTAAATTCTCTGCTTTGCAACTTATATACTGTTATAGCTGGACGATAAACTGAATGAATTGTAGTAGCTTAATAATAAGTTTAGGGAATGCTTTGGGTCTGATATTCCTGTTTGTCTGTCATATGGTTGGTTCCTTTTGGCAATAGGACATTAATAAAAAACCTCTATTTTGGCATTAAATCATCAAAAATACATATAAGTAGGCATTCATGTTGATTTATAATAGGTTGATGAATAATATATGTTTCCAGGTTCTCCTTCAGGAATTTGAGTGCATTAAATTTTAACCTGCCTGACTGACTCGTGCTTCTACTATATATATATGTAGTATGAAATTTGGTGTTATGCTCCCTTAATCTTTCTGATGGAATTTCTTAAAACACATGTTGCACAGTGTTTATATAGATTAGATTAATGTTGTGCAGATAAGATCCACGCTTTCTTTCTTACATTGTCATAAGCTAACCCATAATATATAGGGTTCATGATATTCATTTTCTTTCTCCAGATGAAAAGATGGAACCATTGAGCTGGGAACGAAGGGTTCATATAGCATTGGATGTCGCATGAGGCTTGGAGTATCTTCATGACGGGGTAATTTATTTATTCTATCTATTGAGTGGGGTTTAGATAAGCGAAAACCTACTTATTTTTTTTTGCTGTTTTCAATCTGATTTCTTCCTTCTGCTTTCAGGCAGTTCCTCCTGTGATACATCGTGACATTAAATCTTCCAACATTTTGTTGGATCAGTCAATGAAAGCTAGGGTATGTACATTGTTATCACTTCCCAACAGCTTTGACATTTTATTTTGCTTGTGATGTCCTTAGGATTTAAGGGCTTGGGAGTTGGGACTTGATGCTTCCTTTTGATTAACGGATTTGATATTGGGGTTCCATGTGTTTATGGCTAATTATATGCATTTATTTTTCCAGATTTAGTTATCCCTGGATCATTTTGGCATTAGTTATAGTCAGGCCAATTTTGTTGCAAAACTCTGAATAGAAGTTAAGTTGTATTGTGCACAAAAGTTGAATCAAGTGTTATAAGCTCATCCTCAAGAACAAGAACTAGGAATTAAGTGTAAGTGTTCTATAGGACTACTAATATATCAGAGTAATCGCATAGATCTGAATACTGCGCTTTTAAAAAGGACCATTTAAGATGCATGAGTTTTTTTTCTTTTCATTTCTTAAGCAATTAGTTAGAGAGTTTATTAATAATGCATAACTGAAAATTTCAACAAAATTTCATTCACAATAACATCAAAAGTTATAGCATTTACCATGAAATTTGTGCTATTATTATGAAGACATAACTGCTATATTGACTCAGTATATCATGTAATATACAGCTTTGATTGCGAGCTTTTCTTCCAGTTCAATATTACTGCTGTCTTCAACTCAGCATCAAAACCAGTAAAATAATCCCAAGAGCCAACACTTTTAAAGGACAGGTACTTGATTCTTTCAGGATGATTCCTTCAGGATGGTGTGCAGATTCACCTTTTTCTAACACACCCCAGGATCTCTTTTCTTGCTTTAAATTGTTGGCATTACAAGTAGTAGGATCCTGTGACCACTATTCTGTCTGGCATGTATGCTCAGCTCTAGTGTTGATGGGTGTTCCTATTAAGGGTCACATTTCAGCTCTAATATATGTATCTTGCCTGAATCGTTATATACTACTAGCATCAATGTAGGGTATTATTCAGGATTGTTGAGTCTAGAGGCCTGTAATAGTTAACATTGAGCACTCACAAGTCACAAACCAGCCCGTACCTACTAGAGTTAGAAATGAGTTTCAGATATTTACAAGATTTGGTAGCTAATGGCTCAATTTATAAAAATAGAGAATTTTTAGATTCTTTTGATTTATGCCTGACGTTTATTTGTATTGATACAGTTAAATGTGCACTAACGGAATTATCATGCTGCAGTTAACTCTAGAGTTAGCTTGAATCCTTCCCCTACAATGGACATCAATGCTGCCATCGGCAATGAGGACACCAGCTTGGGTGGGGAAATGGCATTTGATACTACAAAGACAAACACCATTGCCACCAATGTCACTGTGCTCTACTTTGCATCAGTTTTGCATTCTTGCCGCCCTTGAAGTCCTGAGTTCTATTAGTTTTTGTATACTATCAGACAGCATATGTTAGTGTTTATATGTCCAAAAATATATATGTTAGTGTTTATATGTCCATTTTTTTTTAGTTTTTTAAAGTGTAATATTACAAGTTATTGACGCAAATATATGTGTTTTATGTATATTATGATTATATATAAGTATTTGGTACAATTTAAGTGAAAAAAATGCAAAAAAAAAAATAAAAAATTTTTTTAATTTTTTGGGGCACTATTGCCAACGGGTCAGTGTGAAAACCGGTGGGAAATGTTATAGTTTTGCCACCGGTTCACTTGAAAACCGGTGGGAAAAGTCCTCCAGCTATAAGATAAATCACATGTTTTTGCAACCGGTTCACTCCAAAACCGGTGGGAAAAGTGGTTTTTGCCACCGGTTTTGAACCGGTGGGAAATCTTTGGGGATTTAGCACCCCCAAATCAAGAACGGTTCAAAACCGGTGGGGAATGTGTGGTTTTAACCGGTGGGGATTGGGGTTTTTCGCCTAGTGAATTAATCAAGGTTTAAAGATTTAAAATTTTTCGTCAAAAACAAAAAACCCATCGAAAAACATGTTTCCGGGTGGATTTTGGCTCCTGGAGCAATCACAACGTGGAACGAAACCGAATTAGAACATCGATTCCACCCAAAATTCACTAGTTTTGGGTAAAAATCTTGGTTCTTTAGCTAAAATTAGTATAAATACGAGATTAAAACTAATTATAGCGAGCTTCTAATCCAATTAGAAAGAAAAACAAGAAATTCAAATCCATTTAAATCACCTTAATTAATTATTAGTTACAATAATTAAATGCACGCGGCTCCGATACCGCTGTTGGGTTTCGTGATGTCCAACATCACGCGGAAGGAAACCCGCCCAAAATCCGCACACAAATTAAAGTAACTAAGCATGTATTAAAAGCATAATCACATAATTAACAAGAAGAGAGAGAAAGAATCATTACCTTTGACGTGTGCTTCGCTCTCAGTAGAGCTCGGACTTGAAAGCGTAGAGTCCCGCAAATGCATGAACCTCCGACTGATGAGTGCCATTTATGGCACTCATTTGATGAGTTTTTAGGTTGTTTTTACCTTCTTTTCATGGCTTTCTTTCTTAATAAATGCTTGGTTTTATTCATTTTCTCTTTAGTTTCCTTATTCTTTCTTATTTTGTGCTTTTGTCCAGTTTTGTGGATATTCTAGTGTTTTCTCCTTTATTTGTTTTCTTTTCGTGGTTGTAGGTATTGTATAAGGTTCGAGTCTTGATATTAGTGGCTTGCTAAGTTGGAAGATGCCCTTGGAGCAAGCTTATAGCATTGGGAAAGCTCAAGAAGTAAGAAAGTGGCATGCTCCAAGTTCTAGCTCTTGGGCTCTCAAGCTGCGCTCTCATGAAACCATGGTGTTGAACCCACCGTCAAGTCCATTTGAATCTGCCATGCTTAGTGACTATCATGTAGACATTGCGTGCGCACACGAGGAACTATTTGCAAGCACATGAAGCTACGAGGAACTCGAAGAAACCCAGAAGAGCGCGAGCTCGCAACCCATGCGCGGGCGCGTCTCCCTGGTTTCTGGATTTTCTCGATTTTGATTTCCCGCCTCTTATAAATATCTATTTTGACCGATTTTTAGGAGAGTTTTTTGGAGACATTAATTTCCTCATAATTTTAGCTAAGTTGAGAGTTTCTCTTTCTAGTTTTAAGGTTAGTTTTAGGAGTAGATTTAGAGAGAGAAAGTGAGAGATTTCAATGGTGATTTGAGAGATTGATGATGTAAGGGTGACGATTGTATTGAAGATATTCTCAATTATCAATGAGCATTTCTAACTCTATCTCATCTAATAGCTTTGTTTGATTTCATGTTTGTTTGATTGGGTTTTGATGATTGAATCTTGATTGGTGTAGTTGTTCTTCATATTTTGTTGATTCTTGATTTCATTACTTGCTTGTTGATTAGATGATGATTCTTGAGTAGTTGTTTTGCTAGGGTTTGGGTGAAACTTGTATGAGTGATTGGTTGTGATGGATTTGGGAATTATTTTGATTGATTGTTGAGATTAAAGTGATTAATGTAAGTTTGCATGTGTGTAGTTTGATTAGGCCTTGAGAACTATGCTAGATTGCATTGTGATTCCTAATGACATGACCACTTGATTTAGGACTTGCAATTGTTGATTGCTTTGGATTGTGATTCTCTTATTTTGTTATTCATAGAGGAAACCTAGGTTAACGATTAGGAGATAGCTCTTTGATTCCAATTTATAGCTCTTATCATTAGTCTTCACAACCATTGATTAGCTTAACCTTCCCAAGTTGTTGCAATTGTCGTGATTATTTGTTAATCCCCATTCCCTAGTGTTTCATTTTTTTTCTTCTTTTATTTGGTAGTTGATTAGTATTAGTTACTCTATTCTTCACCCTTGACTTCGATCTAGCTTAGGCGCATATTGGGAACACTTGAACATAACCGTTCCTAGTGGTTCGACCCTTGACTTACCTCTATACTTGTATTTAGGCCTGTTAAGTGATTATAAATTTTGTTTGGCTCTAGGGAGGATTAGTCAACGAACTAGTTCACCCTAGGTTACCGACGGCTAACACCCTCGCTCCCTGAACCGGCCCGGCCCTTACCTCGAAGCTTAGTCGGGGCTAGGCCAAAAATAACTTAAAGTATTAGAACGAAGGTTTTCTCTTCTTGGAGATCCCTTCAAGTTCACAACTCAAGTGCTCCTTCCCAATGCCAAATGATTGGTATTTATAGGGAAAGGAGCCGTTGAAATCTCATCTCCCATCAATGTGGAAGAGTCGGAAAAAATGAGAAATGGAATATAATTTAATTCTAAATTAAATTAAATATCCAAATGAATCACCAAACGACAAGTGCAAGGGGAGAGCAAGTGGTTAGGTGAGGACCACATGGGGAGGACCATCCACCCCTTGCTCCCCAAGCAATCCACACAACCAGTCCTCACACACACAATGCACCACTCACGGCGCACCAGCTAGGCGTGGCTTGCCTTGGGCGCCAAGGCTACCTTGCTGGCGGCCTAGCCTCCTTGGCTGGGCTTGCCAACTGGTCGCGAATGCTGGCAGCCCAGCAAGCACACCACGCATGCATGCGGGCTGCTGCTGGGCATGCTGGTGCTGCTACCGCAAGCTCTTGCGAGCTGCTGCTGCTATCACTCGCAAGGCCTAGCTAGCATATGCGTGCTACTGGCCTTGCTTGCAATGGTGCGGCTGGTGCTAGCACGCTAGCATGCGCGCCAGCAATGCTGCCCATGCTGTGCCAACTAACTAGCGATACTAGCATGCTAGCTAGCTCGGCATTCCGCAGCCTTGCTAGCCATATTGCTCTATCAATGGCTTGTTGTTTGGTCAATTTCTTAATTCGACTCGACTTACGACGCTTGGTTTCGACGCTCTAAGCTCGAAATCCGACGTCTTTGTTCGTAAATACTCTATTTACTCATATAATCCTTCAGATTAATTTGTCGTTTTGGTTCGATTCCACGATTGGGTGTGACCCGAAGGGTTCAGTCAAGATTAAACTGTAGTATTAATTATGCATTAATATTACTAATCGGAAGCGGCCTCCAGCTAGGCATTCCGATCACTTGACCTCACTAAATAATTAGCTTTCTAATTAATTCCGAACCCTCTATCGGAATAATACACTTGTTCAAAGGACATCATTCTGTTTAGTGTCTCTATGGGATTGAACCACATGTTGGGGTTATTTTTACCCTAAACACCATGTGAGTGTTATATATAAGAAAAATATCGCAAATAATATTTGTTTCGGGGTTTTTTGAAGTCCTTCGGGAGAGTTACAATTCCAAGACTGACTTCTGGACTCCTGTACCTGCAAAACAACGAAGACTCCGATGGGTGGGAGCTCCACCTCCGACGATCAAGTTAGAACGTGTATGAGCGGTAAAGTGCGGAAAGTAAAGGGTCGCTCTCGGATTCCAAGAGAGAATCTGTTAATGTGAATTGAATATTTTCTTGAATAGATGTTCCTTAGAGGGAAACATCTCCCTTTTATAGGGCATTGGAAAACGTGCCCATTACTAGGTTTTCAGCAAACCTAGGGCTAATTGGGCTTTGCCTGGAACTTTGGGCCGTAGGAGGCCACTTGCTCAGTTGGCAATTCTGCCTGCCACGTGTCGAGGCCTGATTGGTCCACATGGATGACACGTGGCAATATATCATTAGTCCACGTGGCAGGGAAAAATCCCCTAATCATTTGCCCTTCACAGGGGTGACGTGGCATGCCACGACGTGGCGCCTGTGACAGGTGTCACACCATGATTGGAGAACGGTTTTTACCGTTTTTTTTTTTTTACCCTTGAAATTCCCCCCCCCCCCTATAGATAGGGGGTGTCCAAATCATTTGGACATTCTAGAAACTTTTTAGACAGGACTTTGGACGACTGCTCTAACTCTTTGGACGACTGTCGCTTGTTTTTACAGACCGCCTGCTTCTTCAGCTGCTTAATTTTTCAAGGGTTCCAAGACTTCTCTTCTCAAAGGTAACTGCCTGTTACCTTTTTCACTTTCTCTTTGTGTTTTCAGTTTTCAAAAATGGTAGCCTAAAAGCACCCGGCACAACCTAGGTTAGTGATCAGCCGGTCACCGGAGATGGCTGAATCCACTAGGCAAAAAACCCCAATCCCCACCGGTTCAAACCACACATTCCCCACCGGTTTTGAACCGTTCTTGATTTGGGGGGTGCTAAATCCTCAAAGATTTCCCACCGGTTCAAAACTGGTGGAAAAAACAACTTTTCCCACCGATTTTGGAGTGAACCGGTGACAAAAACACGTGATTGATGTAATAGATGGCAGACTTTTCCTACCGGTTTTGGGGTGAACCGGTGGCAAAACCATGACATTTCCCACCGATTTACACATTGAACCGGTGGCAAAAGTTTGCCCGCCAATTTTGGAAAATATTTTGGGCACCGGTTCAATGTGTAAACCGGTGGGAAAAACCTGTTTTTTTTTTTTAAAAAAAAATTTATAATTAAAAATAATTAAATACCTGCACATCCTGTATTAATTCTGCCATTAATATATATTATAATAGCAGTAATAATAATAATTATTACCCGTATTATTATTATTATTATTATAATATTATTATTAAAAATACTAATAATATAATAATTTTTACATTGGAATAATAACAACAATACATAAATATTAATTAATAACCGTAAATGCGATACAATGAAATGTCATATAGCTTTTACAACTCATTAATTAAAAGGTGTTATATTTACAAACTATATTAATAATTAATGTATAAGTTAACAAGTTCAAATTAAATTATATGTGATGAAAGACGCTAACATGTCTTGAACTTCATTCAGCTCTTTGCTCGTCAATGGACCTCCTTTTTGTACCTTGCAAAACTTGGTTAAACAAAAATGATGTTAGCTAGAATTAATTACTTAGGTTATGTATGTAAAAATACATTTACAATTTAAGTTAGGCAAAAATTTAATACATAAGCCTATATGACTACTACTTCACCTATTTTCCACATTTATTGCCAAATTAGTTCATTCTTCCTCTTAAAATGTCATTATTACCTAGTTAGAGGCAGCTAAGGCTTGAAATCACATTAAAGGAGCATTTTAAGTGTTTTAAGACGCAATTTCATTCAAAATGGCCGAAATAAGGCCTATATCACTACTTGTATGCCTATTTTCTATATTTTTAATCAAATTAGCTCATTCTTCCTCTTAACATGTCATTATTACCTAGTTAGAGGCGGCTAAGGCTTGAAATCACATTAAAAGGGCATTTCAAGGGTTTTAAGACGCAATTTCATTCAAAATGGCCGAAATAAGGCCTATATCACTACTTGTATGCCTATTTTCTGTATTTTTAATCAAATTAGCTCATTCTTCCTCTTAACATGTCATTATTACCTAGTTAGAGGCGGCTAAGGCTTGAAATCACATTAAAAGAGCATTTCAAATGTTTTAAGACGCGATTTCATTCAAAATGGCCGAAATAAGGCCTATATCACTACTTGTATGCATATTTTCTATATTTTTAATCAAATTAGCTCATTCTTCCTCTTAACATGTCATTATTACCTAGTTAGAGGCGGCTAAGGCTTGAAATCACATTAAAAGAGCATTTCAAGTGTTTTAAGACGCAGTTCAAGGGTTTTCTCTTATCAAAACACACCACAAAAGCAAATTAACTAAGTCAATGGCATACCTCATCAAGCTGTTGTAAGTCTGTACAATGATTCATTATGTCCAACATGAATCTCATCACGTATAGTCCGCAACCAACTCCGTTATCTTGTTGTGCACACTAGCATAGGGACACAGTAAATGAATCAAACATGCATAACAAATTAGCAATATCTTACGCATTGTTTATTATAAAAATCACATTATCATGTAGCATTACCATCGGTGATTTCTATGTAGGACCTTGAGGAGCTCGGCAATTTATCTTCTTCATAGCACTATAGAAAAGTAAGTTCAAACTTGATTAGTATGACTAATATAATAAATGAGTTAAGTAAGGATAATCAACACTAGATAGCTATATTTACTTTCGCAGTATAGACTTCACGAGGAGCTTTTTCGGATGAGGCAATCGAGCTGAATCAAAAAGGAAGATGGTGTTACTGGGAACACAAATCACCAGCAGGGTCCAATGTGCACTATAGAAATGGACAATACACAAACAAGTCAATAATTAGCCGTGTACAACATATAATTAGGGGAAACAAATGAATTTGACATGGTCAAACGTACTCCTCAAAACATGGGGCGAATATGAACTTGTCACCCGCACGCAATGATTCCTTGATACCCCGTTCAACATAGTACAACACGTCAGGGTAGTTGCCTAAGATTCTAGTAGTGGAGATTTGCTCGGGGCATAACCACCCTACTTGACACGGAGAATCAATCTCAAGTAAGTGCTCTTGTAGTGCTCTACATGCATGGTAACAAAATATTAATGGGAAATTAAATGACAAGCAATCACCACTAATCTGAATAACATAATAGTGTCTGGCATTAAATTACCTCATGAATGTTTGAACGAGGGAGATGTTAAGCATTGAACCACTTAGAAATTCTTTCACATCTTCTTTGCTAAGCCATGCAACTGCATCCTCATCAAAGTGGAACATTGCCTTAGGTAGTGGAACTTGAATGGGAGTGCCACTAGGCAACATACTAACACGGTTGTGTAGAAATGTTAAATCTTTAGACAACGTTTGAAGGACCGTGTCAGCAACAAGTGGAGTAGCTTGCAAAGCTGAACCTCTCGAAGAGTTCTTCTTCGACCCTTTTTCACTCTCCGACCTTTGTTCACTCCTCTTCTTTGGCACCGGTTGATCAACGCTTATTGGTTGTTCCACTTTCCTCTTTGAAGTTTGTCTTTTTTGCGAAATCTAATACAACAAATCACGCAATTGGTTAGAAAAGACAAATCCATGTAACTCTTGTGAAAACAACCGGGCATAAAGTACCGAACGAACCCAAAATCTTAATTACCTGGTTCATCAACCTTACCCAAGCACATGGCCACTGCACAAAGCTACCTTTTGCCGCCCAAAGTGTAGTGAACTCCTCCTCCTCTATGGGCACCGGTATCAGGATGTCCTCGAACCCGGTAATAACAGAATTGATCCCAACCGAGTAATGTTGTGGCCTAAGCGGTCGCAAATGGACCGTACCTTGTTCGGCCGGTTGTGCACTACCATATGCAACCACATGCAAAGCTCCAGATTCGTCCGGGTGTAGAAGTGCACAACGGGTCTCTTCCTACACCAATTTGAAAGATCAGTTATTAGAACCAAACATATCACAAGGGGTCGTTTCCTACACAATTGATAATGTGCCCATATTCACTAAGATTGATAATGTGCCCATATTCACTAAGATAGAACTAAACAAAATCACCTGTAAGTCTGGAAAATGATGAGGTGCTGGATTATCGAGCTCCCTCGAGTCCGCATGTGTAGGCGTACCACCCTGCAACAAGAAAGTAATGACTGCCACCTTAGATCCTACATAACTCAATATGCCAAAACTAAAAGTTTTAAAACTACCTCATTTGCATCATCGTCTCCATGTATATCATCTTCCCCTTGTCCTTTTGGGTGACTACATGAGTCGACGGGTGTATTCGAGGTGAAAGGCAAGCTCGGTAGGTTCATTTGCTTCGCCCAAGCGTTAAATTCACTTACGAGCTCGTTGTGGACTTGTTCCTTAATCGATGCCACTGTGGAAACCAAGTCATGAGGTGAGTTCACACTTGCTCGGGATCTTCCTGATTTGGTATACTCTGGACCCATCACCTTTTCCCACCCTAGCAATGACCCTCCTGCACCTACTACCCGTCCTGGATGGTGTAGGGCTTTCCCAAAGCCAAGGTGAAAGGGTCTTTTTCTACACTTGGGACGAGCTTGCCTTCAACCAGTTCTTCAGTGTGTTCAATCTGTAGCAAAAAAAAAACAGAAACCAATAGCATCCATAAGTGATATTTATGCAAAATATTCATAGAGTTCTCAAGTTCGTAGTTACTTACGAGCTTATCAGCCATTTCTTTGGTTTCCGGAGCCTTGATGGCCCATTTTTCGGTCTCCTTGTCACGCGCATGCAGTGAATAGAAGAAATCACCAGCACAACTCACCAGCGTAGTGATCGTGGAAGAAGAGGGTCCTTTGGACGACCCTAGTAGCGAAGTGGGGTATACTCCTTTGTTGACCCACGTTTCCCTCCATTCACCAAATGTCTTACACCCCATACGTTGGGTGTATTGCTTCATCTTTGCATTTTTGGAATTTTGCTCCCTCAGTTCCTACGTAATTAGAATTGTTAGTATTATTACTTCAAAAAGAGATAATATATTATACAATTGTAATCAAATTTACTTAAACTTACAATTTCTTCCTTTGTACTTTGTTGAATAACAAAAGCTTCCCAATCATCCTTCGATATGTTTGGCCATTTTTGCCATGGGAGTAGCTCTTCATTGATGACTTCATCATCATTGCCTTTCTTCTTCTTTGGTTTTTTCTTCCTCTTTGTAATCCAACAACGAACTAATTCGCTCTTGAAGCCTCTGAATCTTTCCGCTAGCAAAGATTCAAACACCCTTCGCTTGGCGGCATTATTAGAAATATTAAACAGACTCTGCAAACACAAATAACGTCGATTATTAGTTTCCCCTTTTACATAACATTAAAGTAAAGGTATTTATAATTCTATAAATATGCAAATAAAACACTTGCCCTTGTATTATTCCAAAATGTGTCAATCAAGCCTGGAGGTACTTCCCGCATACGAAGTGTAATCGAGATTTTACGCGCATAAATGCCAACGTGAATAGCATATGGACGACGGAATTTGCCTACAGGTTGGCCCGCCTTGTCGTACTCCAGGACCATGGGACCGACGGGTTTCTTGAAACTTGTCGTCGGACCCCTCACCTTTTTCTTAGCCGGTGCCCTCACCCCTCCTCAACTTTGTCCTTGGCTTTGATTGTGGGAAGTAGCGTTCTCACCAACCGTCTCAGAAACTGCATTTTCAATAGGAGGCGCTTGTTCAGCCTCCATTTCAAATGCATCCAGCCTATGCTCCAACTCATCCTGAACCTGATCTTCTGCCTCACCCAAATCAGGCTCCTTGTTCACATCATACAACTCATCACCATCCCCAGAGAAGTCATCATCATCATCCTCTACATCCTCGACACAAACACGGTCCTGATCGTCCGCCATGAGATGTAATCACCTGCCATAACAATCATAACACGTTAGTAGTTGTATTATAAATACATTTGTAAGGTACAGTTATAAAATCAAATATAAATTGCCTAATTATAATACTTATGACAATTAATTAATTCATTTTCGGCTAACCTATCATTTTATAATATTTTCAACAACTAAAATTGCAAAATTGCTGAAAAATAGTACCTCATTCTAATATTCCTTCGTTGTGGTCTAATCGCACATAATTGGTTTGGTCGTCTACGTCATTTGGTACAACAGGTCTAGGAACAGTGAAAGGTGCCGAGTCATCAAACGCATCATATTCTTCCTCATCCTCGACATCTCCAATGCCTAGAATTCTTCTTTTGCCGGCTAGCACAATAGACCATTTCATATCTGCTGGGTCAGTTACGTAAAACACTTGCTTAGCTTGAGATGCAAGGATGAATGGTTCCGCACTGTCATTTAGGTGGCTAAGATCTACAAGAGTAAAGTCATCATATTTGACATTACGCCTGATATTATCAACCCATTTACACCGGAAAAGAGGAATCGTGAAGCTACAATAATCAAGCTCCCATATCTCTTGAATTCGGCCATAGTATGATAACTCTGCATCAACGTGTGATTTATCCTTAGCACTTGCAAACTCTCTTGACGATGCCACAAGCGTTACACCACTGTTTTGGGTCGAGGAAGATTTCAAATCCTGACGCTCAATCCAAAAAGTGTACCCATTTATGTCATATCCCTCAAATGAGCGAACATCATCTCTAGGACCATAAGCAAGCCACCTTACTGTATCAGTGACACTCTCATCCATTCTACCCATCACTCGATCACAAAACCAACTCACAAACCTCTTATTATGCATCTGCATCAATGCCCTTTCACCTTTCGATGGAAATTCATCACGCAAACTAGCCATGTGCTCATCTAAGTATGGGTGAACATCTACAACATGGTGCAACACATATAGGTGTGCTTGTAAAAACTTATCTCGGTCAGGTGACATTCGTTTTGACCCGATTGTGCCGTGACCATCAAGTCTCCCTTCATGTCGAGAAGTAGGAAGACCAATAGGTTCAGCAACAGCTATATAGTCGGCCATAAAATTACCAATCTACTCACCCACGATCCCTTGAATCATACTTCCTTCCAGGTGAGCCCGATTCCTTACCTTGTTTTGCAATGTACCCATGTGTCTTTCAAAAGGATAGCACCACCTCATGAACACTGGACCGCACAACTTAATTTCACGCACCAAATGAAGAATAAGATGCACCATTATGTCAAAGAATGGGGGTAGGAAGTACATCTCAAATTTGCACAAAGTCACAACCACATCCGCCTGCAAAGCATCAAGTGCATAAGGATCAAGCACTTTGCTGCATATTGTATTGAAAACAGAATAGAGGCTTGTAATAGCTTCCCTCACGTGCTTCGGTAAAATACCACGTATTGCAATTGGTAGGAATGCTTGCATAAGAACATGACAATCATGGGATTTCATACTTGTAAGCTTCAATTCTCCATTTAAGGATACAAATCTTTTCATGTTAGATCCATACCCTGATGGAGCCTTAATGCTGTACAGACATGCACAAAACATTCGTTTTTCTACCCTTGACAATGTGTAGCAAGCCGGAGGTAAATAAGCCTTGGCTTCCTTTTCTTTTCCATCATAATTCTTTTTTAACGCATCTGTGGACTTTCCTTTTCCCTTGCTCTTCCCCTTTCCTTGTTTCGAACTCGTTTCATCTCTCTTTTCCTGTTCCTTTCCCTTTCTAACCTTTTCCTGAGCCCACAATTCTGGACGAACCCCCATCTTTTCCAAATCTAACCGTGCACCCTTTCCATCCTTTGTTTTGCTTTGAATATTCATTAGCGTTCCCACAAGAGCATCACACACAATCTTCTCTATATGCATTACATCAAGACAGTGCCTAACATCATGTTCTTTCCAATATGGAAGCTTCCAAAAGATTGATTCTTTTTTAAAGAGAGCAGTTGAGTCCGCAGCTTTTTCTGTTTTCCCAAACACTGTTCGTATACCCTTAACTCAATCATAAACCTCCTCACCAGTCAATGGCCTAGGCGCAGTCCCCTCTTCCGCTTTCCCATTGAAAGCCTTTTTCTGCCTACGGTACGGGTGATCGCGCCTTAGCAACCTTCGAGTCCGCAGATACACCTCTTTGTGACAATTGTCAAGGTGTATGCTTGGAGTGTCATCAATACAAATGGGGCATGCTTTTTTCCTTTGTTCTTGTACCCAGACAAGTTGCCATATGCAGGAAAATCATTAACGGTCCACATCAGAGCTGCACGCAAGGTGAACATCTCATTCTTATGAGCATCAAACACGGAAACCCCTTCTTCCCTCATCTTTCTCAAATAGTCAACAAGTGGCGCAAGATAAAAATCTATGTCGTTTCTAGGTTGCCTTGGCCCAGTTATTAGTAGTGAAAGCATTACATACTTACGTTTCATGCACAACCAAGGAGGCAAATTGTAGATCACTAAAAGTACTGGCCATGTGCTGTGCTGGGTACTAAGAGTGCCAAAAGGATTCATCCCGTCCATGCACAACCCAAGCCTTAAATTTCTGACTTCATCACCAAATTCACCAAACTTCATATCAATGTTCTTCCATTGCGGGGAGTCGGCTGGATGCTTCAGCATTCTATTTTTCTTTCTTCCCTCTACATGCCACCTCAAGTTTTTTGCGTCTTTTGGTGTTGAAAAAAGACGCTTAAACCTTAGAATGATGGGAAGATACCACAACACCTTTGCAGGAGGTCCGCTCGTACTAGCATTGTAACTCATGCGCTTGTAGCGCGACTTCTTGCATCGTGGGCACTCCTCCAATTTTTCATATTCATTTCGATAAAGAATACAATCATTAGGACATGCATGTATCTTCTTATACTCCAAACCAAATGGACACATGAGCTTCTTTGCATAATAGTATGACTTAGGAATTTCATTCCCGTCAGGAAACATCTCACTTAACACGGTCAACAAAGACGTAAAACTGTTGTCCGTCCACCCATGCTTCGACTTAATGTTAAACAGTGTTAGCACAGCTGATAGTTTGGAGTATTTTTTGCAACCAGGATACAAAGGCTTTTTAGAAGCCTCCGATAACGACTCAAACACGTCACCTTCAACACCACGCATCATTTCATTCACCCCTTCATCCTCCACCTCATCCACCTGATCATCATCAAATCCATCCTCATCACCATTATCAGCAATAAATTCATCATTCTTGTATTCCTCGTCCACACGAATATCATTGCTTCTATCATCATGCACATCATTCCCAATAACATCCCCATTGTACTCTCCTTCTTCGCCGTGCCAAATCCACACATGGTATTGAAGCCTAAACCCACGACAAACTACATGATCTCTAATGATATCAACACTATTAACCACCTTCACATTATTACAATCAACACAAGGACAATAGAGGCAATCGAAACCCATTCTGCGCTGATAAGATGAAGCCCTCTCACAAAACTCTTGAACCCCATCAAAGAATTCCAATGTATCACGTCTACCATACATCCAGCCACGATCCTTCTCCATTAAGTAAATTGCCTCTAAACATGGCAACATATTACGAATAATGTATAATTGCTACATCTATTATATATGTAAATCAAATTCAAACACACACCATGCATATAACATTCATATAGTTACAACAATGCATATATGCTTCCAAAGGGTCCTTATCACTCCAACCTAACCCATCCTTGAACGTTTACTCTCACTAGTGAATGTATGTCGACTTTCCAATTTTAAGGAAAATCCGACAGCATTTCCCCCTAGTTCTCCAAGTACACGATGTATGTAATAACTTACCCACATATGTACCCAGAGAACATGGTGATCGAAGAAATGCTAAGCCAAGATGTTCCTTAAAATCGAAAAAAGAAGACATACATTCACCACCTAAGTGAGAGTAAACGTTCAAGAACAGTCCCAACCGGGGACTATTCAAGACTTTCTCCTAATGAGAAAGCCTTGAACGGGTATCTAGGCATATGATGATGCAAGCATTTATATATTGTTGTATTAATTTGTCATTAAACAATACACAAGTTGTAAAAGCATGAGAAAACTTTCATCATGAATCAAGAAAAAGAAACATAGACTAAGTTTATAATTCATACCACAATTGAGCTAAATTTGTAGTCTTCAAGCTAAACTTGTGCTTCAATTCACATATGAATCTATAAAAAAAATTAAAAAGAAAAAACAAAAGTTAGTAAGTAATTAATACCTACATACATTGCTAAAGAATAACGCATCATTAATCAAACTAACAGATGCACAGGGAAGCCTCAATAGCCGTTACAATCATTTACCTTGGCGACCTGAAAGAGAGACACTTTCCACAACATACAAGCTTCAGCAATGAATGGGGTCTTCGTGCCCGAATCTTTAAGCTTGATAACTGCAGACATTAATGAAATGGTAATCTATTAGTATAGTCAAAAACAATTCTAAAAACATCCTAGTTTAGGAAACTGAACAAGGAGTGTAACACACCAATCATATAATGTTCCATTAATTATGGATACTTTTTTCACAAACAGAGGTATCACTCTGAACAATTGTAAACAATCGAACTACATTTAACTAAGTCCATCTAATTTTAATAAGAAGTGAGTCCATGAATTTAGTAGCTAATAATACATATACTTGTATATCAATTGTAAATCAAAATTCAAACAAGGCCCACACAGCCATGCAAACCCAGACCACAACAAAAAACAGGCCAACACAGGTCGAAGTAGTAGAAACTAGATCGTGAAATCCTTGTTCAACATTTAAATCTGAAAGAAGGGAACAAAGGGTGACCCAATTCTCTGTAAAGAAACTCTAGAAAGAACCTTTTGAAAGGAGGTTTCGGTTGTTTGAGATGATAGGCCTTGGCTTGGTACCGTCGATAATTATTATGCTCTAGGAGGGGATTTGATCCTTTAGCAAAGTGGCCTATCAACAAGCCTTTTGCTTTTAACCCACTGTAAGAAAAAGTCACGGCAGGAATGGTACTTATTTCTATTAGGTGTTGGTTTTTTGTGGGTTAGAAGTAATGATGGTTTCGGTTTGATGCTTGCAGAAGTTGATATTGATTCGGGGGTTGTTTTCCTCTTCTTAGAGGAAATGAGGGGAAGAGAATTACTGGGGGGGTTGCGGCCCTCTGAAGGACAGCAGCAGGTAGGGTGGTTGCGGGGTAGTTTTCTCCATGCCCATGTGAGCAGCAGCAGGCTGCAACAACACTTACCTAGCCGCGGGCAGCTTGCGGCGTGGGCTGTTTCCCCCTTCCCTCCCAAGTGTAGTAACTAATCAACTTCAATTTCATGATATAAGTGTAGGCTACATGACTTTGTTAGCAAATGGAACAAGAAGCAGGAAAGAAATATTAGATCATAGAATTAAACTAGCTAGCCATATATCAGAACGAAAAAATGGACCTAAATTCTAGCATTATCAAATAGGACAACTTTTAATAATTACATATTGAAATACAAAGACCAACACAAGTTCCTTGAAGTTAGGTAAGGTATGTCATCACTAAGCTGAGGACATTTAGAGAAACAAATTCAACTTCAAAATAATGTTTACCCTGCAATCAATAACACCTAATTATAGGCATAAATCAGCTCCAAGGCAATAATTATCTAAAGATTAAGTTATATATACAACAAATGAACAAAAGTAAGAAGAATTATGAACATAAGCACATACTATGTACTTAGATACCATGCATTAAACAATTTCAGGGATTCAAAACACCTAAAATTGGGAACTCAAAGCAATAGTATAACAACTTCGGATTACCCATATGAACTAACAACACTTGTTTCATAGCTACTACAAGAAATAGTGAACTCTATTACAACGTAGTTATATAAAACAGCTAGAACAACATATACCAGTAATACAAAAAAAACAACCCCTGAATCAACGACTAACCCTAGATTGCGAAGCTATTCAATAGATAAAATTAGGAAGACCACGAAATTTACCTACCTCGAAGCTGCTACAATGGAGTTGGAAAGCTCGGAATGCGCTTCAATGGAGGTCAGAATGCGCTTCAATGGAGGAGAGCTGTATATGGAGAGAAAGAGAGGAGTTGCGCTGCGCGACAATGGAGGTGAGAAAGCCCACAATGCGCTTCAATGGAGGTCAGAATGCGCTTCAATGGAGGTCGGAATGCGCTTCAATGGAGGTCAGAATGCGCTTCAATGGAGGTCAGAATGAATGGGAGAGAAAGAGAGGAGTTGCGCTGCGCGGCAATGGAGGTGAGAAAGCCCACAATGCGCTTCAATGGAGGTGAGAAAATTCGGACCTATGCGTGAAGGAGAGCAATGGTTAGGGTATTCATGAACGAGAGAATTGAAGGAAGGTTAATTGAAGGGGAAAGCAGGGGAATGACGAAAAGGAAGAAGAAGAATTTTTCACGAAATAACTAAAGGCGGGTTTTTTTTTTTTTAATTTGGGCACCGGTTCGAACCGCTTGGAAATACACTTTTGCCAGCGGTTTGGATTGAACCGGTGGCAAATCCATATTCCCTCCCTTTTTTTTTATAAAACAAAACTTTTTCCACCGGTTTTCAAGAACCGGTGGCAAAAGGGGGGTGCCTTTTTCAATTTTTCTACTAGTGATCTAGAACTAGGAGTGTCGCTTGCCCCATGCTGGACCACCCTTTACGAACTGCCCAGAGTCCGACTGTCTGTGTGTCTGTGCAGGACACCATGGCCAAAACAAAGAGAACGGCTAGGATAACAAATTCAGACGGCTCCTCATTCTACGCGCCCATAAGCGAGATCTCGGACGTGCCACTAGGCGTCCCTAGCACTCCAAGTGATTCTATTTTGGCAGAATCAGGGGAGGAGGTTCAAAATGAACCTCTCATCATTGATCTGTCCGGGCAGGCGACTGCTTTGCTCGAGAGCTCGAGCGACGACTCTGAGCCCAGCATCTCCAGTCGGCACTCTAGCGACTCAGAGGAGAAGCACTCTCTGCTAAATACAGCGAGAGATAGCCATAAGGTGGAGAAAGGGAAGAGATGGGCAGAGCCGGCTTCCACCCAAAGGGAAATGTACACTCCCTATTTTTTGCCATGTTCCCAAAGGCAGGCGCAAGGCCATGTCTGAAAAAATAGGGAGTTTTAGGGCTGACCATGTGATGGGTCATGGTTACATTTGAACAGTGCCGGATGCCGAGGATACGGTAGTCTGGCCAGAGTCATCCAGCTACAGGGACGAGTATTTTGGCTGCTATGAGGCGGCCATTAAAGCTGGTTTAAGATTTCCTCTACATCCGGCTGTAGAGAGGATTTTGGATGGGTACCAGCTAGGTGTCTGACAACTGGCCCCAAACTCATGGTTCAACATCTTGGGCTATGTTGCCGGCTGCGAGATGTATGGGGTAGAGCCAAGCTTTGAAGCTTTTTCTCATATGAACTACCTCAGCCGGACCCCAAAAACAAGCGGTACCGGCTGGTATCAGCTGTCTAGCCATAAAGGCTATATGATGACCATGGGAAAGGAGAACAAGTGGAAGGATTGGAGGAACACCTTCTACATAGTCTCCCACCTTGATAAGGTCAAGAACAAAAAGTAAAACAGGTGGAACAGGGATCCACCTTACCTAACAGGCGGATTCGACCTGCTGCATGTTCCTTAACAAGCAAAGGAAGAGATCCTGGATAGAGGGCTCTTCAAAGTGTACATCCCTCAAAATTACATCCCAAAGTATAAGTGGTTATACGATGGGAAGTACCTGGCCGCCTGTGGCCTTAGGGAGGAGATACCGAGTGGTAGAGGATCGCCTGTTTAGTGTGTCTTGATAGACTTGACTAATTTTTCTGTCTAACCATTTGATTCATCTTTTGCAGATAAAGCTATGAAAAAGATCTCGCCCTCCAAGAAAGTAGCTGCCCAACTCCGCGCAGCCATTCTTTGCAAGCGGTCCACCGAGGAGTCGCCTGCCAGACAGACGCCTAGGGTGAGCTACTTCACCTTAGCACAATTTCCCTTCTTTTTAATTATAATATGCTGGTCTCCTATTTTTGATTCATTGACTTGTTGCAGAGCGACACTGTCAAACCCTCCTCCTCAACTCAGCTGGACCCCAAACATCAAAAACAGATGACTAGGGAAATGCTGACTCTTGGCAGTGCTAGGAGATAGACGGCCGCGAGGCAAGGAAGGACTCCCCAAAGTGGGGCAAGGACTCCGGCCACCCCTAGGAGCAGCCGGCCCACAAGGGAAAAGGAGGCGGCCACAAGTATAACTTGCTCGAATCTTCGAAGTTTAATCAAACAACCGACTCCTCTGATTTCAGGCGGCTGTCTTTCTATTTTAATACCGCGCACTAATCAGTTCTCTTTGCAGATGCCCCTCAAGAGTCGGATCTGGTCCAGATGGCCAAGGCCATGCTGAAAGCCATCCTTTCTGAGGACAGGGACTCTGTTAAGGGAGTCGGCACCCTTAACCTTGAAGCCATCCTGGCTCACCTTGCCGAGGAATACTTAGTAGAAAATTCTCTTTTTCATTTAAACATTTGCGTGGTCACCTGTAACTAACGACTGTTTTTGGTCGGCTGCAGTCTATGCTGCGAGTGTATGGTCTCCACAAACCCATCACCGAGAAGAACAAAGAGGTAAAAGCTGCGAAGGCCATGGTCGCCTCTGATTCTGATAAAGCTATGTTCCAGATAGCTCAAAACGAGATTCTAACCACTGACATACTTTATTACCAGGCGTCCGCCACTTTGCAGGTCAAGCAGGACTTAGAGGCGCCAGGAAAAAGATCTTGGAGCTGGAGAAGTCCGTAAAGGACCTCAAGGCTGAGCTCAGGCCTCTAAAGGAGGCGGACAAGGAGGCCGAGGGACTTCGCGCTCGGGTGAACAAGCTCAAGGGCCGCCTGCAAAATCAAGAGGCTGACCTCACCTAGAAACTTAACGAGAAAGCCGATGAAGAGAAGATGGCCATTGTTCAGGACATGATAGAGGACATCAACGCCATCATGAAGATGACCTGGGCGGCCCTCTTCCCTGATACTAGCTATGAAAAATGGGGGAGCCAGTTCGCCGTCTATACTGATTAATTTAACAAGAAGATCATGGGGCAGGCAGATGGAGAGGAGGAGGCGGATGAGGAGGCGTCCGACTCCACTTCCGGGGAGTCGGACCAAGAAGAGGAGGACAAGCAGGAGGCGGACGGTGATGAGGAACCGCCGCAAGAGGAGGCGGATGCCGATAAGGAACGGGCGCTGGTTGACCAACCAAATCAAGTGGTTGTCAACCCTGCAGGTCCTGCTTAAATTCCAATTTTTATGTCAACTTTCTTCGGCCTGCGTGCCGTTTGTTCTGTATCTTTACCCGACCAAGGGGTCGGGGTTTATATATAATTTTTAATTTCAACATTTCCAGTCGGTCATCTGACCGACTGTTTATATTAATCATTCGGCTATTTTTGCCGTTTTTCTTCAAATTTTGAAGTTTTTGAATTTTTGCTTTTCATGAATTTTGCTAAGTGTATGTAGCTTGCTTCTTGTTTTCATGAATGCCTTTTATACCGATTATTCTTGCCCCTGGGCAACTAGCACCTGGTTTTCAAAGGTGAGTTGATTGACTTAGAATTTTTGATACTTTTTCAGTATTACTAATTCTAGGTCAATCAATCACCATGGTGATTGCCCCAAACCAGGAAGACAGTCGGCCATTGCCCAGGAAAACACCTAGCATAACTCGGCTCTCGGCCTCAATATAGTTCTTGACGAACCTAAGTTTCGTACTTAGTTTATTTTATTGATTATAAATAGTCCGTCTGTTTGGTGCTTGTATAGAATAGGCACCAATCTGGACGTTTTTAATCAAGGTAGCTTCATGGTGCTAGCAAAAATAGGAATAGTGGCCGAAGGCCGTCTGTTTGCCAAAAATAGGCGGTTTCATTCGTACCTTTTAGATTCCAAATGTAGATTGCTGAGTGACTATGAACTTTTTAGGTTGATCAATCTCCGTCACTTGTACTTGAGTGATCAAAAGAAATAGTTGAATGTGGCCGTCTGTTGTGTTTGCAACTTAGAGGAATAGTGGCTGAATACCGTCTGTTTGCCAAAAAACAGGCGGCTTGGTTCGCACCGTTTAGGTTCCATCTTAAGTTTTCCAGAGTGACCATGAGTTAACCCTTGAGGTTTATCAATCTGCCACTTGGATTTGAGTGCATAGAAGAAACAGGCGGCTTTCGCCGCGTGGTTCCTCATATGAACTGCAATGTACTAAGTTTGGTACTTAGTTTATTTTGTTGGATGTTAGCTGGTCGTCTGCTATTGTGGCTGCATAGAAGCAGGTGATTAGGGGATTTTGCTCCCACCAATCGGAATGCGCCACGTGGGCCAATCAGGTCCTGCCAAGTGTCCCCCAGTTGGACCTCTCAGGGCCTGCCACGTGGCACACTCTTATTCGTCCACCGTGGACCTATTATGTCATGACACGTGGCGTACTCCATGCTTAATGGAGAAGTCGGCCACCTAGGCCCAACATCCGAGGGAAGCCCAATCAGCCCAAGGTTAACCTAAACCTAGGGTTGGCACGTTTCCCGAGGTTATAAATACCTCCCTTAATCCTCATTAACGCAGATTACGCAGATTACACACATTAAACACTCTCACCTAGAGAGACCCAACCACTTTAATTTCCGCAGTAATTACTCCTTAATCAAGTACTAACTTGACCGTCGGAGGCGGAGCTCTTACCACAAGGAGTCTCTGTTTGTTTTGCAGGTACAGGCGCACGGATCCAGTCTCGGAATTGTAACTCTCCCACAGGACATCAGAAAACCCCGAAACATTTTGGCGCCGTCTGTGGGGAGAGTACTTCTGAGATGGCATCCACGTCTGTACCGACTCCTGAAGAGAGGCGTCCCCTAAACGACCCTCAAGTTCAGTCGGACCATGATACTGAGGAAGAATTTGAAGTTGAAGCTCACACAGCTTCAGACGGGACCCTAAGGGCCCGATGCACCCGTCATACCGAAAGGAGTGAACGGGAACATCTTCAAACTGGAAGTGAGCCAGCAGGCACACCGCCTGTTCGGCAACAGCCGACTGATGGGTCTGCTCCCATCACGAGGAATGAACTCATGACCTTCATGAGGGACTTCAAGGGAGAGATTCAAGAGTTGCTTAATAAGAAGCCTGCTCTGGCCAAGGAACAGTCGGCTAAGAAACCTTCCACTTCAGGCAAGAGGAAGCCAGTTCAAGGGCGAGAGGCGACTCCTCATCCTAAATCTAGGAAGTGGGAGCCGCCTGCCCTTGATTTTACAAAATACCGTTTTCCTACTCCAAGAAATAGGAAACCTGTTCGTCACATTCAGGCGGACGGGTCGAAGAAAACATTCACAGACGCTAGGCTGCTGCTAGAGCAGAAGAAGAGTGACCGATTGTCAGAATCGGCCTCTACTTCAAATTTCCAAGACAGTCTGCGAAATACCTCGATGAGGCATACCCAGTCGTATCATGAGAGTCAGTCAGGCGGCACCTCCCGTCAGTCCGGCTTTCATAGCGACCAGGCAGTACCAAACTTACCGTTTGTACCACAACAGTATTTTTTGCAGCCACCTCCATTTGGTGGACATGCAACAAAAAATGTCCAACCTATGGACTGGCAGCTACGGTTGCTTAGGCTTGGCGAACAGCCGTCGGCCTTCTCCAAGGAAATTACTGAAGCCGCTCAGCCGGCCAAAGTGAAAAATGTGTTAGTAGGCGCCTATGACGGCACTACTAACCCAGAAGATCATCTTATGGCGTTCACCAACCTGATGTATCTTCAAGGGTTGGATGATCCTACTTGGTGCAAGTGTTTCCCAGCGACTCTCAAAGGAATCGCACAACAATGGTTCGGCAACCTGCCGACTGGTTGTGTAAATAACTTCAGGACGCTTGCTTACTTATTCACCTCCGACTTTGCCATGAACATCCCTGCGAAGAAGACGACCCTTGATTTAGGAACAATTCAGCAGGGTGAGAAGGAGGGGCTCCGATCTTACATCAGGCGGTTTAACCTGATGAGAATACAGATTCAAGGGTTACCGGATGAGGTGGCCTATACTGACTTTTTCAGGGGTCTCAAAGACGGGTCGACCTTCAAATTTGATCTGGTCCGAAAGAGGATGGCGACTCTTCAAGAGGCCTTGATTGAAGCGGAAGCCTATATACAGGCGACTGATCTTTGTAGTACGGTAAAACAGTCGGACGGGAAGAAGTTCGACAAAAGAGAAGGACGACAGATACAGTCGTCAAACAAAGATGAAAAGAAGAGAAGAGAGGTCTGGGCGGCTGATTCCTCTAAACAGCCGGCCTAGAAGAAGAAAAAAGAATACAAACCATACTCCCCAAAGTATGCGTTTAGCAAGGACAGCCAAGCTATCCTAAAGGAAATCAAAGGACGGATCTCAATTGAGAAGCCGGTCCCCATGAAGGGTTCTGCAAATAACCGGAACCAAGAAAAATTTTGTGATTATCATGAAGATGTTGGTCATCGCACCAACGAATGCATCAGTCTCATGCGGTATCTGGACCGCCTGGCTGAGCAAGGTGATCTTGACTCTTTTGTCAAGAAATCCACGGGAAACACTCCCTCGAAAAAGCAGTCGACCAAAAAGAATCAACAGGCCGACAGCTCCGGTACATATGATGCAGTCGTCTACACCATTGCAGGCGGCTTCTCAGGAGGCGGTCCCACTATTAGGGGCAACAAAGACAACATCAGACGGTTAGATGTAAATTCCGTTCACCAAGAACGGCCCTCCAAATATTCATTTCCTGAGATTGTCATCACTGAAGAAGATCTAGGAGGGGTAAGAGGGCCGCATGACGACCCTATCGCTATTGAATGTAAAGTGGCCAACCAGAGAGTAGGCCGAATCCTCATAGATACCGGAAGCTCTTCAGATCTCATCAGTAGCAAATGTCTGTCGAAACTAAAATATCAGACTGATTGCATACATCCGGCATCCCACCCTTTAGTAGGGTTTGGAGGAGGAGGAGTCCACCCAGTGGGACGAGTGGATTTACCAATCCGCCTGGGCGAAAAAGGGGAAGGACGACACATGGTAGTCCGGTTCCTGGTAGTGGAAGAACTCTCGGCCTACAACATGATTCTGGGACGACCAACCCTGAATAATTCCAAGGCTGTAATAATCCCATCTCTTATGTTGCTCAAGTTTGAGAGGGATAATGGAACAGTCGGGTCCCTAAGGGGAGATCAGAGGATGGCCCGAGAGTGCTATCTCTCGGATGTCAAGCCCACTGTTATGGCCGCTGGGTCCAGTGGGGGAAAAATAGACCTTGACAATGTCAAGGAGAGTGTGCCTGTTCAAGAAGCAGGCGGAAAGAAGAGAAAGGCATCCCAGACAGGGGCCGCAAGAAAAGACAGAAAATAGCAATCATTGGCAGAGGAGCGGTCGGATGAATTCCGCCCTCAGCCGGCTGGTGAGCATACGGACCTGATCTTAGATGACTCGCGTCCTGACAGAACAGTTAAAGTTGGGACGACTACTCTAAAGGTCCTGGGTGACGACTTTCACAAACTATTGAAAGAATACAAGGACATCTTTGCATTTGAAGTTCATGAAATGCCGGGCATCAGTCCTGATCTGGCGGTACATAAACTGGCCGTGGATCCGAAAAAGAAGCCGGTACGGCAGAAGAAACGGAACCATGGCGAAGAAAGAAGTCAGGCGGCAGCCGCCGAAGTTAAAAAATTACTTGATGCAGGGTTCATTCGGCAATGTTACTTCCCAGACTGGGTTGCAAATGTGGTGCTTGTTAAAAAGCCGAATGGCACCTGACGAATGTGTGTAGACTACACAGACTTAAACAAGGCGTGCCCTAAAGACAGTTACCCTTTGCCTAAAATTGATAACCTGGTCGACTCAACAGCCGGCCATTCTTTGATGAGCTTTATGGACGCCTACTCTGGTTTCCATCAAATTCCTTTATGGAAGAAAGATCAGGAGAAGACGGCCTTCGTCACTGATCAAGGGTTATACTGTTACACGGTCATGCCGTTTGGTCTTAAGAATGCCCCGGCCACTTTCCAGCGAATGATAAACACTGTGTTCTTTGATCAGATTGGGAGAAATGTCGAGGCATATATTGATGATATGATTGTCAAGTCTAAACTTCAGAAAGATCATCTGTCGGACCTCCGAGAAACTTTCGCCACACTCAGGCGGCACCATGTCATGCTTAATCCCAAGAAATGTGTCTTTGGAGTTGAGTCTGGGAAATTTCTCGGATTCCTTATCAATCAAAGAGGAATAGAGGCGAACCCTGAGAAGGTGCAGGCGGTCATCGACATGCAGTCGCCTCGTACCATCCGAGAGGTCCAGAAGTTAACAGGTTGTCTGGCGGCCTTGGGAAGATTTCTAAGCCGATCAGGCGACAAATGCCTATACTTTTTCCAGGCAATTAAGAAAAAGGCAAGGTTTGAATGGGGGCCGGATGCTGAGGCGGCCTTCCAGAAATTGAAAGTGCACTTGCATTCCTTGCCGAGGCTGGTCAGCCCTTTGCCCAAAGAAGTACTCTACATGTACCTGGCCGTCTCTAATCATGCGTTAAGCGCTGTTCTCCTTGCTGAAAGAGACGGCTGTCAGCTCCCGGTCTACTTTGTCAGTCATGTACTGAAAAATGCTGAGTTGAGGTATCCCTTAGTGGAGAAATTTGGTCTTGCACTCTTCATGGCTGTTAAAAAATTGAAGCCCTACTTTTTGGCACATGCAGTCGTCGTGTATACAGACCAACCTATCAAGCGGCCACTGACCATCATGGAGTCGTCAGGCCGAATGATCAAATGGGCCATAGAAATACAGAGCCTCGAAGTTACCTTCGAGCCTAGAAAAGCAGTGAAGGGGCAAGCCTTTGCTGACTTCATTGTTGAGATGACTCGTCCTCCTGACTCTCAAGTTCCAGACCAAGTCTGGAAGGTATATGTGGATGGAAGCTCTACTTCAAATGGTTGTGGAGCAGGCGTCATATGTCAATCGCCAGAGGGCGACAGGTACGAGTATGCTCTACGCTTCAGTTTTCAGGCCTCAAACAATGAGGCAGAATATGAAGCTTTACTAGCAGGAATCCGCATGTGCAAGGCGGCAGGGGCAAGAAAAATAGACGCCTGTTCCGATTCACAATTGATAGTGAGTCAGTACAATGGCGAATACGAAGCAACCCATTCGGCCATGATCAAGTATTTACAGGCGGTCCGACAAGCAGTCGGCTCCCTTGAGGATTTCCATCTGACCCAAGTGCTGAGATCAGAAAACAACCAGGCGGATGCACTTTCAAAGTTAGCATCATCCGCCTCCTGTGATACTCCTCGAACCGTTTTTTGGGAAGTAATGGAGAGGAGAAGCATTGAGGAAGACCCTATTGGAATCTTAGACAGAAGTTCAACTTGGATGGATCCAATCAGGGCATATCTGACAAATGGTACCCTGCCGAATGATCATCAACAGGCGGCAGCACTGAAAAAACGAGCAACCAGTTTTGAAATAATAAAGGGAGAACTTCACAAAAGGGGGTACCTTCAACCCTTCTTAAAGTGTGTTACTCCAGAAAAGGGGCGAGAGATACTAGACGATCTTCACTCTGGTTACTGTGCTTCCCATATAGGCGGTAGGACGCTTGCTCAACGGGCAAGGCGGCAGGGCTACTTTTGGCCTACTTTAGAAGCAGATGCGATGGAGATGGTGAAAAAATGTGACAAGTGTCAAAGGTTTGGCAAACTAATTCACCGTCCGGCTACTGACCTCACTACCATTCATAGCCCACTACCGTTTGCTAAGTGGGGCATGGATATTCTGGGTCCATATACGCCTGCTACAGGCGGAAGGAGATACATACTTGTTGCCGTCGACTACTTCACTAAATGGGTAGAGGCGGAGGCTGTAAAGGGAATCAGGACGAAGGATGTAATTTCATTCATTTGGAAAAATGTCATCACTCGGTTCGGGGTTCCCATGTCTATGGTTTTTGATAATGGTCCCCAATTTGAGACGCCTGTTCTCAAAAGCTGGTTGGGTAACCAAGGAATCGCACACTACTTTGCATCTGTCGGCCGTCCACAAGCAAACGGCCAGGTAGAAGCCTTTAATAAAATCATCTCAGACGGTGTCAAGAAAAAGATTGAACGAGCAGGCGGCCTATGGGCGGATGAATTACCACATGTTCTCTGGGCCGTTAGGACGACTGAAAAAGGGGCGACTGGAGAAACTCCATTCCTCCTAACTTATGGTGCGGAAGCTGTTCTTCCAATAGAACACTACGAGCCGACTCTTCGAGTAATGCTATATGACGAAGAGGCAAACTGGGAAGCCATGCGCCTGGCATTAGACTCACTTCCTGAAAGGAGGGGCAATGCTGTCTTGCGCCATGAAATTTACCGCCTGAGAATGACTCGATCATACAACAGAAAAGTACACATGCGTCCCCTCAAAGTGGGGGACTTTGTACTTAGAAAAATGGAAGCCGTTGGTAGGGCTAATGAGTCTGGCAAGCTAACTCCCAATTGGGAAGGTCCCTACCGAATTTGTGAAGAGGTTAGAGATGGTACCTACCGTCTGGAAACACCAGACGGCCAACCGTTGCCTCGAACTTGGAATGTAGATAATCTTAAGAAATATTTCTTTTGAATGATGTAAATAGTCAAGGGCTACTTGAATAAAGTTTGCATACTTAATATTCAATTTTGTATTAAGAGGGGCATGCCAACTGACAAACAGTCGGCTACTCTCCATGTTTAATTTTCATTTTTATTTAAGAGGGGCATGCCAACTGACAAACAGTCGGCTACTCTCTAAATACTTAAAGAGGGGCACGCCGCTTGTTTCACTCAACCGGCTACCCTCCCATAATACAGTTCACCGAGAACTATCAAAAACACATGACTAAAATGATCAGACCAGGCGTCAAGCCAACTGATCAAAATATAAAAATTCAATTCGACCTGTCCCAACATTATAACAGGCGTCCGACGGCATCCATCCGGATGAAATTCGTCGCAGAGAGCAGCTCCCTTTTGGGTGGAACATTGTTCTATAAAATCATTACACGGCACCTATACGACTGTCTAAACACGACAACCACGTAGCCGTTTCCCGGACAAGGATATCTCACTTAAACTGACTAATCACGTCAAGCAAGTGTTCGCAATAACCATCCGGGTCAACCGACCGACTGAACTACTTGGGATAAGAACAGTTGGTATTTTATGAGTTAATAGCCAACAAACATTGGCGAATAAAGGGGAACAACCGGTACCCACCGCTTGATACCTCTACTATTCAATCACTTGGCGACTAGGTAACAGTCATATTTACTTGGTCACTCAAAAATTTAGTATGAAACTAAAAAGGTGTTCATACATCACCTGTTCACACTGATTAAATGTGGCGGGGAATAGTCGTCCTAGACTGCCTAAAGTCTCTAGCCTAAAAAACATGACAAGTAGGAAACCAGTTTCCTACTTGGTTAATTTTACAAAAGACAGGACCGCCTGCCTAAAGGTGATCCAGTCTTTAAAATGGGTCGAATACCGATTAGATAAATGGCCGACTGATCGCCTAGCCTGGAAACAGACAACCAGTCGTCCAGGGGCATAGGCGGCGTGACTAACTATCCGTACCTGTCTGCAACAATCGGCCATGTAAAACAGTCGGTATAGTGTACAACTGGATATCAGAATATTCAATACTTAACAAATTTGAAGCAAAACAAAAAAAAATTCATTAAAAGGAAGCCGGTCATTAAAGACCGGCAAAATATTCAGAGCCCCGGCCCCCTGGCCGGGTAAATACAAACAAACGGCACGCAGGCCGTGGAAAGAAGACATAAAGCTTAAGAAGGGGGCAGATCTTCAATATTAGCAGCTGCCGCCTGGTCAGCACTCTTCTTGCTGGACTCGGCTTCAGCTGCATCCTTCTTCGATGCATTACCCCCAAGCGGCACAAGCGCCACTACCGGCTGCTCCTCCACCTCCAACGCTTCCTCAAACGCCTCGTTCTCAGCAGCCGCCAGGATCTCTTGATTATATCTATCAGAACAGTGGCGGTACGTTTTTTCCCATGAGGCAAAGTCGGCGTTAGGGAAGAGGCGGCCCCAGGTCATGCGCTGGATTTGAGCAGAGTCTTCCATCATCTCCCGGACCAGCTCTTTCTTCTCTTGCTCGGCCTTTTCCGAGAGCTCCTGAGTGAGACTCTTCTCCTGGGTCACCAGGCGTTCCTTTACGTTCGCCAAGGATTTCTCCAAAGTTTTGTATGAGGACATCTTTTGGCGAAGAGGTCTCATCTCAGCCTTGAGGTTGTTGATGGTCGCCTCCAGCTCGCTATTCCTCTTCTGGGCCGCCTCTAACTGAGCCCGGACAGCGGCGGTAGCCTGCGCCTGATAATAAAGAATATCAATGGTCAGAACCTCATTTTGGGCAATTTGAAACATTGCCTTATCACAGTCAGAGGCGGCCATAGCTTTCGCAGCCTTTACCTCTTTGTTCTTCCTATCAAGCGGCTTGCGAAGGCCGTTCACTCGGAGCAGGGCCTAAGTAAAAAGAAAACAGGCGTCAGTTTCCAAACAAAAAAGAAAACAGGCGTCCTGGAATTCAAATACTCAAAAATATGCTAAGTATACCTCAGCAAGGACCCCTACAATCCCATCTAGGTCAAGGGTGCCGACACCCCTTACCGCCTCCCTTTTAGATGGAGGAACGGCTTTGATCATAGACTTGGCCACCTCGACCAAGTCAGGCTCCTGAGGGCCGGCTACATCAAGAATAAACAAACGGATTAGACCTAGCAAAGAAGGAAACAAGTCTAAAAATTTACAAGGCAAGTTCATACTTCTAGGCGGTCCCGCTGGAGTTTTAGAAGGAGTGGCCGGCTGCTTCTCAGCCATCGCCTGTTTCCTGGCAGAACCAGGAGAGCTCGCAACAGTCGTCCTCCGGGCCTTGGAGTCCGGCTGTTGGGAAGAAGAAGCTCTTGGAGTGCCCGTCTAAAAAAGAAGAAAAAGAGTCAGTATATGCATAAAACACAACTCCAAAAAGAGCGAAAGTTTCGAAGCCAACCAAGGGTACCCCCTTGTTAGGGGAGTCAGTTGAAGACTGTTGCATGATGGAGGCCCGCAACATGGCCGCCGCAGTCTTGGAGGCGGTAATTTTGCTCATGGCGTCCGCTGCAATAACAAATAGCAAAATTAATAAAAAGACCAAGTAAATAATGCATGGAAAAAACAGAGTATTCGACAGGCCGGCTACCTCTTGAGCACCGACTGCTGAGGCCACAGGCGGCCAAAAAGTACTCGTCATAGAGCCATTTGAAGCTCGGGACGCAGTGCAAGGGTACTTGCTCTCGTACCCCTGAAGTAGAGTTCACTCTAGACTCTACTTTGAAGAGTCCTTTGTCTAGGATCTCTTTTTTAGCCTTGGGGGGAACAGGCGGCATGCTGCGGCCGCCTGCAAGAAGAGGCGGATTCCTATTCCACCTATTGAAGCGCTTGTTCAGCTCTGTGTCTGAACTCTCAATAATAAGGAAGGTGTTCCGCCAATCCTTCCACTTGTTCGCTTTACCTCTTGTCATGAGGTAGCCCCTGTGGCTTGTCAATTGATACCATCCGGTACCGCCTGACTTAGGGGTCCGGCTAAGATAGTTCATGTGGGCGAAAGCCTCAAAGTTTGGCTCCACCCCGTGCAGTTCGCACCCGGCCACATAGCCGAGTACGTTGACCCAGGAGTTTGGGGCTAACTGCCAGAACCCCAACTCATACCCATCCAATATCCGCTGAACAGCCGGATGTAGTGGGAAGCGCAGCCCAGCCTTGATGGCCGCCTCATAGCAGCCAAAGCAGGCGCCATCATAGCTAGTACCAGCCGGCCAGACGACTGTGTCTTCTGGATCCGGCACGAACACTAAAAATCCGGGGCCCATTGTGTGGTTTGCGATAAAGCTCCCCACTTTCTCTTGCATGGCCGTGATCCGGCCCCGAGGTACCGTGCAGTAGTAGGGGGTATTTTGCTCTTGGTGAGAGGCGGATGGCTCCGCCCAATTGTCCCCTTCTCAACTGCGTGAGAAAGCCTCGCCTCTTGTAGGCGACTGTTTTTCTCTTCTATGTCCAGAGAAGCATGGCCAGAAGAGCTAGACTCGGATTCGTCCTCTAACGAGTCCGAAGGGGACGAATCCTCCCCTCTCCCAGAGGGGCCCGCCTCCTCTCCCTTAAAGGGAGCAGGAGAAAATGTAGAGTTAACTGTAAAATGGGAAGGGGTCACTTTGACTCCTCCCTCAGAACTGCCGGCTTTCAAGCCGCTTTGTTTCACTTCCACATCTGGCGCCTGGTCAGATGTTTCACTAATCGGCACCCTGTGGGAGGAGCGGTCTGAGTTTGAGATCCTGGCAGTCTTTTTTGTTATGGCCATCATGTTCTGCATAGACACAAATACAGTCGGACTTTGTATAAAGGGCAAAGATGGGTCCAGAAAAGGGCAGGCGGCACTCCTAGTCCTAGATTCAGCCGTCCCCGGTGACCGGCTGATCACTAACTTAGGTCGTGTCGTGTGCTTCCGTGGTGCCATTTCAAAAAAGAATAAAATAAAGAGAAAATTAAGAGTAAGAGAACCGACGGTTACCTGAACGAGTGACGTTGATGGAGTTCTGAAAATCCTTTGCAGTCGGCTTGTCAGAGCAGGCGGTAGGCAGAAAGGGTCCAAAGTGTCAGAGCAAGTTCAGGGGTCCGAATGTTCTCTCACAAAGTTCTCAAGTGTGAAAATGACCGAAGTCAACACCCCCTTATATAGGCGAAGTGAGAAGGCGAAGGGTCACTTCCAAAATTCAAATTTTGGGCGGGAGAATCTCTCGGCCTTTCGCCAAGTGACACTTGTAGCAGGCCGTCGCCTGTCACCGTGCGACACCTGTCACAGGTAACACGTGACCCGTCACGTGCCACCTGTGAGGGGCAAATGATTAGGGGATTTTGCTCCCACCAATCGGAATGCGCCACGTGGGCCAATCAGGTCCTGCCAAGTGTCCCCCAATTGGACCTCTCAGGGCCTGCCACGTGGCACACTCTTATTCGTCCACCGTGGACCTATTATGTCATGACACGTGGCATACTCCATGCCTAATGGAGAAGTCGGCCACCTAGGCCCAACTTCCGAGGGAAGCCCAATCAGCCCAAGGTTAACCTAAACCTAGGGTTGGCACGTTTCCCGAGGTTATAAATACCTCCCTTAATCCTCATTAACGCAGATTACACACATTAAACACTCTCACCTAGAGAGACCCAACCACTTTAATTTCCGCAGTAATTACTCCTTAATCAAGTACTAACTTGACCGTCGGAGGCGGAGCTCTTACCACAAGGAGTCTCTGTTTGTTTTGCAGGTACAGGCGCACGGATCCAGTCTCGGAATTGTAACTCTCCCGCAGGACATCAGAAAACCCCGAAACATTTTGGCGCCGTCTGTGGGGAGAGTACTTCTGAGATGGCATCCACGTCTGTACCGACTCCTGAAGAGAGGTGTCCCCTAAACGACCCTCAAGTTCAGTCGGACCATGATACTGAGGAAGAATTTGAAGTTGAAGCTCACACAGCTTCAGACGGGACCCTAAGGGCCCGACGCACCCGTCATACCGAAAGGAGGGAACGGGAACATCTTCAAACTCCAAGAAATAGGAAACCTGTTTGTCACATTCAGGCAGACGGGTCGAAGAAAACATTCACAGACGCTAGGCTGCTGCTAGAGCAGAAGAAGAGTGACCGATTGTCAGAATCGGCCTCTACTTCAAATTTCCAACACAGTCTGCGAAATACCTCGATGAGGCATACCCAGTCGTATCATGAGAGTCAGTCAGGCGGCACCTCCCGTCAGTCCGGCTTTCATAGCGACCAAGCGGTACCAAACTTACCGTTTGTACCACAACAGTATTTTTTGCAGCCACCTCCATTTGGTGGACATGCAACAAAAAATGTCCAACCTATGGACTGGCAGCTACGGTTGCTTAGGCTTGGCGAACAGCCGTCGGCCTTCTCCAAGGAAATTACTGAAGCCGCTCAGCCGGCCAAAGTGAAAAATGTGTTAATAGGCGCCTATGACGGCACTACTAACCCAGAAGATCATCTTATGGCGTTCACCAACCTGATGTATCTTCAAGGGTTGGATGATCCTACTTGGTGCAAGTGTTTCCCAGCGACTCTCAAAGGAATCGCACAACAATGGTTCGGCAACCTGCCGACTGGTTGTGTAAATAACTTCAGGACGCTTGCTTACTTATTCACCTCCGACTTTGCCATGAACATCCCTGCGAAGAAGACGACCCTTGATTTAGGAACAATTCAGCAGGGTGAGAAGGAGGGGCTTCGATCTTACATCAGGCGGTTTAACCTGATGAGAATACAGATTCAAGGGTTACCGGATGAGGTGGCCTATACTGACTTTTTCAGGGGTCTCAAAGACGAGTCGACCTTCAAATTTGATCTAGTCCGAAAGAGGATGGCGACTCTTCAAGAGGCCTTGATTGAAGCGGAAGCCTATATACAGGCGACTGATCTTTGTAGTACGGTAAAACAGTCGGACGGGAAGAAGTTCGACAAAAGAGAAGGACGACAGATACAGTCGTCAAACAAAGATGAAAAGAAGAGAAGAGAGGTCTGGGCGGCTGATTCCTCTAAACAGCCGGCCTAGAAGAAGAAAAAAGAATACAAACCATACTCCCCAAAGTATGCGTTTAGCAAGGACAGCCAAGCTATCCTAAAGGAAATCAAAGGACGGATCTCAATTGAGAAGCCGGTCCCCATGAAGGGTTCTGCAAATAACCGGAACCAAGAAAAATTCTGTGATTATCATGAAGATGTTGGTCATCGCACCAACGAATGCATCAGTCTCATGCGGTATCTGGACCGCCTGGCTGAGCAAGGTGATCTTGACTCTTTTGTCAAGAAATCCACGGGAAACACTCCCTCGAAAAAGCAGTCGACCAAAAAGAATCAACAGGCCGACAGCTCCGGTACATATGATGCAGTCGTCTACACCATTGCAGGCGGCTTCTCAGGAGGCGGTCCCACTATTAGGGGCAACAAAGACAATATCAGACGGTTAGATGTAAATTCCGTTCACCAAGAACGGCCCTCCAAATATTCATTTCCTGAGATTGTCATCACTGAAGAAGATCTAGGAGGGGTAAGAGGGCCGCATGACGACCCTATCGCTATTGAATGTAAAGTGGCCAACCAGAGAGTAGGCCGAATCCTCATAGATACCGGAAGCTCTTCAGATCTCATCAGTAGCAAATGTCTGTCGAAACTAAAATATCAGACTGATTGCATACATCCGGCATCCCACCCTTTAGTAGGGTTTGGAGGAGGAGGAGTCCACCCAGTGGGACGAGTGGATTTACCAATCCGCCTGGGCGAAAAAGGGGAAGGACGACACATGGTAGTCCGGTTCCTGGTAGTGGAAGAACTCTCGGCCTACAACATGATTCTGGGACGACCAACCCTGAATAATTCCAAGGCTGTAATAATCCCATCTCTTATGTTGCTCAAGTTTGAGAGGGATAATGGAACAGTCGGGTCCCTAAGGGGAGATCAGAGGATGGCCCGAGAGTGCTATCTCTCGGATGTCAAGCCCACTGTTATGGCCGCTGGGTCCAGTGGGGGAAAAATAGACCTTGACAATGTCAAGGAGAGTGTGCCTGTTCAAGAAGCAGGCGGCAAGAAGAGAAAGGCATCCCAGACAGGGGCCGCAAGAAAAGACAGAAAATAGCAATCATTGGCAGAGGAGCGGTCGGATGAATTCCGCCCTCAGCCGGCTGGTGAGCATACGGACCTGATCTTAGATGACTCGCGTCCTGACAGAACAGTTAAAGTTGGGACGACTACTCTAAAGGTCCTGGGTGACGACTTTCACAAACTATTGAAAGAATACAAGGACATCTTTGCATTTGAAGTTCATGAAATGCCGGGCATCAGTCCTGATCTGGCGGTACATAAACTGGCCGTGGATCCGAAAAAGAAGCCGGTACGGCAGAAGAAACGGAACCATGGCGAAGAAAGAAGTCAGGCGGCAGCCGCCGAAGTTAAAAAATTACTTGATGCAGGGTTCATTCGGCAATGTTACTTCCCAGACTGGGTTGCAAATGTGGTGCTTGTTAAAAAGCCGAATGGCACCTGACGAATGTGTGTAGACTACACAGACTTAAACAAGGCGTGCCCTAAAGACAGTTACCCTTTGCCTAAAATTGATAACCTGGTCGACTCAACAGCCGGCCATTCTTTGATGAGCTTTATGGACGCCTACTCTGGTTTCCATCAAATTCCTTTATGGAAGAAAGATCAGGAGAAGACGGCCTTCGTCACTGATCAAGGGTTATACTGTTACACGGTCATGCCGTTTGGTCTTAAGAATGCCCCGGCCACTTTCCAGCGAATGATAAACACTGTGTTCTTTGATCAGATTGGGAGAAATGTCGAGGCATATATTGATGATATGATTGTCAAGTCTAAACTTCAGAAAGATCATCTGTCGGACCTCCGAGAAACTTTCGCCACACTCAGGCGGCACCATGTCATGCTTAATCCCAAGAAATGTGTCTTTGGAGTTGAGTCTGGGAAATTTCTCGGATTCCTTATCAATCAAAGAGGAATAGAGGCGAACCCTGAGAAGGTGCAGGCGGTCATCGACATGCAGTCGCCTCGTACCATCCGAGAGGTCCAGAAGTTAACAGGTTGTCTGGCGGCCTTGGGAAGATTTCTAAGCCGATCAGGCGACAAATGCCTATACTTTTTCCAGGCAATTAAGAAAAAGGCAAGGTTTGAATGGGGGCCGGATGCTGAGGCGGCCTTCCAGAAATTGAAAGTGCACTTGCATTCCTTGCCGAGGCTGGTCAGCCCTTTGCCCAAAGAAGTACTCTACATGTACCTGGCCGTCTCTAATCATGCGTTAAGCGCTGTTCTCCTTGCTGAAAGAGACGGCTGTCAGCTCCCGGTCTACTTTGTCAGTCATGTACTGAAAAATGCTGAGTTGAGGTATCCCTTAGTGGAGAAATTTGGTCTTGCACTCTTCATGGCTGTTAAAAAATTGAAGCCCTACTTTTTGGCACATGCAGTCGTCGTGTATACAGACCAACCTATCAAGCGGCCACTGACCATCATGGAGTCGTCAGGCCGAATGATCAAATGGGCCATAGAAATACAGAGCCTCGAAGTTACCTTCGAGCCTAGAAAAGCAGTGAAGGGGCAAGCCTTTGCTGACTTCATTGTTGAGATGACTCGTCCTCCTGACTCTCAAGTTCCAGACCAAGTCTGGAAGGTATATGTGGATGGAAGCTCTACTTCAAATGGTTGTGGAGCAGGCGTCATATGTCAATCGCCAGAGGGCGACAGGTACGAGTATGCTCTACGCTTCAGTTTTCAGGCCTCAAACAATGAGGCAGAATATGAAGCTTTACTAGCCGGAATCCGCATGTGCAAGGCGGCAGGGGCAAGAAAAATAGACGCCTGTTCCGATTCACAATTGATAGTGAGTCAGTACAATGGCGAATACGAAGCAACCCATCCGGCCATGATCAAGTATTTACAGGCGGTCCGACAAGCAGTCGGCTCCCTTGAGGATTTCCATCTGACCCAAGTGCCGAGATCAGAAAACAACCAGGCGGATGCACTTTCAAAGTTAGCATCATCCGCCTCCTGTGATACTCCTCGAACCGTTTTTTGGGAAGTAATGGAGAGGAGAAGCATTGAGGAAGACCCTATTGGAATCTTAGACAGAAGTTCAACTTGGATGGATCCAATCAGGGCATATCTGACAAATGGTACCCTGCCGAATGATCATCAACAGGCGGCAGCACTGAAAAAACGAGCAACCAATTTTGAAATAATAAAGGGAGAACTTCACAAAAGGGGGTACCTTCAACCCTTCTTAAAGTGTGTTACTCCAGAAAAGGGGCGAGAGATACTAGACGATCTTCACTCTGGTTACTGTGCTTCTCATATAGGCGGTAGGACGCTTGCTCAACGGGCAAGGCGGCAGGGCTACTTTTGGCCTACTTTAGAAGCAGATGCGATGGAGATGGTGAAAAAATGTGACAAGTGTCAAAGGTTTGGCAAACTAATTCACCGTCCGGCTACTGACCTCACTACCATTCATAGCCCACTACCGTTTGCTAAGTGGGGCATGGATATTCTGGGTCCATATACGCCTGCTACAGGCGGAAGGAGATACATACTTGTTGCCGTCGACTACTTCACTAAATGGGTAGAGGCGGAGGCTGTAAAGGGAATCAGGACGAAGGATGTAATTTCATTCATTTGGAAAAATGTCATCACTCGGTTCGGGGTTCCCATGTCTATGGTTTTTGATAATGGTCCCCAATTTGAGACGCCTGTTCTCAAAAGCTGGTTGGGTAACCAAGGAATCGCACACTACTTTGCATCTGTCGGCCATCCACAAGCAAACGGCCAGGTAGAAGCCTTTAATAAAATCGTCTCAGACGGTGTCAAGAAAAAGATTGAACGAGCAGGCGGCCTATGGGCGGATGAATTACCACATGTTCTCTGGGCCATTAGGGCGACTGAAAAAGGGGCGACTGGAGAAACTCCATTCCTCCTAACTTATGGTGCGGAAGCTGTTCTTCCAATAGAACACTACGAGCCGACTCTTCGAGTAATGCTATATGACGAAGAGGCAAACTGGGAAGCCATGCGCCTGGCATTAGACTCACTTCCTGAAAGGAGGGGCAATGCTGTCTTGCGCCATGAAATTTACCGCCTGAGAATGACTCGATCATACAACAGAAAAGTACACAGGCGTCCCCTCAAAGTGGGGGACTTTGTACTTAGAAAAATGGAAGCCGTTGGTAGGGCTAATGAGTCTGGCAAGCTAACTCCCAATTGGGAAGGTCCCTACCGAATTTGTGAAGAGGTTAGAGATGGTACCTACCGTCTGGAAACACCAGACGGCCAACCGTTGCCTCGAACTTGGAATGTAGATAATCTTAAGAAATATTTCTTTTGAATGATGTAAATAGTCAAGGGCTACTTGAATAAAGTTTGCATACTTAATATTCAATTTTGTATTAAGAGGGGCATGCCAACTGACAAACAGTCGGCTACTCTCCATGTTTAATTTTCATTTTTATTTAAGAGGGGCATGCCAACTGACAAACAGTCGGCTACTCTCTAAATACTTAAAGAGGGGCACGCCGCTTGTTTCACTCAACCGGCTACCCTCCCATAATACAGTTCACCGAGAACTATCAAAAACACATGACTAAAATGATCAGACCAGGCGTCAAGCCAACTGATCAAAATATAAAAATTCAATTCGACCTGTCCCAACATTATAGCAGGCGTCCGACGGCATCCATCCGGATGAAATTCGTCGCAGAGAGCAGCTCCCTTTTGGGTGGAACATTGTTCTATAAAATCATTACACGGCACCTATACGACTGTCTAAACACGACAACCACGTAGCCGTTTCCCGGACAAGGATATCTCACTTAAACTGACTAATCACGTCAAGCAAGTGTTCGCAATAACCATCCGGGTCAACCGACCGACTGAACTACTTGGGATAAGAACAGTTGGTATTTTATGAGTTAATAGCCAACAAACATTGGCGAATAAAGGGGAACAACCGGTACCCACCGCTTGATACCTCTACTACTCAATCACTTGGCGACTAGGTAACAGTCATATTTACTTGGTCACTCAAAAATTTAGTATGAAACTAAAAAGGTGTTCATACATCACCTGTTCACACTGATTAAATGTGGCGGGGAATAGTCGTCCTAGACTGCCTAAAGTCTCTAGCCTAAAAAACATGACAAGTAGGAAACCAGTTTCCTACTTGGTTAATTTTACAAAAGACAGGACCGCCTGCCTAAAGGTGATCCAGTCTTTAAAATGGGTCGAATACCGATTAGATAAATGGCCGACTGATCGCCTAGCCTGGAAACAGACAACCAGTCGTCCAGGGGCATAGGCGGCGTGACTAACTATCCGTACCTGTCTGCAACAATCGGCCATGTAAAACAGTCGGTATAGTGTACAACTGGATATCAGAATATTCAATACTTAACAAATTTGAAGCAAAACAAAAAAAAATTCATTAAAAGGAAGCCGGTCATTAAAGACCGGCAAAATATTCAGAGCCCCGGCCCCCTGGCCGGGTAAATACAAACAAACGGCACGCAGGCCGTGGAAAGAAGACATAAAGCTTAAGAAGGGGGCAGATCTTCAATATTAGCAGCTGCCGCCTGGTCAGCACTCTTCTTGCTGGACTCGGCTTCAGCTGCATCCTTCTTCGATGCATTACCCCCAAGCGGCACAAGCGCCACTACCGGCTGCTCCTCCACCTCCAACGCTTCCTCAAACGCCTCGTTCTCAGCAGCCGCCAGGATCTCTTGATTATATCTATCAGAACAGTGGCGGTACGTTTTTTCCCATGAGGCAAAGTCGGCGTTAGGGAAGAGGCGGCCCCAGGTCATGCGCTGGATTTGAGCAGAGTCTTCCATCATCTCCCGGACCAGCTCTTTCTTCTCTTGCTCGGCCTTTTCCGAGAGCTCCTGAGTGAGACTCTTCTCCTGGGTCACCAGGCGTTCCTTTACGTTCGCCAAGGATTTCTCCAAAGTTTTGTATGAGGACATCTTTTGGCGAAGAGGTCTCATCTCAGCCTTGAGGTTGTTGATGGTCGCCTCCAGCTCGCTATTCCTCTTCTGGGCCGCCTCTAACTGAGCCCGGACAGCGGCGGTAGCCTGCGCCTGATAATAAAGAATATCAATGGTCAGAACCTCATTTTGGGCAATTTGAAACATTGCCTTATCACAGTCAGAGGCGGCCATAGCTTTCGCAGCCTTTACCTCTTTGTTCTTCCTATCAAGCGGCTTGCGAAGGCCGTTCACTCGGAGCAGGGCCTAAGTAAAAAGAAAACAGGCGTCAGTTTCCAAACAAAAAAGAAAACAGGCGTCCTGGAATTCAAATACTCAAAAATATGCTAAGTATACCTCAGCAAGGACCCCTACAATCCCATCTAGGTCAAGGGTGCCGACACCCCTGACCGCCTCCCTTTTAGATGGAGGAACGGCTTTGATCATAGACTTGGCCACCTCGACCAAGTCAGGCTCCTGAGGGCCGGCTACATCAAGAATAAACAAACGGATTAGACCTAGCAAAGAAGGAAACAAGTCTAAAAATTTACAAGGCAAGTTCATACTTCTAGGCGGTCCCGCTGGAGTTTTAGAAGGAGTGGCCGGCTGCTTCTCAGCCATCGCCTGTTTCCTGGCAGAACCAGGAGAGCTCGCAACAGTCGTCCTCCGGGCCTTGGAGTCCGGCTGTTGGGAAGAAGAAGCTCTTGGAGTGCCCGTCTAAAAAAGAAGAAAAAGAGTCAGTATATGCATAAAACACAACTCCAAAAAGAGCGAAAGTTTCGAAGCCAACCAAGGGTACCCCCTTGTTAGGGGAGTCAGTTGAAGACTGTTGCATGATGGAGGCCCGCAACATGGCCGCCGCAGTCTTGGAGGCGGTAATTTTGCTCATGGCGTCCGCTGCAATAACAAATAGCAAAATTAATAAAAAGACCAAGTAAATAATGCATGGAAAAAACAGAGTATTCGACAGGCCGGCTACCTCTTGAGCACCGACTGCTGAGGCCACAGGCGGCCAAAAAGTACTCGTCATAGAGCCATTTGAAGCTCGGGACGCAGTGCAAGGGTACTTGCTCTCGTACCCCTGAAGTAGAGTTCACTCTAGACTCTACTTTGAAGAGTCCTTTGTCTAGGATCTCTTTTTTAGCCTTGGGGGGAACAGGCGGCATGCTGCGGCCGCCTGCAAGAAGAGGCGGATTCCTATTCCACCTATTGAAGCGCTTGTTCAGCTCTGTGTCTGAACTCTCAATAATAAGGAAGGTGTTCCGCCAATCCTTCCACTTGTTCGCTTTACCTCTTGTCATGAGGTAGCCCCTGTGGCTCGTCAATTGATACCATCCGGTACCGCCTGACTTAGGGGTCCGGTTAAGATAGTTCATGTGGGCGAAAGCCTCAAAGTTTGGCTCCACCCCGTGCAGTTCGCACCCGGCCACATAGCCGAGTACGTTGACCCAGGAGTTTGGGGCTAACTGCCATAACCCCAACTCATACCCATCCAATATCCGCTGAACAGCCGGATGTAGTGGGAAGCGCAGCCCAGCCTTGATGGCCGCCTCATAGCAGCCAAAGCAGGCGCCATCATAGCTAGTACCAGCCGGCCAGACGACTGTGTCTTCTGGATCCGGCACGAACACTAAAAATCCGGGGCCCATTGTGTGGTTTGCGATAAAGCTCCCCACTTTCTCTTGCATGGCCGTGATCCGGCCCCGAGGTACCGTGCAGTAGTAGGGGGTATTTTGCTCTTGGTGAGAGGCGGATGGCTCTGCCCAATTGTCCCCCTTCTCAACTGCGTGAGAAAGCCTCGCCTCTTGTAGGCGACTGTTTTTCTCTTCTGTGTCCAGAGAAGCATGGCCAGAAGAGCTAGACTCGGATTCGTCCTCTAACGAGTCCGAAGGGGACGACTCCTCCCCTCTCCCAGAGGGGCCCGCCTCCTCTCCCTTAAAGGGAGCAGGAGAAAATGTAGAGTTAACTGTAAAATGGGAAGGGGTCACTTTGACTCCTCCCTCAGAACTGCCGGCTTTCAAGCCGCTTTGTTTCACTTCCACATCTGGCGCCTGGTCAGATGTTTCACTAATCGGCACCTTGTGGGAGGAGCCGTCTGAGTTTGAGATCCTGGCAGTCTTTTTTGTTCTGGCCATCATGTTCTGCATAGACACAAATACAGTCGGACTTTGTATAAAGGGCAAAGATGGGTCCAGAAAAGGGCAGGCGGCACTCCTAGTCCTAGATTCAGCCGTCCCCGGTGACCGGCTGATCACTAACTTAGGTCGTGTCGTGTGCTTCCATGGTGCCATTTCAAAAAAGAATAAAATAAAGAGAAAATTAAGAGTAAGAGAACCGACGGTTACCTGAACGAGTGACGTTGATGGAGTTCAGAAAATCCTTTGCAGTCGGCTTGTCAGAGCAGGCGGTAGGCAGAAAGGGTCCAAAGTGTCAGAGCAAGTTCAGGGGTCCGAATGTTCTCTCACAAAGTTCTCAAGTGTGAAAATGACCGAAGTCAACACTCCCTTATATAGGCGAAGTGAGAAGGCGAAGGGTCACTTCCAAAATTCAAAATTTGGGCGGGAGAATCTCTCGGCCTTTCGCCAAGTGACACTTGTAGCAGGCCGTCGCCTGTCACCGTGCGACACCTGTCACAGGTAACACGTGACCCGTCACGTGCCACCTGTGAGGGGCAAATGATTAGGGGATTTTGCTCCCACCAATCGGAATGCGCCACGTGGGCCAATCAGGTCCTGCCAAGTGTCCCCCAGTTGGACCTCTCAGGGCCTGCCACGTGGCACACTCTTATTCGTCCACCGTGGACCTATTATGTCATGACACGTGGCATACTCCATGCTTAATGGAGAAGTCGGCCACCTAGGCCCAACTTCCGAGGGAAGCCCAATCAGCCCAAGGTTAACCTAAACCTAGGGTTGGCACGTTTCCCGAGGTTATTAATACCTCCCTTAATCCTCATTAACGCAGATTACGCAGATTACACACATTAAACACTCTCACCTAGAGAGACCCAACCACTTTAATTTCCGCAGTAATTACTCCTTAATCAAGTACTAACTTGACCGTCGGAGGCGGAGCTCCTACCACAAGGAGTCTCCGTTTGTTTTGCAGGTACAGGCGCACGGATCCAGTCTCGAAATTGTAACTCTCCCGCAGGACATCAGAAAACCCCGAAACAGCAGGCGTCAAACGGAATGTCCAACCGAAGTAGCTACGCCTGTTGGGTTGCAGGCGGTAGCTTTAGTATAGTTAATCTAGTAAGAATAGTGGTCGAGTACCTCTATTTGCTAAAAAACAGGCGACTTTCTCATATCTTTTAGGTTCCGTACTAGGTTGTTTGACTGACTATGAGTTAACCTTGGGGTTAATCAGTCTCCGTCACTTTTGTTTGAGTAGTAGAAGAATCAGGCGGCTTAGGCCACATGACCTCCTTTATTCGCCAAGTTTTGCTTAGCTATTTACTCAAATTGCACCGTCTGCAATTATCCCAAGTAATGACAGGCGGCTTCTGACTCGGATTTTAATTGTCTACCGCTTGTTCGGGGAGCGGTACGTTTATCTTTGTCTCATATCAAACAATTGCGAGGTTGTCCTTGGGGACACTTGGTAGGGCCGTTTGTTTTAGGTTTATAGATCAATCTTCCACCCAAATGGGAGATGCTCTCTGCGACGAATTCACCCTGATGGATGTCGCCGGACGCCTGCTCAAGTTTTAAGACAGACGTATTAGTTTAATTTTAAAAAGATCATTCGGCCATGGACCTTAGGTTGATCATCCGGCCTGTGGCCTCATTAGATTGTTCAGAAAAGAACAGATTGCTAAGTATTTAAAAGAAATAAGGTCGATTGTGTTCTGCACAGGCGGCTTGCCCCGCTGAGGAGACTTTGCATAATAATTGAAATAAATTGCAAACTTTATTGATATGTTTACAAATAATTTACAAATCTTAGAAGTATTACTTTTTTAAGTTATCTACACTCCAAGTTCTGGCTTACTGCCTGCCGTCTGGTGTTTCTAGTCAGTAGGTGCCGCCTCTAATTTCCTCAAAAATTCAGTAGGGGCCATCCCAGTTAGGAGTCAGTTTTCCCTGCTCATTGGCCCTATCGACTGCTTCCATCTTTCGTAACACAAAGTCCCCTACTTTTAGGGGCCGCTTGTGCACTCTTTTGTTGTAAGCTCTCGTCATTCTCAGACGATAGATCTCATGGTGCAAGGCTGCATTGCCCCTACGTTCGGCTGGAAGTGAATCTAATGCTAGCCGCATGGCTTCCCAGTTAGCCTCTTCGTCATAAAGCATGACTCGAAGAGTCGGCTCATAGTGCTCAATAGGAAGAACAGCCTCTGCCCCATAGACCATGAGAAATGGAGTTTTACCAGTCGCCCCTTTTTCAGTCGTCTTGATGGCCCACAGAACATGCGGTAGCTCGTCAGCCCATAGGCCGCCGGCTCTTTCAATTTTCTTTTTGATGCCATCAGAGATTAACTTGTTGAATGCTTCAACCTGGCCGTTTGCTTGGGGGAGGCCGACTGATGCAAAACAATGAGAGATCCCTTGGTCTCCCAACCAGTTCTTGAGAACAGGCGTCTCGAATTGAGGTCCATTGTCAAAAACCATAGACATGGGTACCTCATACCGAGTGATGACATTTCTTCAAATGAAGGAGATGAGATCTTTGGTTTTGATGCCTTTGACTACCTCTGCTTCTACCCACTTGGTGAAGTAGTCGACTGCTACCAAAATATATCTCCGTCCGCCTGTAGCAGGCGTATAGGGACCCAGAATGTCCATGCCCCATTTGGCAAATGGTACTGGGCTATGGATAGCCGTCAGGTCAGTGGGCGGACGATGGATGAGCTTGCCAAACCTTTGGCACTTGTCACATTTTTTAACCATCTCCATGGCGTCCGCTTCTAGGGTAGGCCAGAAGTAGCCTTGCCGCCTGGCTCTCTTTGCTAGGGTCCTGCCGCCTATATGGGCGGCACAGAACCCTGAATGCAAATCTTCTAGGACCTCTCGGCCCTTCTCTGGGGTAACACACTTCAAAAGAGGTTGTAGATAACCTTTCTTGAAAAGTTCCCCTTTGTGAATCTCAAAGTTAGACGCACGCTTTTTCATTACAATCATCTCTGGGTAAGTATTCGGCAAGGTGCCGTCTGTAAAGTATGCCAGGATGCCATCCATCCAGGTTGAGCTTCGATCAAGGACTCCAATAGGTTCCTCCTCAATGCTCCTTTTTCCATCACTTCCCAGAAAACAGATCTTGGTGTGTCACAGGAGGTGGATGATGCCAATTTGGAGAGGGCATCCGCTTGGTTATTCTCGGACCTGGGCACTTGACTTAGATGGAACTCCTCAAGTGTCCCGACCTCTTCTTTGACCGCCTGTAGATACTTTATCATAACCGGATGTGTGGCCTCAAAGTCACCATGATATTGGCTAATAATCAGTTGTGAATCAGAACAGGCGTCCACTTTCCTTGCCTGGGCCGCCTTGCACATACGGATGCAGGCTAGTAGGGCTTCATATTCTGCCTCATTGTTTGAGGCTTGGAACTTGAAACGTAGTGCATACTCATACTTGCCTCCCTCAGGAGACTGACATATGACGCCTGCACCACAGCCATTCATTGTGGAACCCCGTCCACATATACCTTCTAGACTTGGTCAGGATTTTCTGGATCAGCTGGCCTAGTCATTTCAACAATGAAGTCGGCAAGTGCCTGCCCCTTCACTGCTTTCCTTGGCTCAAAAGTAATTTCTAGGCTTTGCATTTCAATCGCCCACTTAATCATTCGGCCGAATGATTCCATGGTTGTCGGCGGCCGCTTGATTGGTTGGTCAGTATAGACCACGACCGGATGTGCCAAGAAGTAAGGCTTCAGCTTCTTAACTGCCATGAAGAGGGCCAAGCCAAATTTTTCAACCATGGAGTACCGTAACTCAGTATTCTTTAGGACATGGCTGATGAAATAAACGGGGAGCTGGCAGCCGTTTCTTTCAGCAAGGAGAACGGCACTGAGAGCATGATCAAAGACGACCAAGTACATGTATAACACTTCCTTTGACAGAGGGCTGACGAGCCTTGGCAAAGAGTGCAAGTGTTCTTTTAACTTTTAGAAGGCCGCCTCTACATCCGTCCCCCGTTCAAACACAGTCTTCTTCTTGATTGCTTGAAAGAAATAGAGGCACTTGTCGCCTGACCGACTGAGGAATCTCCCCAATGCCGCCAGAAAACCTGATTTTTGAACTTCTTTTACAGTGTGGGGCGACTGCATGTCTATGACCCGCCTGTATTTTCTCTGGATTGGCCTCTATCCCCCTTTGATCAATCAGAAATCCGAGGAACTTCCCAGACTCAACACCAAAAACACATTTCTTAGGATTTAGCATACCTGGTGCCGCTTGAGTGTGGCGAATGTTTCTCGGAGATCTGCAAGATGGTCCGTCTAGAGTTTGGATTTAACAATCATATCATCAATATATGCCTCCACATTTCTTCCTATTTGATTAATGAAGACTGTAATAATCATTCTCTAGAAGGTAGAAGGCGCATTCTTCAAACCAAATGGCATCACAATATAGCAAAATAACCCTTGATCAGTGACGAATGCCGTCTTTTCTTGATCTTTCTTCCACAAGGGTATCTGGTGAAAGCCTGAATAGGCGTCCATGAAACTCATCAAGGCATTGCTGGCTGTAGAGTCGCCCAGACTGTCGATCTTTGGGAGAGGATAACTATCCTTTGGACATGCCTTGTTCAAGTCTGTGTAGTCTACACACATGCACCAGGTTCAATTCTGCTTCTTTACTAGGACAACATTGGCAACCCAATCAGGGAAGTAGCATTGGCGAATGAAACCAGCATCTAACAACTTTTTCACCTCGGTGGCTGCCGCCTGGCTTCTTTCTTCACCATGGTTCCTCTTCTTTTGCCTTACCAGCTTCTTTTTAGGATCCACAACAAGTTTGTGGACGGCTAGATCCGGGCTGATGCCTGACATCTCGTCCACTTCAAAGGCAAAGATGTCTTTGAATTCCTTCAACAAGTGGTGCAAGTCTGCACCAAGTTCAGCAAAAGCAGTCGTCCCGACCTTCACAGTTCGGTCGGGACGAGAGTCATCTAGGACGATGTCCATGTGTTCACCAGCTGGCTGGGGATGGAGTTCATCCGGCCTTTGACCGGTCAGTGATTGTTATTGCCTGTCTTTTTTCTCGGCCATCATTTGGTTGGCCTTTCTCTTCTTGCCGGCTGCTGTTGCAGCAGGCGCGGCTTCCTTGACTTGGTCAAGGTTAGTAGTTTCTCCACTGGGGCCGGCTGCGACCACAGTGGGCTTGACATCAGAGAGGTAGCACTCCCTGACCATCTTCTGGTCTCCCCGTAGGGAGGTGACTGTTCCATCATCCCTCTCAAACTTGAGAAGCATAAGAGAAGGGATGATAATAGCTTTGGATTCATTCAGGGTAGGGCGCCCTAAAATCATGTTGTAGGTCGTTAGTTCTTCAACAGCTAAGAACCGGACCACCATGTGGCGTCCCTCCCCCTTCTCGCCCAAACGAATGGGTAAGTCTATTCGTCCTACCGGATGTACCACACCACCCCCAAATCCTACTAAGGGATGAGAGACCTGGTGCATACTCTCGGGCTTGTACCTGAGCTTGGCCAGATACTTGTGACTGATGAGATCAGACGAGCTCCCAGTGTCAATGAGGATCCGGCCAACTCTTTGGTTGGCTACTTTGCATTCGATGATAATAGAATCATCATGCGGCCTCTTGATTTTGCCCTTGTCCTCCTCAGTAATAACGACTTCGGGGAAGTAGTCCTTGGACGCCTGTCCCTCATCGACTGAGTTAACATCGAGGCGCCTAACATAGTCTTTATTGCCCCAGATGGTAGGGCCGCCTCCAGCGAAGTCGCTTGCTATTGTATAGATCGGAGCTATTAGCAGAGTGGGGCTTCTTCTTGGACGACTGTCTAGGGTTAGTTTGCAAGGTAACCTTGGACCTCAAGATGTAATACTTGAGGACTCCTTTATCAGCCATACGATCCAACAGCCGCTTGAGGCTATAGCATTCGTTAGTGTCGTGGACAATATCCTCATGGTAGTGGCAGTATTTGTTTTTGTTCCGATTTTTGGCGAAACCCTTCATAGGAGCCGGCTTGTCAATAGAGACCCGGTCTTTAATCTCCATGGGGATGCAGTAACAGTCTTTATTGAACTTGTACTTTGGGGAGTACGTCTTTGCTTCTCTCTTTTTCTTCTGGGACGGCTGTTCAGAGGATTCAGCCACCCAAACTTGTTTTCTTTTCTTTTCTTCTTTCTTAGCCGGCCTTGATGGCCGACTCTCTTTTTTGTCAGACCTCTTTGAGTCCAACTGCTGACTGATGTTGCAGAGTTCGGTTGCCTGTATATAGGCGTCCGCCTCCATCAGTGCCTCTTGGAGGGTAGCCACCCTCTTTCTGACGAGGTCGAACTTGAAGGCCAACCCGTCCTTCAGACCTTTGAAAAAGTCTGTGTAGGCTACCTCATCAGACAGCCCTTGAATCTGAATTTTCATCATATTGAAGCGCCTGATATATGAGTGTAGCCCCTCCTTCTCTCCCTGCTATATGGCACCCAAGTCAAGACTTGTCTTCTTTGCAGGGATATTCATTGAGAAGTTTGACGCGAACAGGTATGCCAGCGTCTTAAAGTTATTGATGCATCCTGTTTCGGGGGTTTTTTGATGTCCTGCGGGAGAGTTACAATTCCAAGAATGCCCTTCGACCGCCTGTACATGCAAAACCACGAAGACTCCGGTTGGGTGGAGCTCCACCTCCGACGATCAAGTCAGTGATGTACGGGAGGAAGAAAGTGCGTAATAGAGTAATTACTTCTCGCGTAATGGGAGAATTCCGCAATTTAGATTGCTCCGGTTTGGTGTAAATGTATTTATGATTGTATTGAATGCCCCATTAATGTAGATTCTCCCACTATTTATAGTAGGGAGCATTGGTTCCCCATTTAGGGTTCCTAGGACACGTGTCAGCAGGGGATTGGAGCCCTGCTGACCAATGGCAAGGTGCCACGTGTCGCTCAACCATTGGGCCACGTGGCTGGGTAATTTTACCCCAAACATTTGCCCCTCTCAGGTGCTGACGTGGCAAGGTGCCACGTGGCACCTGAGAAGAGAGCTGACGGAGAATATATATATATATATATATATATATATATATATATATATATATATATATATATATATATATATATATATATATATATATATATATATATATATATATATATATATTTTAAACCCCTTCAAATTCTAACTGAAGGAAGAGGGAAAAGCAGAAGGGGAAAGGTCGCGCCCCTTTGCCTTCTGGAACAAACCCTATAAATAGGGGAGGAAGCACACGAAGCCTCATTTACAAACTTCGTGTTTCTTGAATTTTGAGAGCATCCGGCATTTCAGAGCATCCGGTACTTGAAATTCAGAGCACACAAAGACTTCATAGTTTTAAGAGCAGCCGGTTTTCAGACCGCCTGTGCAGTAGCAAGCAAGCAAAAGATTCTTGAGAGGGTACCTCAGAGAACCCAGCCGGTATTCAAACCGCCTGTGTCTTCGCAAGCATCCCCAAGAAATTTCTTGTTTTCAACACTTTACTCTAGGTACCGTCTCTATTCTTTCTTGCTTTTCCATGTATTTCCGTTTGCATCTTTTGCTTGCATTTTTGTTTATAAGTCCCCTAGGTAGATGGACCCTTTATACCCATACCCGGACCATAGTTGTGAACTCAGCCGGTCAATTAGTACGGCTGAGTCTAGAACTGGATCTGCCGCCTCTGATCTTTGGAATTTCCTCTTTTCAACGCCTGTATCGACCGACTCCGTGTCTATGCAGGACACCATGGCTAGAATTAGGGGAACAGCTATGGACCCCAATTACAGAGGCGGGGACTCGAACGAGTTATCGCCTGAAACTCGAGGCCCAGACGGGGAGGTTAGAGAACCATCCGGCGGTACCCCCGCCACCCCAAGCGATAGCATTCTAGGCTCCTACGACGAGGAGACCTCTCCGGCTGAGGAGGCTGAGCAGCCAGAAGCTGCCAATGATGCTCCCAACTCCCCAGCCGGTTCCGATGACGGTCGGGTTGAAAGCAGTAGTTCCAGCTACTTAACCGTATCAGAAGATAGCGAGGAGGCGGAGAGGCCTTCGTGGCAGAGCCGAAACGACCCTCTCATGATCGTCGTCTCCTTGAAGGACCGCGCCCTCATGCGGTCTTCTCTTCAAGACTTTATCACCAAGCGGCCGCTTGGTGAAGCATACAAGATGACCGTACCGGGGGAGTTCGGGACGGTTTTATGGGAAGATGACCAACCCAACGCTAACAGTTGGTTTGGATGCTACGAGGCGGCTTTCCTAGCCGGTGTCCGCTTCCCCCTTCACAACACAATCAGGGCCATACTTAGGGGGTATGGCCTTGGCGTTTGGCAGCTCACCCCAAATTCTTAGGTGAATATTTTAGGGTACATCGCCGCCTGCGAGATGCAGGGTCTCAACCCGAGCTGGGAGGCGTTTGCCCATATGCACTACCTGAGCCGGAGCCCAGGCGGTTGGAGGGCCTAGTACACCCTGACCACTCACCCCCAATACATGATGACCTTTGACAAGCCGTCCAAATGGTCGGACTGGAAGAACCGGTTCTACCTGGTCAAGGCCCCGTCTGAGGAGGAAAACAGGGAGTACCGGACCTACAAACGGAAACCAGAGCTTATGGGGCAGAAGTGCCGGCTGCCCCCAGTTCCTGATAATGATAGGAGGGCCATTCTGGACTCCGGATTTTTTGAATTGACCTCTACCTCTCTCTCAACCGGGGAGATAATAAGGGTACCCAAGAACTGGGTGCCCAAACAAGAATTTTTCAAAGACGAGTGCTTCTTGTCCGCCTGTGGGCTTAGCAGCATGTGGAAGACCAAAAGTTACGAGCCCTAGCCGGTTAATTTGTTGCCGGCTGACCTTTTTCTCTTGATTGCAATGTAAGATTCATATATCTAACCGGATGTACTTTCGTTTTGCAGAAGAAGCTAAGAAGATGCTGCCCACCGCCAAGACACCCGCAAAAGAGGCTTCAGATATCCGAAAGGAGAATCTGGAGAAGAAACTTGCCGCTCAGGCGGCTAAGAAGGTTAGCCCGCCTGACCTTCTCTATGTGCTTGGCTTTGATATTGTTTTAGCTGTTTTATTCATCTAACCGTTTGCGGTCTTATTTCAGGATGGGGGTGTTATTCCCCGTTCCTTGCAAAAACAGATACGACAAAGGTCATCTGTTGAGGAACCGGCACTCAAGGTGCCAAGAACTGCTTCTACCGACCGGGCCACAACCGGCGGTAAAACAATAAAGACCCTAGGCGGGTCTAACTCTGAGAAGGCCTTAGAGGCCACTCCAATAAGGACCGCAACCGGTCCATCTGCTTCTGGAAGCCAAAAGGCTTCCCAAAAAGGAACAAACCCTTTCGATCTCACATTGCTCGACATACCAATGCGAGTGAAATCGTACTCCTCTTCGCAGCCGGGAGATTCTCCGATCAGCCGGCTGTCCGTTGGTGGAGGATACGCAGCATTCTCACCGTCTATTTCTGGTGCAGATAACTCACCACGCTGGCCGGACGCTGCTCAATGCGCCCGGGCCATGCTGAAGGCCGTCCCCCGGGACGAGAAGGAGGCGATTCCTGGAATCAATACCTTCAATGCCGACCGGGTGATGGTCGACCTGGCCGACGTAAGTAACTGAGTACCCACCCGGCATATAATTTGTAATATACCTATCCGGTCTTTCAACTAATACCGGTTGTGCTGTTGTTGCAGGCACTGCTCCGCGTGGAGGGGCTTAAGAAGGCCTACATCCGCAAACAGGAAGAGGTAAGAAGAGCCAAACGTTCTGCGGATGACGCACATAGCGTTGCTCACTATTCCATGATTGTGCATGACTTAGAAACTAAAGCTATAATTATGCAACAGGCGGATCAGGTCAAGTCCCTCCAACGGGCCCTCTCAGAGCAAAAGCTCAAAATGGACAACCTCCAGGCGGCCCTGGATAACGCTGAGGACGAGCTGAAAAAGCATGAATAGCCCCTCAAGCGGCTCGACCAAGCGGAAAAGGACAGCAAACGACTGCAATTAGAGAATGACCGCCTGGTCAAGGAGGCTACCGCTGCTCAGCGTAATTTCCAGTCCACCCTAGAGGCTGATTAGAGCCGGCTCATCGAGAAGAATGAGCAGGACTGCCAAAATAGAATGAAGAGGGCATTCTCCATCATCCACCCGGATGCAGACTACCACGTCTGGGAGCTCGCCTACAAGTACGCAGACCTGGCCATTCTGGCTGAAGAGGAGGGCCAGCCGGGGCCCGGACCGTATGAGCAATGGGTGGAAGCCGAGTTCCAGCGAATGTAGGCGGAAGCGGCTGCTTTGGAGACGACAGTCGAGGATGAGGTTGCTCCCGGCTCCGTCCCCAACACCAACCAAGCTTATCCGAAAGGGAGCCAAGCTCAGGGCGACCGGGTTACAGTGAATGTAGAGTAGCAACGACCTCCCGGCCTGCGCGCCGTGCATTATCTTGTAATAGCGCTGGAAGGGTCGGATTACTCTGCTATTGTTTTTTATTTTGAGCACTGATATTTTCACCGGCTGTGCCAGTTCATCTTGTAAACAATTTTAACATTTTCACCGGCTATGCCGGTTATTTCTGCTATATTTCAACCGGTTGGTTCGGTTTTTGATGAATTTGCTTCTTTTCCTTTTTGCTGTTTTGAATGTCTTGAATGTCGCATCTTTCTTGCTTTCATAATTTTGCGGGGATAGCCAAGAAAGCCCAGGCGGGGTCACCGCCGTCTGTGTCTTCGCAAGCTAGGCAAAGAAATTTGAGGGTAGGCAAAGAAATTTGCGAGGGTAGACAAGAGAACCCAGCCGGTATCACTACCGTCTGGGTCTTCGCAAGCTAGGCAAAGAAATTTGAGAGGGTAGGCAAAGAAATTTGCGAGGGTAATCAAGAGAACCCAGCCGGTATCTCTGCCATCTGGGTCATCGCAAGCAATTCTATTTTTTGCCTTGTGTAAACGCAACCATGAGTATTGGTTTTTTTTTTTTTTTTTTCAAAAAGTCAAACAATGAATGTTTTTCCGCATGACTTGTTGGGGTTAGGGTAGGTAATTGCCCCTGGATAGGAGACTGGTATAGACAAAATGGTGCCAGGCAGCTATCCATATGCTATAGCGCAAATGCTAAGGTTTTTGCTAAGTGCTAAGTGCCAACCGTTTTTAACGATTTGTCGGTTGGGTCTTTGCAAGAACACCCTTCATAGATTATTGGCCTATCCCAAATGTTTGCCTGCCTGCCTTCTCTTTAGTTGATTAAGCGGGACATTAGGTACCGGCTGTCGTTTGAGATCAGCCTTAAATGGTACTCGATCCAAAGAGGGGGCCGGATGCATGTTTGGGAATGCTAACCCGCAATTCTTTGGTGCTATGGATCAATCAGGTGGTTAGGGCCGCCTGATTTTCGATCACTAGTACAATTTTCCACCCAAATGGGAGATGTTCTCTTCGATGAATTCACCCGAATGGGCGTCACCGGCTGGTTCATTTGAATTTCCGGGCCCGCTTGTGTTGGGCACAAGACATGGCGCATGTAAGCACTATATATAGTAAATCTTTCTCATTAATTATATAGAAATATACAAAAACTATACAATTTCTAGTAGTAGTACTTTTTGAGATTATCTACATTCCAAGTTCTGGGCAGTTTTCTACCGTCTGGGGATTCCAGGCGATATGTGCCGTCTCGTACTTCTTCAAATATCCGGTAGGGTCCCTCCCAATTTGGGGTCAGTTTGCCTTGTTCATTGGCCCTACCGGTTGCTTCCATTTTGCGAAGCACAAAATCTCCTACTTTCAGGGGTCGTTTGTGAACCCGCTTGTTGTAGGCTCTTGTCATTCTCAGGCGGTAAATCTCATGACGCAGAGCTGCGTTGCCCCTTCGCTCTGGGAGAGCATCCAGTGCAAGCCGCATGGCTTCCCAGTTGGCTGCCTCATCATATAGCATGATGCGAAGCGTTGGCTCATAATGTTCAATGGGGAGCACTGCCTCAGTGCCGTATGTCATGAGAAATGGGGTTTCACCGGTTGCCCCTTTTTTAGTGGTCCGGATGGCCCAAAGGACATGAGGTAGTTCCTCTGCCCATAGTCCACCGGCTCTTTCCACCTTCTTCTTTATACCGTCTGAGATCAGTTTATTGAAGGCCTCGACCTGCCCGTTTGCCTGGGGACGGCCAACGGATGCAAAACAATGGGAGATTCCTTGGTCTCCCAACCAGCTCTTGAGGACAGGCGTTTTGAATTGAGGTCCGTTATCAAAGACCATAGACATTGGAACCCCAAACCGGGTGATGACGTTTCTCCAAATGAAGGAGATCACGTCTTTTGTTTTTATGCCTTTGACCGCCTCTGCTTCAACCCATTTGGTGAAGTAGTCTACTGCCACCAAAATATATCGGCGACCGCCTGATGCAGGCGTATACGGACCCAAAATGTCCATGCCCCATTTTGCGAACGGAACCGGACTATGGATGGCTGTCAAGTCAGTTGCCGGTCGATGTATCAGTCGGGTGAACTTTTGGCATTTATCACACCGTTTCACCAAATCCATGGCGTCTGCCTCAAGAGTGGGCCAAAAATACCCCTGTCGTCTGGTTCTTCTTGCCAAGGACCTGCCGCCTATGTGTGAGGCACAAAACCCCGCGTGCAGATCCTCTAGAACCTCTCTTCCCCTTTCAGGGGTTACACACTTTAGAAACGGCTGTAGATAACCCTTCCGGAGAAGTTCTCCATGATGCATAACAAAGCTCAGGGCACGCTTCTTGAGCACCATTGCTTCAGAAGGGTCATCCGGTAGGGTACCGTCTGTCAAGTAGCCCCAGATGGGGTCCATCCAGGTGGCACTTCGGTCCAGGATACCTATGGGGTCATGATCGATGCTTCTTTTCTCAACGACTTCCCAAAAAACCGTTCTAGGTGCATCACAGGAGGCGGATGATGCCAACTTGGAAAGGGCATCCGCCTGATTATTCTCGGACCGGGGCATCTGACTTAGATGAAGTTCGTCAAGTGACACGGCCTCCTCTCTGACCGCCTGCAGATATTTGATCATAGCCGGATGGGTGGCCTCGTAGTCACCATTGTACTGGCTAACAATCAATTGAGAGTTTGAGCAGGCGGCAATCTTTGTTGCCCCTGCTGCCTTACACATGCGTATACCGGCTAGCAGGGCTTCATACTCCGCCTCATTATTAGAGGCTTGGAACCGGAACCGTAGTGCATACTCAAACTTATCCCCTTCCGGAGAATGACATATAACGCCTGCACCACAGCCGTTCACCGTAGAGCTACCGTCTACGAATAACTTCCAAACCTGATCAGGATTTTCCGGTTGCACCGGCCTAGTCATCTCGACAATGAAGTCGGAAAACGCCTGACCTTTCACTGCCTGCCTGGGTTCAAAAGTGATACGAGGACGAACTTGGAAGATTTGATAAATCAACATGAAGAAACATTAGCCCTCAATTTGGACTCAAATCACGCAATTCATGGTCACTTCATGGGTCATCAAAGTAAGGCTACGGTTTGCCTTGTAGCCTTCCTTGGTTTAGCTTGATGTTGAAGTCTTCTTTACTTAGGTTTTTGCTTACAAGTTTTTACCTTTCACTTGAAAGGGTTTTTCTTGTTTTAAGCACTTAGGATTTCTAATTGCATTAGGAATTGTTTTAAGCATTTAGGATTTCTAATTGCATTAGGAATTGTTTTTAGTCTAGTAAGCGTCAATAATAGCTTGGAGTGCAAGCTTGAGTTAGGATAAAATAGGCAAGTTTTATCTTAAGAGTAGTTAGAGTTTAAGTAGGATTAAATAACTAAATCAAAGTTATCCAAACTTGATCAAGTTATGCAATCCGTGGGTTTTTGTTAAGGAATCAGAATTCTAATTCAAGTGGGATTAGGATAGTTGATTGAGTCTATAAATATAGGGTTGTAATCTTGAAAAAGATACAAGTTTAATCATACATTCATAATAATAATTCTTTTGTTTAAGTTGGATTACTTAAATTCTTGATTGGTGGATTCCAATTTGCTGTTTTGTTTGTTTTAGTTAAAACAATCATCTAGGTTGATTAATTAGGTGGATTCTTGATTAATTAATCTAAGTTTCTTGCTTAATTCTTGGTGAATTTTCTGTATAGAATTAGGTTAGATTCATATCTTTGTGAGGCTTAGTTTTCGGACTAAAAATCACATCATCTTGGTATCAGAGCACAGGTTCGGAAGAATTTAAACTGGTAACGTTTGGCTTGGAATTTTTGAGTGATTCTTTTTGCATTAGACTGGAAAAACGTCTAGCTATCTTCACCTAAAATTTCGTAACATTTGGTTGAGTAACGAACTCTGCACAGCCTTAAACTTTTGGTGTTGTTTCACTGGAATACGGGTTGGGAGTCCGGTTGTTGTTTGCTTCAAGATTCCTTTAAGATTTTATCTTTTAATCAAGATTTTTGCATAGACTAACTTGGTTTGTGTAGGAATCATGAGTGACGAAGAGGTTCCACAAGTTCCAAGGGGTTTAACCTTAGAACAAGCACAAAATCTTAGAAGAGATAGGCAAGTCACCGAGTTGGCAGCAAGGTTGGAGGAGGTATTGAAGAGACTTGATACTCGTGATGGATCTTCTTCAAAGAGGGGTGATTCTAACCCTAATTCTAGTTCAAGTGAGGAAGAACAACCAAGGAGAAACCCTAGGAGGTCACGAAAGAATTATTCATCAAGTGATGATTCACCTAGACCTAGGAGAAGGGATAGACCTAAAGATGATGATAGAAACCTTAGGTTAGACCTTCCCGAATTCAATGGGAGTATGAATGAACCAGAGAAATATTTTGAATGGATTAGAAGGGCCGAAACACTCTTTGATTACAAGGAGTATGATGAAAGAAAGAAGTGTAAACTTGCGGAGTTGAAGCTCACTGGTTATGCTAGTCTTTGGTATGATAATTTGAAAAAGAAGAGGCATAAAGAAGGGCGTAACAAAATCACAACTTGGGAGCAACTCAAGAAGCACATGAAAAAGAGGTTCGTTCCTAGTGATTATATTCAAGATATCTATCTAAAGATGCAAACTTTTAAACAAAATTCTATGACTGTTGAGAATTATATTGTTGAGTTTGAGAAGTTATGCATGCTATGTGGTTTAGAAGAGATTGTTGAACATAAGATTGCTAGATTTATTTCGGGATTGAATGATAATATTGCTGAGAAAGTTGAATTACAACAATATTGGTCTTTTGAGGATGTGTGTAAAGTGGCTATCAAAGTTGAAAAACAATTAAAAGGGAAGAAAAGCTCATTCTCTAAACCGTTTATAAAAGGATTCTCAAAACCTTTTGAGAAAGCTAATGTGGAAAAGGGTAGTTCAAGTTCGAATTACAAAGATTCTAAAACTAAATTCGAAACTAACAAGAAATTTGTGGAAGGAAGGAAGTGCTTTAAGTGTGGTAGTGTTGGTCACATTGCAAGTGATTGTCCTTCAAAAAGGGTCATGACTGCACAAGAATGGGAGCAAGAAAAGACTTTGTGTGAGCAAGGTAGTGACGTTGAAAAGGATCAAGAAAACCTTGAAGAAGAAGAGGAGGAGTTCTTGGAAGAAGTAGAGGCCGAACATCAAGGTCAAAGTTTGGTCCTAAGAAGAACACTGCATTCGAAACCTACACCTATGGAGGGCGATCAAAGAGAGAAGATTTTCCATACAAGGTGCAAGGTGAAGGATAGATTGTGTGATGTAATCATAGACACGGGAAGTTGCACTAATGTGGTGTCTACGATCTTGATTGATAAGTTGGAGTGGCCAATCACCGAGCATCCACAACCATACAAGCTTCATTGGCTTAACAACAAAAGTGATGTCAAGGTCAACAAGCAAGCGCTAATATCCTTTTCAATTGGTAAATTTCATGATAAAGTTTTATGTGATGTTTGTCCTATGGATGCATGTCATATATTATTAGGCCGTCCTTGGCAATATGATAGGTTTGTGAAATTTGATGGAAGGACTAACGTGTATGTGGTGAGGAAAGAAAAGGAGAAACCGGTTGCTTTAAAACCTTTGATAAGCAACACACCGGTTTTCAATTCATCTAATTCAAAGAGTTCTTACTTGATTAGTGAGAAAGAGATGGAGAAAGAGATTAGTAATAATAGCATGGTCTATGTACTTGTTGCTAATGAGTTCCTTATTGATCAAGACAAACAAGAAAAGAGGTCGATTGAGCTAGAAGAAGTCTTGGCCGAATTCAAGGATGTATTCCCTAAAGAGTTACCTCCGGGTTTACCTCCAATTCGTGGGATAGAGCATCAAATTGATTTGATTCCGGGAGCACCATTGCCTAATAAAGCAGCCTATAGAAGCAATCCGGAAGAAACTAAGGAGATGCAAAGGCAAATTGAGGAGCTCATGTCTAGAGGTTACGTGAGGGAAAGCATGAGTCCATGCGCCGTTCCTACATTACTTGTTCCAAAGAAGGATGGAAGTTGGCGAATGTGCATTGATAGTAGAAGCGTGAATAACATCACTATCAAATATCGTTTTCCTATTCCAAGATTAGATGATTTGCTAGATGAGTTACATGGCTCACAGATATTTTCGAAGATTGATCTTATGAGTGGCTACCATCAAATAAGAATGAGAGAAGGAGACGAGTGGAAGACCGCCTTCAAAACAAAGCTAGGCTTGTACGAATGGTTAGTGATGCCTTTCGGTCTTACTAATGCACCTAGCACGTTCATGAGATTGATGCATGAGGTACTCAAACCTTTTCTTGGAAAGTTTGTTGTTGTTTACTTAGATGATATCTTGATATATTCGAAAAACTTACATGATCATCTAATACATCTAAGAAGTGTGTTTGAAGTGTTAAGGGAAAAGAAACTTTTTGCTAAGCTTGAGAAGTGTTATTTCTTGGTGCCTAGCGTTACTTTTCTTGGCTATGTTGTGTCTAAGGAAGGAGTTTCGGTTGACAAGTCTAAGGTGGAGGCCATTAGAACTTGGCCTAGTCCTACTAATGCTAGTGAGGTTAGATCTTTTCACGGTTTAGCTTCTTTCTATAGAAGATTTGTGAAGAACTTTTCTAGTGTTGTAGCACCCATGACCGAATGCTTGAAGAAGGAAAGGGGAAAATTCGAGTGGACTAAAGAAGCCCAAGGAGCGTTTGAGCTAATCAAGAAGAAGCTATGTGAAGCGCCTATACTCGCTTTGCCAGATTTTTCACAACCTTTTGAGGTAGAGACCGACGCAAGTGGGGTTGGAATCGGGGCTGTTTTGTTACAAGGGAGAAAGCCTATAGCTTACTTTAGTGAGAAGTTGAATGGGGCTCGTTTGAATTATTCCACTTATGATAAAGAATTCTATGCGATTGTTAGGGCTTTGGATCATTGGAGTCATTACTTGAGACCTAACCACTTTGTTTTGCATTCCGATCATGAATCTTTGAAGTATATACATGGACAACAGAAGCTTAATCCAAGACATGCTAAATGGGTTGAGTTCTTACAATCATTCAATTTTTCTTCTAAGTACAAAGAAGGGAAAGCTAATGTAGTGGCGGATGCACTTTCAAGAAGGTATTCTTTGCTAGGTATTCTTGATAGCAAATTGCTGGGTTTTGAATTGATTAAAGAGTACTATAAAGGAGATGATGACTTTTCTACAATCGTTGTTGATTGTTCAAAGGGGGCCGTAGGTTCCTACTTGTTGCAAGATGGTTTTCTTTTCAAAGGAAATCGACTTTGTCTTCCTAAGTGTTCCATCCGAGAGCTAGTTGTTAGAGAGGCTCATGGAGGAGGAATTGCTGGTCACTTTGGCATTACAAAGACCTTGAATATGTTACAAGAGCACTTCTATTGGCCTAAAATGCTTGCGGACATACAACTAGTTATTACTAGATGCGCAACTTGTCAAAAGGCGAAGGCTACTTTTCATCAAGGTTTATATACACCCTTGCCTATTCCTAATGCACCATGGGAAGACATTTCTATGGATTTTATTGTAGGATTGCCGAGAACACAAAGAGGGAAAGATTCAATCATGGTGGTGGTGGATCGTTTTTCTAAGATGGCACACTTTGTTCCTTGTCACAAGGTGGATGATGCTATGAAAGTTGCGGAACTTTACTTCAAGGAGATCGTTAGATTGCATGGAGTTCCGAAAACCATTGTAAGTGATCGTGATACAAAGTTCATGAGTTTCTTTTGGAAGTCTTTATGGAAGCTCGTAGGTACTAAGCTACTCTTTAGTACATCTTATCACCCACAAACGGATGGACAAACCGAGGTAACTAATAGAACTCTTGGTGTACTTTTGCGTGGATTAGTAAGCAAGACACAAAAGGATTGGGATATTAAGTTAGCTCATGCGGAGTTTGCTTACAATAGGTCACCTACATATGCTACTAATCATAGTCCTTTTGAGGTTGTTTATGGGGTAAATCCAAAACTACCCATAGATTTTATTCCATTACCAAAAGGCGAGCTAGTACACAAGGATGCCGAATCTAAGCTTAAATCAATGCTCAAGTTACATGCTCAAATTCGTGCAAGAATAGAGAAGGTTAATGACATGTACAAAGCAAGGGTTAATAAGCATAGGAAGCAGCAAGTCTTCAAGGAAGGTGACTTGGTTTGGTTGTATCTACGAAAAGAAAGATTTCCGAGTAAACGCAAGAACAAGTTGATGCCTAGAAGTGAAGGACCTTTCAAGATTGTTGAGAAGATCAATGATAATGCATACAAGCTCGAACTTCCGGGAGAATATGGTGTAAGCGCCACTTTCAATGTTGGAGATTTGGCTAAATACATTCCGGATGAAGAACTTGAAGATTTGAGGACAAATTCTTTCGAAGAAGAAGAGGATGATACGAGGACGAACTTGGAAGATTTGATAAATCAACATGAAGAAACATTAGCCCTCAATTTGGACTCAAATCACGCAATTCATGGTCACTTCATGGGTCATCAAAGTAAGGCTACGGTTTGCCTTGTAGCCTTCCTTGGTTTAGCTTGATGTTGAAGTCTTCTTTACTTAGGTTTTTGCTTACAAGTTTTTACCTTTCACTTGAAAGGGTTTTTCTTGTTTTAAGCACTTAGGATTTCTAATTGCATTAGGAATTGTTTTAAGCATTTAGGATTTCTAATTGCATTAGGAATTGTTTTTAGTCTAGTAAGCGTCAATAATAGCTTGGAGTGCAAGCTTGAGTTAGGATAAAATAGGCAAGTTTTATCTTAAGAGTAGTTAGAGTTTAAGTAGGATTAAATAACTAAATCAAAGTTATCCAAACTTGATCAAGTTATGCAATCCGTGGGTTTTTGTTAAGGAATCAGAATTCTAATTCAAGTGGGATTAGGATAGTTGATTGAGTCTATAAATATAGGGTTGTAATCTTGAAAAAGATACAAGTTTAATCATACATTCATAATAATAATTCTTTTGTTTAAGTTGGATTACTTAAATTCTTGATTGGTGGATTCCAATTTGCTGTTTTGTTTGTTTTAGTTAAAACAATCATCTAGGTTGATTAATTAGGTGGATTCTTGATTAATTAATCTAAGTTTCTTGCTTAATTCTTGGTGAATTTTCTGTATAGAATTAGGTTAGATTCATATCTTTGTGAGGCTTAGTTTTCGGACTAAAAATCACATCAAAAAGTTATCTCAAGGCTCTGTATTTCAACAACCCACTTGATCATTCTGCCGGATGACTCGATGGTGGTCATTGGGCGCTTGAGCGGCTGGTCTGTATATACAATCACCGGGTGAGCCAAAAAGTAAGGCTTTAACCGTTTGACTGCGACGAACAGGGCCAACCCAAATTTTTCGATCATAGGGTACCGGAGTTCAGCATTCTTAAGCACATGGCTGATGAAATACACCGGTAGCTGATTACCGTCACTCTTAGCGAGGAGAACGGCACTAAGGGCATGATCAGAGATGGCGAGGTACATGTAAAGGACCTCCCGGGGCAGGGGGCTCACTAGCCTTGGCAACAAATGCAGATGTTGCTTTAGCTTTTGGAATGCCATTTCTGCCTCTTCTCCCCACTCAAATCTGGACCTCTTCCGGATGGCCTGGAAGAAGTAGAGGCACTTGTCACCTAACCGGCTGAGAAATCTTCCCAATGCTGCCAGGCAACCAGTCAATTTCTGGGCTTCTTTTTTTTTTTTTTTTTTTGGTAAATAGAAATTTTATTACCAAAAGGAAGCTGAAAACCAGCAAGAAAAAAACAGATAGCCAACCGGCCTAAACCCCAAAACAACACAAGCCCACAAGGGCACGCCAACCCCGGTCAAGGTCCAAAGCCTCTAGGCCACCTTCTAGGAAGGGTTCCAAGAGACCCGGGACCAAAACACGACCCATCTGAACTCAAAGGAAACGGGATACCCTCTAGGAGGATTACCCGAAACCAGAGGAACAGGACAAAAGAGACCAAACAAAACAAGGAACAAAACCAAAAAAGCACCCCTGACATAAACAAAAGAAAAGGAAAACAAAACCAGCAAGACAAAAAGGAGGCCTACACTAACTGACAACAGCCAAGCAAAAGAGCCACGCGTACACCAATAAGAAAATGAACCAAAACAGCAGCTCACAGAAAACATCAAGCCAAAACTGCACTAAATCCATCCAGCTGCTGAAAAGCCAAAGAAACAGCCCCCAACAGCATCAAAACAGAATAGCAACAGATAACAGCAGCAACAAGCGAGCAACTACAGTCAAAACAGCCAAAAGCAGCTAGCACCAGAACAATGCAGGATCAGAGACAGAACAAACAACCCTATAGCACCCTGCACCATCAACCTGTCAACAGCAACAGCTACAACACGCAACAAAGCAGCAGCAGGCAGAAAGAGAAGCAGCTTCCAGAATCTTCAGCAGCAGCCAGAAACAAGGTCAGCAGGCAAAACCTACAGCCTGACAGTAACCCAGACCACCTAGCTTAAGAAAACAGAAGCAAAAACAGCATCTAAAAAAAAACAGCACCAGTAACCAGAAACAAAACACATCAGGTCGAGTATAACACTACACGGCAAACAGGAATAGCATCAACTCAACAAGCTAGGTGTATGCACCTCTGAGCAAATCTCTGCAGACAGCCAAGAGCAGGGCGGAAACAAGCAACCAGACAGTCTAAAGCAGGAGCTTGTTCCTGTCAGCATTTTGACATCTACAGGAAACTTTGAAGATAATGCTCCTAACAACACTGTCAACAGGGTCGCAAACTCCATTAAAGACAACATTATTTCTTTGAATCCAGATATGATATACCGCTTCAGCAAGCAGCATAAGGTGCAACCTACCTGTAGCCGTTGCCTTCCTACAGTGCTTGACAGCCCACTCAATTTCTCGATCAAACCCCAGGACAGGCCTGTGAACATTGAGCAAAGCTAGCAATTTTCCCCATATTCTACTAGAGTAATGACAGAGAAAGAAGAGATGTTGTACATTCTCCTGATTCTGAAGACAAAGAAGGCAAGTAGGGTCACAACCTGGCAACCATTTGAGCAATCGGTCTTTAGTTAAAAGCTTATTACAACAAGCAAGCCACAGGATAAAAATGCTTCTGGGAGAAGCAGTATTATAACAGACAACCCTTCTCCATGAAACTTTCTCAGCATGTTGCCTAAGCCTCCCATAGACTTTTTTAATTTGCACTCTATTATTCTTCAATAATGAATTCCAACCTCCAAGATCATCAATGACTTTCCTGCATTTCAAAATTCTCCTCAAGTTCCAGGAGAATTTATTTGGAACATTACCAGACCAGAATTCACAATTTTTGAAATAATAACTATGAATCCATTTCACCCAAAGAGAATCCGATTTATTAGCAATGTCCCATAAAAGCTTACAAATAGCAGAAATATTCCATTCATACAAGGAAATAATATTCCATCCCCCACATGACCTCGGAAGGCAAACAGTGTTCCAAGCAACCAAGGCTTTCCTGGAAGGGTTAGCCGAACCAGTCCATAAGAAGGCTTTAAACCTACTTTCAATTTCACAAATTATTTTCTTGGGAAGGACGAAAATCTGAGCCCAGTAGGTCTGAATACCAAATAAGACACTTTTAATAAGTTGTAATCTACCAGCATAAGACAAGAATCTAGTAACCCACGATTCAATTCTGCTAGTGATCCTTGTCACAAGAGGTTTACATTGTTGAATTGTGAGTTTCTTGGAAGATAAGGGCACCCCTAAATACTTAAAGGGGAGGGAACCAGCAGACATACCAAGAATCTGAAGTAAAGAGGCTTGGACAGAATCAGGAACACCCCCAAAGTAGACCTCACTCTTACCCAAATTGGCAATCAAACCTGAAGCAAGAGAGAACTTCCTGAAAGCATTAAGAAGCATACTAATGGAAGCCTCGTCAGCTCTAGCAAATAACAGTAAATCATCGGCAAACATAAGATGAACAAGAGAGAGCTTCTCACATCTAGGATGGAAATTAAAGTCAGGCATCGAGCTTAATTCATGAAGACATCTTGACAAGTATTCCATGCCCAAAGCAAAGAGAAAAGGAGACATTGGATCACCTTGCCTAAGGCCCTTCTTAGCCTTGAAAGGAAGAGTAGGGGACCCATTAATGAGAATAGAAAATGAAACAGTCGAAATACAGCTCATGATCCACCTAATAAACAAACCAGGAAAGCCTAACTCTTCCATTACAGTTTTCAAAAAAATCTATTCAACTGAATCATAAGCCTTCTGCAAATCAACTTTAATCATACATCTAGGAGAAATAAATTTATGACTATACCCCTTTATTAGCTCGGTAGCAAGAAGGATATTATCACCAATGTGTTTACCGGGGATGAAACCGGCCTGAGAATCATCAATGATATCACCAACAATTTTAGCAAGCCTGGAAGTCAAAACTTTGGAAATGATTTTGTACAACACAGTACAGCAAGCAATAGGCCTGTAATCTTTGACATACGAGGGATTTTGAACTTTAGGAATTAAGGTCAAAGTAGTACAGTTCCAATTAGTATTCATCACACCCGAATCAAAAAAAGAGTGAACAGCCTCATAAATATCAAACTTAATAAAATCCCATACGGATTTAAAAAATTTGCTATTAAAACCATCAATCCCGGGAGACTTGTCATCATGAATCCCATTGATAGCAGAATCAATTTCAACATTAGTAATTGGGGCAACAAGGAAATTCTGAGCATCAGCAGATAGGCGCTTACCTTTTCTCATAGTAGTGATATCAACAGAGAGTAAAGAAGCAGAGGCAGAACCCATGAGCTGCTTGTAAAACCTAAGAACTTCAGCTTCGATATCCCCGGGATCTCTAAGCAAGGTATTACTCTCAGTAAGCATAGAATCAATTCTGTTTCGAGATTGTCTGTGTTTCATCATGGCAAAGAAGAATTTAGTATTCGAATCTCCAAGGGACACCCAGTCTATTCTAGACTTTTGCCTATATATGCTTTCCTGCACAGACCGCCAATACTTAAGATCATCAATAACAACATTTTCCTGACCAGCAAGGGAGACATCAGTAGGGTTAAGAGCCATTAGATCTTGCAAATCAATAAGAGCCTGCTGACTGTCAGCCACCCGTTTATCCACTTTAGAAAAGGAATTCCTGTTAAGAGTTTTAAGATGGGCCTTAAGAAGCTTCAGTTTAGTCCAAACTCTCTACATAGCACTACCAGACACACCCTCACTCCAAACACTATGCACAATAGACTGAAAGTCCGGTGGGAAGTGAGACAATTAAAGAACCGAAGGGTTTTCCTTTACCTGGCAGGGCAGGAAAGACTTCATAAAGAAGAGGGGAGTGATCCGAAAGGGAAGGGGCTAAAAACTGAGCCTCAACATTAGGAAATTCAACAAGCCATTTAAAATTCACTAACCCTCTGTTAATTCTGGTAAGGGTTCTAGGTTCATTGTGCGCCTTATTAGTCCAGGAAAAAAAAGGACCCTTACTTTTAATTTCCACAAAATTCATATGATCCACAAAATCCTTAAAATCACGGGTTTCATAATCAGTAACATTGTTGCCATTAACCCTATCTTCAATCGCCAAAATGGAATTAAAATCACCAGTGCATAACCAAGGTAAGCTAGTAGAGCCCAGAGCTTTAATTCCAGTCCACAGACCTTTCCTGTCAGAGATGCTATGAAGCCCATATACGAAGGAGATGATAAACTGCTTACTATAATCAACATTACTAACAGTGCAATGAATGAACTGAGTGTGAACAGCATGAACTTGTACATGAGTTCTATCCTTCATCCAACCAAGCCATATTCTTCCTTTGCTAGACTCAGAATAATTACAAACCCAAGAAAGCCCAAAGCCAATCTTATTCTGAACAACACTACTTCTATGAGGTTTAACTCTAGTTTCCAGAAGACAAACTATATCACTTTTGGTTCTACTAAGAAGCTGCCTAACATCAGCTATCTTAGAGGGATCATTGAGACCCCTAACATTCCAAACTGTAATTATCATGTCTGTGGAGGGGGCCCACCCCCGCTAGGTTTATCTTGCACCACAGGACCTTCCTCTACAACAGGTAAAGCATCAAACATGTTAGCAGTCTGGATAGTAACCTTATCAACATTCAGAGTACCCCTTCTTCTCACAGTAGCCCAACCATCCTTATCAACTTGCTCTCTAGTAGCCTTCTGAACCCAAGCTTGAGCTTGAGGCTTTTTAATTGGTTGTTTAGTCTGGTTTGCTTTTGGCTCTGAGCAAATGTTACTCCCAATCCTACTAAGAGTCTCAGGGCCCCAACAATTAAGAGGAAGGTTAGGGATTTTAACCCATAGTGGAATGGTGCGGAGGATCTCAACATTAAAATCAAATTTCTCAGACCACTGCTTCAGAATGGCTGGCTTGCCAGAAAACATATAAGGTCCACCACACAGAACACTATTAGAATCATCTTCAACACACAAATTGATAATAAAGTAACCATCCTCATGCCAAAAAACATCCGGCTTACTGTGAATACCCCATTCATCCTCAATAAACCTCTTAACAGACGCAATAGTGGGATAAAACCCAACAACATACAGCACAATAGCATACCTCCATTTCTTAGTACCCTCTTCAACCTCTTTTGCAGGAAGCACTGCAATTGACTTACCGTCCTTGATAAGAGGCGCAACATAGGTAAGGCCAACACCTTTTGCATTCAATTTTCCACTGAAAGATGCATCGCCAGCTGATTCCTTCTCTGAACTTGTATTCTTCCCCGTCCCAGCATCATTAGAGGGAGGAGCAGGACAGATACCCGGTTGAGTGCTGGGCAATGAAACAGTAGCTGGAGTAGCGATTTCCACCACTTTAGGGCCTACTGATCCAAAATTAAGAGCTAACATTTGCGCATCCCGCTTAGAAATCTTCCCAGCAGAAGAATGTACTAAGCCATGGGCCGGAGTAACCAACTCGTCACCTTCATCAAAGACTTCATGCACCGTATGAAAACCAGCAGTAACCGGAGCAAATAGAGATCCAGCTATTTCAGAAGAGAGTCTGGATGGAGCAGGGGTTGCCTGCTTTTTCTTTCGAGCCATTTGAGATTGATTAATTGAAAAACAACCAACTAATCAAGCAACCATGGAAGAAATCAAGCTTTCTCTCTCTAGGGTTTCTCTCTCTAGGGTTTCTCTCTCTAGGGTTTCTCTCTCTAGGGTTTCAATTACCTCTTTTTTCTCTTTTAATTTCTGGGCTTCTTTCACAGTGCGGGGAGACCGCATGTCAATGACCGCCTGCACTTTTTCCGGATTAGCCTCTATGCCCCTTTGATCGATCAAAAATCCGAGAAACTTCCTAGACTCAACACCAAATACACACTTCTTTGGGTTAAGCATGACCCGGTGCCGCCTGAGTGTGGTGAATGTTTCTCGGAGATCCAGTAGGTGATCCGTCTGTAGCTTGGATTTGACTATCATGTCATCAATGTACGCCTCTACATTCCTGCCAATCTGATTGATGAAGACGGTGTTTATCATGCGCTGGAATGTAGCCGGTGCATTTTTTAACCCAAACGGCATCACCTTGTAACAAAATAACCCCTGATCAGTGACGAAGGCCGTTTTCTCTTGATCTTTTTTCCATAGGGGTATTTGGTGGAAACCTGAGTAGGCATCCATGAAACTCATCAGAGCATGACCGGCTGTAGAGTCGACCAGATTGTCGATCTTTGGAAGCGGGTAACTGTCCTTTGGGCATGCTCTATTCAGATCTGTGTAGTCTACACACATCCGCCAGGTACCATTCGGCTTTTTCACGAGGACAACGTTTGCTACCCAATCCGGGTAGTAGCATTGCCGGATGAACCCAGCATCTAACAGTTTTTTGACCTTAGCCGCTGCCGCCTGAGATCTCTCTTCACCGTGATCCCTCTTTTTCTGCCTGACCGGCTTCTTTCTAGGATCCACGGCAATCTTGTGGACAGCTAGATCCGGGCTGTCGCCTGGCATCTCCTCCACTTCAAAGGAAAAGATGTCTTTGAATTCTCTTAGAAGTTGGAGCAAGTCTGCTCCCAACCGTTCATAAGCAACCGTCCCAACCTTGACAGTTCTGTAAAGGACGGCTGTCGTCGAGGACGACATCAATGCAGTCACCAGCCGGCTGAGGTCGTTGATCATCTGACCTTTCCCCGGCTAGTGATTGCTATTTTTCTGGCTTGACGGGGTCCGTCTGGCCTGCCTTTCTTTTCTTACCGGCTGCCCTTGGAGCCGAGACTGCTGCATCGCAGTTATCAAGGTCTATGGGGTTGCCGTCACCGGCTGCCCCCATAGTAGGTCTGACGTCAGAGAGATAGCACTCCCTAGCCGTCCTCTAGCCCCCCTTAAGGGAACCGACTGTACCATCGTCCTTTTCAAATTTGACAAGCATGAGGGAGGGAACGATGACAACCTTTGATTCATTGAGGGTCGGACGGCCAAAAATCATGTTGTAGGCGGCAAGCTCTTCTACAACCAGGAATTTGATCACCATGTGGCGTCCTTCCCCCTTTTCACCCAGCCGGATGGGAAGATCTATGCTCCCAACCGGATGCACTACACCTCCCCCAAAACCAACAAGCGGGTGGGGCGCCTGGTGCATGCTACTGGATTTGTACTTGAGCTTGGTCAAGCACTGATAGTTGATTAGGTCAGACGAGCTCCCGGTATCTATTAGGATCCGGCCAACTCTCTGATTGGCAACCTTGCATTCAATGACTATGGGGTCATCGTGAGGCCGTCTAACCTTGCCCCGGTCCTTTTCAGAAATAAGGACCTCAGGAAATATGTCTTTCGACGCCTGGGTCTCCTCAACTGAGTTAACCAGCTTCCTGATGTTATCTTTGGTGCCCCGGATAGTGGGACCCTCTCCGGCAAAGCCGCCAGCTATTGTGAAGATAGTCTCTTCATCTGTTTCTGAATTTGCAAGAACAGCTTTTGTCGCCTGCCCTTTTTTGGCCAGGGTGTTGCCCTTGACTTTGGGCAGATAAGACTTTAGAGCCCCTTCATCAGCCAGACGGTCTAATAGCCGCCTGAGGCTATAGAAACCATTAGTGTCATGGCCAACATCCTCATGGTACTGGCAGTATTTGCTTTTGTCCCGGCTGCCTACGGGGCTTTTCATAACATCCGGCTTGTCGAGAGACATCCGGTCCTTGATCTCCATGAGGATGGAGGAGCAGTCCTTTGTGAACTCGTACTTGGGGACGTACGGTTCAAATTTCCGTCTGAGCTTCTGAGCCGGCTGACCAGATCGGTCTGCCGCCCAGACCTCCTTTCTCTTCTTTTCTTCCTTTTTAGCCAGTTGTTGTTGTTGTTGCCGGCTGTCTTTTCTGTCAGATTTTTTGAAATCCGACGGCTGCTTTACAGCACAAAGCTCCGTCGCCTGTATGTAGGCTTCAGCTTCCATTAACGCCTCTTGGAGGGTGGCTACCCTTTTCCGGACGAGGTCAAACTTGAAAGTCGACCCATCCTTCAGACCCTTAAAGAAGTCTGTGTAAGCAACTTCATCAGACAGTCCTTGAATCTGAATTCTCATCAGATTGAACCGCCTGACATAGGACCGGAGTCCTTCTCTGTCACCCTGCTGTATTGCCCCCAGATCGAGGCTTGTCTTTTTAGCCGGGATGTTCATTGAGAAGTTTGACGTAAACAAGTACGCAAAGGTCTTCAAGCTGTTGATGCAGCCGGCTGGTAAGTTACCAAACCACCGTTGGGCAATGCCCTTCAGGGTAGCCAGGAAGCATCGGCACCAGACGGCATCATCCAACCCCTGTAGGTACATGAGGTTGGAATAAGCCATTAAATGATCTTCTGGGTTGGAGGTACCATCATAGGCCCCTACCAACACGTTTTTGATCTTGGCCGGCTATGCCGCCTAGGTTATCTCAGGGGAGAACGCCGAGGGCTGTTCTCCCAGATTTAGCAGGCGCTGCTGCCAATCCATGAGTTGGAACGGCTGCTGCACATTTCTGACAAACGGACCCGTTTGGGTAAAAGGGGATCCACCCAACCCATTCGGCAAACCGAACAGACCAGGTTGGATCACTTTGGGTCCAGACCGGGCGGATGGTTCACCCGTCTGACTCCCTAGACTTGTTCCCGTACACCTGTTAGAGGTGTCACGGAAACTGTCTGGAAAGGTCGACGTTGAAGCCGACGCAGACGCCTGGCTTCTCTTTTCTTGGAGAAACGTCCGGGCGTCAGAGAATATCTTTTTTGAACCATCCGGCTGCAAGTGCCGGATGGGTTTTCTGGGTTCCGCTTGCGGGAAGCGGAGCCGGTTTTGATCGAACTTGAGGCCCTCGCCCTCCTTCGACTTTGGATGAGGGGTAGGGACCCGGTCTTTAATAGTCTTCTTGCTAGAAGAAGGCTTCTTGGCTGGCTGACTCTTCTTGGGAGTAGCTGACCGAATAAGGCTCTGGATTTCGCCTTTGAAACTATTCATAAAAGTCATGAGTTCGTTCCTTGTGACGGGAGCAGAGCCCTTTGCCGCCTGTGCAGCTCCAACCGGGTTGCCGGCTGGGTTGCTTGGAGCAGCTTGGATGTTTTCCCGTTCCTTCTTATCCCTGGAACGAGTGTGCTTTGTTCTGAAGGACCCGTCTGGGGCCACATAGGTGTTGAGTTCGTACTCATCACCGCTTTCATGGTCCGTCTGGACCTCAGGCTTGGCCGATGGCCGCCTGTCCTGATCCGGTGGTACAGGGTTAGAAGCCATCTCAGAACTACTCTCCCCACAGACGGCGCCAGATGTTTCGGGAGTTTTTTTATGTCCTGCGGGAGAGTTACAATTCCAAGAATGCCCTTCGACCGCCTGTACCTGCGAAACCACGAAGACTCCGGTTGGGTGGAGCTCCGCCTCCGACGATCAAGTCAGTGATGTATGGGAGGAAGAAAGTGCGTAATAGAGTAATTACTTCTCGCGTAATGGGAGAATTCCGCAATTTATATTGCTCCGGTTTGGTGTAAATGTATTTATGATTGTATTGAATGCCCCATTAATGTAGATTCTCCCACTATTTATAGTAGGGAGCATTGGTTCCCCATTTAGGGTTCCTAGGACACGTGTCAGCAGGGGATTGGAGCCCTGCTGACCAATGGCAAGGTGCCACGTGTCGCTCAACCATCGGGCCACGTGGCTGGGTAATTTTACCCCAAACACATCCGGCTGGCAGGTTGCCGAACCATTGCTGGGCGATGCCCTTCAATGTGGCCGGGAAGCATCTACACCAAGTAGCATCATCCAACCCTTGTAGATACATAAGGTTGGTGTATGCCATCAGGTGGTCTTCTAGGTTGGAGGTACCATCATAAGTGCCTACCAACACATTCTTCACCTTGGCCGGCTGTGCGGCCTTAGTTATTTCCTTAGAGAAAGCTGAAGGTAGTTCCCCAAGTTTTAGTAGTCGGAGCTGCCAATCCAAAGGGTGGATATTGGGTGCCGCCTGCCTCCCGAAGAGGGTAGGCTGCATATAAGGTGGTCCATACGGCATGTATGGCTGTTGAGGCACATACGGGGCCGCTTGGAACATCTGAGGACTAGAATGGGCGGACAGGCCGCGTGTCTGGTCTTCTTGGTTTGATTGAGAATACCTCAACGAGGCATTCTGAAAACTGTCATTGAAGTTTGACGTAGAGGCCGACTCTGACAGTTGCATATTCTTCTTTTGCAAGATTATCATCCGAGCATCAGAATATGTTTTCTTGGAACTATCCGGCTGTATATGCCGAATGGCTTTCCTCTGCCCTGGCTCAGGGAACCGTAGTCCAGCCAGGTTTATCAAAGGCTTCCGTCCTTCCCTTGGTTTAGGGTAAGGAGTGGCCTCTCGGTCTTTGACCGACTTTTTCCTCAAAGAATAAGAGGGTTTCTTGGCCGATTGTTCCTTGGTAGGGACAGCCGTCCGTTTATCAATAAGATCCTTTATCTCCCCTTTGAAACTTGTCATGAGGGTCATGAGCTCGTTTCTAGTGATAGGGGTGGATCCTTCGGCCGTCTGAGGCTGACCTGTCGGCTGGCCGACTGTTTCACTAGGGCCTGCCTGGTCAGTGTTTCGTTCCCTCCTTTCGGTAGGTCGGATGCGGCGTGTCCTAAGGGACCCATCAGGGGCCGTATGGGTGGCGACTTCATAGTCGTCATCCGTATCTTGGTCTGAGAAGACCTGGACGTCGGCCGTAGGCCGTTTCTCATTAAGAGGTGGTACAGGTTCTTGTGAAGTCATCGTTGAAGTACTCTCCCCACAGACGGCGCCAAATGTTTCAGGGTTTTTTGAAGTCCTTCGGGAGAGTTACAATTCCAAGACTGACTTCTAGACGCCTGTACCTGCAAAACAACGAAGACTCCGGTGGGTGGGAGCTCCGCCTCCGACGATCAAGTTAGAACGTGTATGAGGAGTAAAGTGCAGAAAATAAAGGGTCTCTCTCGGATTCCAAGAGAGAATATGTTAATGTGAATTGAATATTTTCTTGAATAGATGTTCCTCAGAGGGAAACATCTCCCTTTTATAGAGCATTGGAAAACGTGCCCATTACTAGGTTTTTAGTAAACCTAAGGCTGATTGGGCTTTGCCTGGAACTTTGGGCCGTAGGAGGCCACTTGCTCAGTTGGCAATTCTGCCTGCCACGTGTCGAGGCCTGATTGGTCCACGTGGATGACACGTGGCAGGATATCATTGGTCCACGTGGCAGGGAAAAATCCCCTAATCAATATTAATATTAGTAATAAGAATCTTTAAACTAAATAGGAGAAATGAAAACTAATAATTCCACCTTTGTCATTTCTGCTCAAAATAATCCCACCTTTTCAAAATCTGGAAACAATCCCACCTTTAACCCCCATATTCTCAAAACAAGCCTTTTACCGGTTTGTGAAATTGGTAACTTATTTTAGTAGGTGACTTGCCACTTGTCACCTTCTAATTGGTTCGATTTTAATTTTTTTCAATTAACAAAATAAATCAAATTTTTTTTTTTTTTTTTGTAAAAGAATCAGCCTCCTTTTGCCTGAATCCGAACCACCTAACATCACCCATCTCGCGAACAACAACCCCCCTCCCCAGCTAATGGAAGCCTCCTCCCTGGCGAACACCAGCCACCCCAACGAACTTTATAATCAATTATCATAACAGATCACTATACTAAAGCATGAAATTCAATATCGAGTTCGATAATCATAAACCAAATTGAACCCAGGATGAAATAATCTTAGTCATACTCATCAAATTCAATTCACTTTTATACAGCAACGATCGGATTTCGGGCAAGGGGTAGTCGAATTTAGGGGTTAGGGAGTTTTGGGGTTAAAGGTGGTCAGATTTAGGGGTTAGGGGATTTCAAGGTTGTCGGGGGGAGGTTGGTGTGATAGTGGCCATGGAAGAAGGTGGTGTGGTGGTGGACTGGTGGCCATGGAAGGGGGCTGGTGTGGTGGTGGCCATGGAAGGAGCTTGAAGGAGGGAGACTTAAGCTTGAAGAAGAGAGTAAAAAAAAAAAAAATCTGTTTAACAGGTTGTAGGTCAAAAGGTTTGTTTTGAGAATATGGGAGTTAAAGGTGAGATTGTTTCCGGATTTTAAAAAGGTGAGATTGTTTTGAACTGTAAAGGTGAGATTATTAGTTTTTATTTTTCCAACTAAATACCTACAAAGTATAGTTCTATTGTCTTAAATAAGTTGTCAATAAAAAAGATATAAAAAGAAAAATAAAGTTAGCATCTTTCTTTTTTTGGAGATGTTTTTTTGGAGGGAAAAGGTGGGATTATTATTGATGGTTGGGATTATTTTAAGTGAACCGGTAATAATTGGGATTATTTTTACCAATTTTTTTTGTTTAAAAATTATTAAAAAAAACTTTTAGATTCCAAAATGCGTCATATGAAGCTTGAACATGCAAATCTGAAAGTGATAACTGATGAGGTAGTGGGAAGTTGTAATGGCGGAGAGCCTTGGGAGTTCCGGGGGCTGTTGCCACTCTCCGCCCTCCCCACCGCCGATGATTCCTTTCATCTCCTCTAAACAGCCCCTCACTCCTTCAAACACACACAAATTTCAAACTTGTATTAATGTATGTATGTATGAATGTATATATACGAAGTACTCCGTATTTTTATTATACCAGCGGAAACAGCAGCAGCAGAAACACTTCAACGAACAAATCAAAGCTGAGCTATGATTTTACTCAAATTCGGAGTTTTTTCAAAAAAATTTCTGTTGAGTTTCTCAGACAGATTGATGGGAAGGTAGCGAGATACCGCGAAAATTGCAGAATTCTTGCATTTTGCTTATCTTACTCACCCTAATTTCCTGCTCTGATGATAACCCAGATTTTAATTTTGTTCATACTCCAATTTGACAGTTTTGAGCTCATTTCTTTGATTTTTTCGATTTTGGGAGAATTGAGGAAGAATTTTATGAGTGTGAAATTGCTGGGGTGTTTTGGGGGTCGTTGCCCAGTTTTCCACTCTCTTTCTTTCTCCTTTGATTATATTATAAACATCGAAACGAACCTCCCCCAAATTCCAAACCCTAAACCCTAACCCTAATTTTTGGGGATTTTTGCTGAATCTTGAAAATTGTTGCAGAGGCGATGATGTTGAGTTTTCCTAAATTTTGATTTTCAAATTCAGGCATTGGAGTTTGGAAGGCATTGTTCATACGTTTCGCGACTGTAATCCTCTCTTTCATTTTCTCTCTCTATAATCCTCTATATAATTATGTGGCTACTGCTTGTTGTTGTTGTTATTGTTGTTGTTGGGCAATGGCTTTCAATGTCTCTTTATGCCTGAGACTAAAAAAAAAAAAAAAAAAAAACTGAGCCTCAATAGTTAGATGGTCAATGATGGAAATGACAACATAATTTATTTTGCTGAAAATGGCATCTGAATTGCATAACTAGTATAACCTCGGTGAAAGAATATGAGTTTTTGGATTGAGGAAACCTTTAAATAGGGGGCTCTCCAAATACAATTTTCTCCTTGAGTGTACAATGCTATGCTATGCAATCCCGTGCTATTTGATTCAGATAAATATTGTCATTGTCTGAGCCCAAATTTACGAACTAAATGAAGGTGGTGAGGCAGTGGGTTTTAAGGGCTGAGAGCCTTTGGGAGTTATGGGAGCTGTTGCCTCTCTCCACCCTTCCCTGCCATTGATTCTTTTCAACTTTCTCTTCTGAACAGCTCCCTTTCCACACCAAAAATGTATATAGAAAGCATAAAGAAAGAAAAACAAATAGTCACTCTTTCACATATGTATGCATTTGTCTGCATCTGCATTATTATTATGTGTGTGGCAGCAGCAGCAATAGCAGGAAATTAAGATGAAGAGAACGTATATGGTTATTTTAAGATGAAGAGAACATAGCCTAAGGTTATGTTCTCTTCACCTTATTTTTGTTGAATTGAAATTATTTTTACTGAATTGAAATTATTTTTACTGAATATTATTTTCTAAGATGAAGAAAGTAAGACCTAAATTGTTAGATGGGTTGTGATGCAAACGACACCAAGTTTCAGTGATTGGTAGCATTGGAATTGTATACTAGTATTTTGTTGGGGAAGAATGTGAACTTTGTTTAGGCGGAGGTAGTATTTATGTGTATTAAGCTATTGGATTGAGGAAACCTTCCATCCAAAGCTCGCCAATTTTACTTTCACCCTAGATTGTGCAATGCTATGCTATGTATGTCCATGCCATTTGTGATAGATCTAATTGTCATTGTCTGAGCCCAAAGTATTGAACTGAAATTGATGGTTTGTTTATTTTCTATATAAGTTGAACAGAATAGGACCTAATAGTTGGATGGTCAATGATGGGAATGACAACAAGTTTCTGCCAAATTTTTTTGCTGAAAATAGCATTGAATTGCATAACTAGTATGACCTGGGCGAAGAATATGAACTTTTGGATGAAGGGAGTGTGTGTATTGAATTTTTGGACTGAGAAAACCTTTATACAAGGGGCTCTCCAATTTGATTTCTCTCCTTGAGTGTAGCTATGCTATGCAATCCTGTGCTATGTTATTCAGATCAAAATTGTCATTGTCTGAGCCCAAATTTGCGAACTACATGAAGGTGATGAGGCAGTGGGTTTTAATGGCGAAGAGCCTTTGGGAGTTCTGGTAGCTGTTGCCTCTCTCCACTCTTCCCTGCCAGTGATTCTTTTCAACTTTCTCTTCTAAACAGCTCCCTTTCTACACCAAAAATGCATATAGAAAGCATAAAGAAAGAAAAAAAAAAGACTCTTACTCTCTCCCACATATGTATGCATTTATATGCATCCATATTGTGAGCAGTAGCAGTAGCAATAAGAGGAATACTAAGATGAAATAAAAGAAGAGCTATGATGAAACTACTTTGTCAAATTTGGAATTCTTGAAAAAAGTAATGGACTATTCTCAGTCAGATTGATGGGAAGATAAGAGTGGGAAAGTGCAAGCAGAGGTAGCCACGTAATCATGTCCCTTTGCTCCGTGTTTCTTTTGGGCTGATCTCATTCACCCCAATTCAGAAATCTGATCATAACCTATTGATTTAATTTTATACAAACTCCAATTTGAAAGTTTTTGAGCTTAGTTATTTGGTATGTTAATTCTGGGAGAAATGAGGAAGATTTTGTTGGTGGATATTCCTGGGGTATGGGTAGATAGATAGATAGATAGTTAGATATAGATACAAAATGCTGCTGTTGGGAACTTTGCTTTTCATTTCCTCCTTTTGCCTGATACTTAAAATAAAAAGAACCCGAGCCTCTATTTTACATATAAATTGAAAAGCTTTTAAGCCTCTTGTATATGTTCTTCTGATAAGCACAGATACTACACTTGATCTATATACACAATCCCTTTTGGATAAGGTTGATTTTGAGGTGAACAACAATTTTGTTAAAGCCTTAATCCCATTTGGATGGATTTTCAATATGACCCAACGTATACATCTCCTGTGGTTGTCAGCAAAGATCCTCTTCTTCCACTCATCTTTTATAAAGTGCTATTTAAAGTGAAAACTAGCAAATATTATCACTTGCAAGCTTTCAAACATGGCTTTTTTGTATTTGCATGGTGTTGGGCAAAGGTTTTGCTGTTGTTTCATAAAGCTGAAGTTGAGGTTTATGTGGAATACATAAGGCAATGGTTACTTTGTTGTGTTGGATACTTATTTATACCTTGTTTCATCTCATTTTTATGTTCAGTTTCAACTCATTAATTTTTTAGTTTGCTGAATTTGATGACCTTAAGGACTTGTGTGTTGTAATTTTCACCTTTTTTTGGATCAAATGGCATTTTTCTGTCCAGTGTTTTTGGTTGGTGAAATAATTAATTTCTGGGCATTTATTACATGAACATATTTGATTGTATGCATTTAAACAAATGTTGTGAAGTTTTGTGAAGTTTTCTGTACTAATCTTATCTTTTTAGAATTTGTGAGAACTTGTTTGAACTTTTTGAATAATACTTCGTATAAGTTAATGTAATGTTGTATTGTGTGACCAGAAATGGCCATTGATTGATTTGTGAGGTTCCAAATCTATGTTAGGGTATGCTTTTTTCACTTGAATTTGTTTCATTTGAACTTATTGTAGTTGTGATTGAAAGGGTAGTTGTATCTGAACTTTTTTCTCCAGAAATAAACTCTTTTAAGGTGAATATAACATAGCCTACGTTGGATGGGCAATGATGGAAATGACACAGGTTTCTGAAAGTGGTATTTGGATTGCTTAATGGGTATCGCCTTGGGGAATGCATATGAACTATTGTACGGAGGGAGTATATATGTTTATTGAATTATTGGATTGAGGAGACCTTTAATCAGGGAGCTCTCCAATTTAATTTGCTTCTGTTGCTTTGCTTTGCAATCCCATGCTACTTTAGGTAGACTGAATTTTGCATTGTCTGAGTCCACAGGTGCAAACTTATGTGAATCTTGTCTCACGAGGTTTTTTAATATTTTTTTTTAATCAATTGAGAACATAGTGGGATGGGCAATGATGGAAATGATGACATCAGCCAATTTCTTTGCTTAAGAGTGGCCTCAGAATTGCATGTTGGTGGTACTTTTGGTAAGCATATCTTATCTTATTTGAACTTATTAGTCATTATCCTATTTTATCTAAATCTATTAGCCTTGTTTTATCATATCATATCTTATCTTAATGGACCTTAATAGACCCCGTTGAAACTTCTTATCTTATTTGAACCTATTAAGCTTTCTCAGAACCTTTTTAGCCTATATGTTATCTTTTCTTCACTATTGAACTAATTGATACAATTGAAATTAAGGTGAGGAGAATAGAGCTTTTGTTGGATGGGCAATGATGGAAATAATGACAGGGTTTAACCAAATTCTTTGCTGAAATTGCATTTGAATTGCATACTGGTATTATCCTGGGAAGAATGGACTTTTGGATGGTGGTAATATATACTTTCTTCGTTTTCTTTTAGTTGACACATTTTGAGTTTGTACACGATTCAGATAAGTTACTTTGACTTTATTCTGTGTGATCTATTTTCAAGAAAAAATTAATCTTGGGGCAACTTTTTAGATTTGTCTTGATGTATGTATTCTAAAATTTTTTTTTGCTTATACATCACTTTAGATATTACTTATGAAATTATGTGTTGGCAAACATGCTTAAAGGAAATGTATCAGCTATAATGATGAAATAGAGGAAGTATGTGTTTTAAATTATTGGATTGAGGAGGCTTTTAAAATGGGAGCTCGCAAATTTCATATGTTCCCCTTGTTTGTGCAATGCCATAGCTGGAGTGAGGACTAGGTATCTTTACAAAGATCTGCAAAAGACGAAATTCTATTAATGTTGAGAGTTATATTTGAATCTACAACAATTCTGACCAGAACTTGTGTAGCGCCTTGAACCAGCTTGGCCATGAGACTTGTGTCCGAAGTTGTACTTTTTTAATCTCACAGAACATTGTTATGTTGCTATGGAATGGTACTGAGCTTGTGAATAACTTTCTTCATGATGTTCATTTATATCTGTGGTATAACTGGTATTAATTCTCCGCTATTTATTCCATAGGTAGAATATCAACTTTTGATAGAGGGAGTTATACATATGTAATTATGTATATCAATATTTTGATGATTAATCTCTAGCTTACTCTAATGATCTTCAGATTTTAGACATGGCCTTTTCTGTTTGCATAGTTTCGTGGTAAGCTTGTCATTGTGTGCTCTCTTGTGAATTTGATCACCATATGCGATGCAGTAGGTAATATATACCTTTTCATTTTGCTGGAAAACTTTTGGTTCAGCTCATTTTACCATTGCTATATTACATGATTATTATTATTATTGGTTAGTACTAGTTATTTTCCTTTCCAAAGCTTTTTTTAGAATGAAACTGCATTTGGCTGGTTTGATTCTAAGTTATAGATTAATAGGTGTTATTAGAATAAATTCTGAACATCCCGCCTGTAGTTATACACATTATTAGTTCAGGCAACGGCTAATATGTTCTCACAATGCGTATGTTACTTATTTCTAGATGGAGGGATCATTTGTTTTTGATTGAAGTGATCATTTTTAGTTTTATGATTAACCTGGTAGCTCTTATTGGAACTTGTTTATTTTGAAACTTAATTTTAAGATGAAAGTAACTATTCTTTAGTCTTTTTTATCTTTCAACTTAATATAATGGGCAATGATTAGAAGACAAATTTTCACTCAAATTGCTGCAAATTGTACCGTTGACAAGAGGAGAAACTAGGTCGTTACTAGCCTTCCTATGTCAACTAAATTTGTATTTCAAACTTGTTCCTAGTAAAGGGCAAGTCTGACTCGAACAAAGAGGAATAGACAATTAATTGCAAATAGTCCAAAAGTCAAGCTATTTTAAAGTATGGATCGAGATTGTTGTGCAAACTATGCTAGGTCGCAATCAAATAACAAATACGAGATTGAAAATCAAATATCAAGATGTTAGGGAATAGGGTCCACATGTAGTCATTATAGATGCACCAATTTGGGGAAAATCTAGTCAATCAAATATTACAAGGACCAATGGTAAGGGCTATTGAGAGGAATCGAAAGACTATCTCCTAATCGTCGAACTAGGTTCCCTCTAAGAGTGACAAATTAAGAGAATCACACATCAAACCAATTAATAATTGCAAATCCAAAATCAAGTGGCCATGTCAATTGGATTCACAATGCAATCTTATTTAGTCATCAAGGCTTCATTAAACTAAACACATGCAAACTTTTATTAATCAATTTATTCTCAATAATCAGTTAACCTAAATCCCCAAATTAGAAGCAATCCATAAATCATACATGCTTTCCCACACCCTAGCTAAGAGAATTACTCACTAAGCATGATAAATTGGAAAACTAAAGCTAATCTAATCATCATGATCATCATTATCAATCAATTAAAAAGCGAAATTCAACTAATCAAGCAACTAATCAAAATTAACCAAGTAATTAAGATCAAGCAAGAAATTAAACTAAGAAGATTAGAATTAAAGGGAAAAGATCTCACTAATTAACATTGATGAATTGAAATCCAAGCTTGATTAAAGGAAATTTGAAGTACAGGTCAAGTATCCAAGTTTTTCTCTCTCTACTTTCTCACTCTAGTGTCTCTCAGTAAATTTGGAAAGTCAAAATTGTACTACTAAAAACGTCACACCCCAAAAATAGCATAGTGAGGCATATATATATATATATATATATATAACTTGAAATCATGTGCGAACCATGTTGAATAATAGGAACTAGTAACTTATCTGAGCCGTCCATCGCGCTTCATCTGACGGCATGTAGTTCATCTGCTTCATTAAGGGTAATTTCGTAATTTTTGTCAGTGAATGACCTTCGTTCTAATTTTATGTTTCTTTTTCTCTCTTTCTCTCTCTTAGTCACACTTTCTCTCTCCTGCGATTTTTTTTCTCTGCTCCTCTCTTATCAAATTCTTGATTTTGTTGTTCGATTTTCATTGCTAGTTATTTCTGGGCTAGTAAGTTGTTTAACTTTTTTTTTTTTTAATTTTTTCTCTTTTGTTCAATTGCGGTTTGTATTTTTGTGATTTGATTAATTCGAATTTGAAATTAGGGTTTTCGCTATATTTTGTTTGATTAATTTATGTTTTGTCATTTTTCAATCAGATTAATGATTAAGTGTTTTTGTGTTTGTTTTATTATGATTCGAATTTTCTTATTAATTTGTTTGATTGAGGTTTATTGTTTTAACTACTTGAATGAGAGTTTTGTTTTTAAATTGTTTGATTTCTATAAAGTATTGTACTGTTTGGTTCTCTAAATTAGAGTATTGTTGTTGATTTGATAGTTTGCGTAATTAATCCAATTTGTGGTTGAAAATCCATAGAACCCTTTGATTAAAAATTTCCCTCACATTGCAATTCAAGTTTCTAAGTTGATATGCAATGAACAGTGTTTTCAAGCTCTTTTGTTTCTTGTTGTAGATACGACTTTGTTTGCTGATTTTTGAGGAGGAAATGTTGATAAATTTTGTATCATCCCTTTGTATAAGCATGACTGTTTGTTGGATTTTAGGTAAAATCAAACATTTGGCAATTCGAAGTAATAATTAGTAGGATTTTTGCTAATGAGTGTACATATAGTATATAGTAAATTTGATTATTTGATTAGTCCCATTTTCACTTGAACTAAATACTGAATTTCACTTAGGTGAGGTAGCTGAAGCCTGAACAAAAGCCAAAGGTTGAGATGATATTTAACATTTACAGGCTATAGTGTTAAATGCTTTGCCATACTCTCCCAAAAAAGTACAATGAACTGTTGGATATCACCATATGGCCCTGTGAATCCTTGTTTGGAGCTCTCCTTTTTTCCTCTGTCAGAAATTCACTTAAAATGTATGATGCAGACATGAAGTGTGTGCTATGTTACTAGATTGTTTAATTGTTTTCTGAACTAGCTAACTATTTAGAATTTGCTTGTATCTCCTGAAACTAGTGGTTTCTGACTACTTATTTTGGTTATGATGATTGGTTGTTTCTCTGGATCATGTTTGTTGCAAAGTTACAACTCTTTTCATTGCAATATAAAATAGATTAGTGCATGCAATTTAAAATGATATGGTTGAATGAGATATAATGAGGCAGACTCCATATTTCTATAGCAGCAATGCATTCAAAGAGGGAGTGTAGAATTGTCTTGGGCGAGGCTTCACATACCTGGCAGCTTGTTTCACTCACCACATGTCGATAATGTGGCCTTTCTTTTACCGTTAAGAAGCCTTTGCACGTTTTTCATACAAAGTGTCTTAGCTTCGGAGGTGCACCCATAGCCCAAATCCTTCGCAAATAACCCTGCATTTTGCACCACTGCTTGATCAAAGTTTGTGGCATTGTATTTTGAGCTATGATGCCACACTCAAAAATTATATTTTGAGCTGAAATAATTAGGGTGGATTTTGAGTGGCTAATATTTTGAGCTATAAAACTTATGTATTAAACCTTTGAGCAGCTTAGTACATATACTTTATAGATTATTTTATTAAGTAATTTTTGTCTACTACAAATGTAGCTCAATTGTTTATGTTGCTTTGCTTTACATGACTCATTTTCTCTGTACAATAATTGGTATTTGGTACTACTTAAATAGACTGATAGCACTAACTGTTTAGGGTAAAAATACTCTAGACACGTGGCTCAATGGGCTGGTGACACATGGCGTATCACCATTGGTCAATAGGGCTCCAATCCCCTGTTGACACGTGTCCTTGGAATCCTTCATGGGGGACTTGTCTGTCCCACTATAAATAGTGGGACAAACCTCATTAATGGGGCATTCATATATACAAACACAATTACCGAGCAATATTAATTGCGGAATTCTCCCAATCAGCGAGAAGTACTTTACCTTTTCCGTACTTTTTCCTCCTGTACGTATACTAACTTGATCGTCGGAGGCGGAGCTCCTATCCATCGGAGTCTTCGTGATCTTGCAGGTACAGGCATCGGCAGCTCAGTCTCAGATTTGTAACTCTCCCGCAGGACACCTCAGAAAACCCCGAAACATTTGGCGCCGTTTGTGGGGAGAGTACTTCCAAGATGACTTCTGATACTGTACCACCGAATCCGGACAAACGGCCCTTGGCCGAGCCTGAGGTCCAGACGGACCATGAAAGTGGTGACGACTATGAAGTCGACACCTATGTGGCCCCAAACGGGTCCTTCAGAATAAAACGCACCCGTTCCAAAGAAATGAAGGAACGAGGTGAGAACCAAGCTGCTCCAAGCAACACAACCAGTAAGCCGGTTGGGGATGCCCAGGCAGCAGCGTGATCTGCTCCCGTCATGAGAAACGAATTCATGACCTTTATGAATAGTTTCAAGGGCGAGATAAAGAATCTCATCCGGTCAGCCGGTCAGCCACCCCCCAGAAGGGTCAGCCGGCCAAGAAACCTTCCTCCTCTGGGAAGAAGGCTCTGAAGGATCGTGTGCCCACTCCTCATCCAAAACCCAAGGTGGGGGAGGGGCCCAAGATCGACTTAAATAGGCTCCGCTTCTCTCAAGTTGAGCAAAGAAAAGCCATCCGGCACCTACAGCCGGATGGATCCAAGAAAACTTTCTCTGATGCCCGGACATTTCACCAGGAGAAGAGAAATCAGCAGCTGTCTGCGTCAGCCTCAACGTCGACCTTCCCTGACAGCTTCCGCAGTGCCTCCGTTAGACACTCGGAAACAGACCAAGGGGGTCAGTCTCACGAACCCTCTGCGCGATCTGGTCCCAAAGTGATCCAGCCGGGACAATATGGTCCGCCATATGTACCGGGTGGATCCCCTTTTTCTACACCAGGCCTCTTCGGGGGTCATGGGCAGCAGCCGTTCCAACCCACGGATTGGCAGCTGCGTCTGCTTAATTTAGGAGAACAGCCTACGGCGTTCTCGCCAGACATAACTCAGGCGGCACAGCCGCCCAAGGTCAAGAATGTGTTGGTAGGTGCCTATGATGGTACCTCCAACCCGGAAGACCACCTAATGGCATACTCCAACCTCATGTATCTACAGGGATTGGATGACGCCGCCTGGTGTCGATGCTTCCCGGCGACCCTGAAGGGCATTGCCCAACGGTGGTTTGGTAACCTACCAGCCTGCATAAACAACTTCAGAACTTTGGCGTACTTGTTTACGTCAAACTTCTCAATGAACATCCTTGCCAAAAAGACCAGCCTTGATCTTGGGGCAATACAGCAGGGTGACAAGGAAGGACTCCGGTCCTATGTCAGGCGGTTCAATCTGATGAGAATTCAGATTCAAGGGCTTTCTGACGAAGTTGCTTACACAGATTTCTACAAGGGTCTGAAGGATGGGTTGACCTTCAAGTTCGACCTCGTCTGGAAAAGGGTAGCCACCCTCCAAGAGGCATTAATGGAAGCAGAAGCCTATATACAGGCGACGGAGCTTTGTGTTGTAAAGCAACCGTCAGATTTCAAAAAATCTGACAGAAAATATAACCGGCTACAGCAGCCGGCAAAAAAGGAAGACAAGAGAAAAGGAATCTGGGCGGCAGACCGATCCAGAAGGCAAGAAGAAAATCTGAACCGTACATCCCTAAGTACGAGTTCACAAAGGACTGCTCTTCCATTCTCATAGAGATCAAGGACCAGTTGTCCCTCCAGAAACCGGCCGCCATGAAAAGTCCCGCCAGCAGCCGGGATAAGAGCAAGTACTGCCAATACCATGAGGATGTTGGCCATGACACTAATGGCTGCTACAGCCTCAGGCGACTGTTAAATCGTCTAGCTGACGAGGGAGCTCTAAAGTCCTACTTGCCAAAGCCAAAGGCAACCCCAAAGCAAACAAGGGGCAGGTGGCAAAACCCGGCCCTGATAACTCTGAAACGGATGAAGAGACAGTCTTCACCATAGCAGGCGGTTTTGCCGGCGGAGGCCCAACCATCCGGGGTACTAAAGACAACATCAGGAAGCTGGTCAACTTAGTGGATGAGGGCCAGGCGTCGAGAGACACCTTTCCTAAGGTACTTATTTCTAAAAAGGACCGGGGCAAGGTCAGACGGCCCCACGATGACCCCATTTTCATCGAATGCAAGGTTGCCAACCAAAAAGTTGGCCGGATTTTAATAGATATCGGGAGCTCATTTGACCTAATCAGCTATCAGTGCTTGACAAAGCTCAAGTACAAGCCCAGCAGCATGAATCAGGCGCCTCACCCCTTAGTCGACTTCGGGGGAGGAGTGGTGCATCCGGTGGGAAGCATTGACCTTCCTATCCGGCTGGGTGAAAAGGGGCAAGGACGCCATATGGTCGTAAAATTTTTGGTTGTGGAAGAGCTGACTGCCTACAACATGATATTTAGCCGACCGACCCTCAACGAATCCAAGGCTGTGATCATCCCATCTCTCATGCTGGTCAAATTTGAGAAGGATGATGGTACAGTCGGTTCCCTAAACGGGGACCAGAAGACGGCTAGGGAGTGCTACCTCTCTGACGTCAAACCAACTATGGGTACAGCCGGTCATGGCGAGCCCATAGATGTTGATAATTGTGATCCCGCAGTCCCGGCTCCAAGGGCAGCCGGTAAGAAAAGAAAGGCGGACCAACTGGCGCCCGTCAAAAAAGAAAAACAATAGCAATCACTTGCCGGGGAAAGGTCGGATGACTTTCGACCCCAACCGGCCGGTGAGAGCATTAATGTCTTCCTAGACGATAGCCGGCCCGACAGAACCGTCAAGGTTGGGACGGTTGCTTTTAAAGTGTTTGGGGCAGACTTGCTCCAACTGCTGAAGGAATTCAAAGACATTTTTTCCTTTAAAGTGGAAGAGATGCCAGGCGTAAGCCCGGATCTAGCTGTCCACAAACTCGCCGTGGATCCATAAAAGAAGCCGGTTAGGTAGAAAAAGAGAAATCATGGCGAGGAGAGATCTCAGGCGGCAGCTGTCGAGGTCAAGAAGCTGTTAGATGCTGGGTTCATTCGGCAATGCTACTACCCGGATTGGGTGGAAAACGTTGTCCTGGTTAAAAAGCCGAATGGTACTTAGCGGATGTGTGTAGACTACACAGATCTGAACAGAGCATGTCCAAAGGACAGTTACCCGCTCCCACAGATCGACAACCTGGTCGACTCTACAGCCGGTCATGCTCTGATGAGCTTCATGGACGCCTACTCAGGCTTACATCAGATACCCCTATAGAAAAAAGATCAAGAAAAGACGGCATTCGTCAGTGATCAGGGGTTATTCTGTTACAAAGTGATGCTGTTTGGGTTGAAGAATGCGCCTGCTACATTTCAGCGAATGATAAACACAGTTTTCCGCCATCAGATAGGCAGAAATGTAGAGGCGTATATCGATGACATGATAATCAAATCCAAGCTACAGACGGATCACCTAGCTGACCTCCGAGAAATGTTCACCACACTCAGGCGGCACCAGGTAATGCTTAACCCTAAGAAGTGTGTCTTTGGTGTTGAGTCTGGGAAGTTTCTCGGATTTCTGATTGACCAAAGGGGGATTGAGGCTAATCCGGAAAAGGTACAAGCGGTAATTGACATGCAGTCACCCCGCACTGTAAGAGAAGTCCAAAAACTCACCGGTTGCCTGGCGGCGTTGGGGAGGTTCCTCACCCGGTCTGGCGACAAATGCCTCTATTTCTTCCAAGCAATTAGGAAGAGGTCAAGGTTTGAATGGGGATAAGAGGCTGAGGGAGCATTTCAGAAGCTCAAGCAGCATCTGCATTCTTTACCAAGGCTAGTGAGCCCCCTGCCCCAGGAGGTTCTCTACATGTACCTAGCCGTCTCAGATCACTCCCTTAGTGCTATTCTCCTTGTTGAGAGAGACGGCAATCAACTCCCGGTGTATTTCATCAGTCATGTCCTTAGAAATGCTGTGAGCTCTGGTACCCTATGATTGAAAAAATTTGGGTTGGCCCTCTACAAAGCAGTCAAGCGGTTGAAGCCCTACTTCCTGGCTCATCCGGTAACTGTATACACTGATCAGCCACTCAAGCGCCCAATGACCACCATAGAGTCATCCGGTAGAATGATCAAATGGGCTGTTTAAATACAAAGCCTGGAGATAACTTTCGAATTCAGGCGGGCAGTGAAAGGTCAGGCGTTTGCCGACTTCATTGTTGAGATGACTAGGCCGGTGCAACCGGAGAATCCTGATGAATTTTGGAAGTTGTTTGTAGACGGTAGTTCTACAGCGAACGGCTGTGGTGCAGGTGTTATTTGCCATTTTCCGGAAGGGGATAAGTTTGAATATGCACTACGGTTAAAGTTCCAAGCCTCAAATAACGAGGCACAATATGAATCCCTGCTAGCCGGCATACGTATATGTAAGGCGGCTGGAGCAAGGAAAGTTGACGCCTGCTCAGACTCTCAATTGATCGTTAGCCAATACCACGGTGACTATGAATCCACCCATCCGGCTATGATCAAATATCGGCAGGCGGTCAGGGAAGAGGCTGCGTCACTTGATGAATTCCATTTGAATCAAGTGCCACAGTCTAAAAACAATCAGGCGGATGCGCTCTCCAAATTGACGTCATCCGCCTCCTGTGATGCGCCTAGGACAGTCTTTTGGGAAGTCATGGAAAAAAGAAGCATTGAGCATGATCCCATTGGAATTTTGGACCGTAGCACCACCTGGATGGACCCCATCCGGGCTTATTTGACAAACGGCTCTTTGCCGAATGTCCCTTCAGAAGCAGTTGCGCTCCAGAAACGATCTCTGAGCTTTGTTATGCACCAAGGAGATCTCCTCCGGAAGGGGTACTTACAGCCGTTTCTGAAGTGTGTGACCCCAGAAAGGGGAAAGGAAGTCTTGGAAGATCTGCACGCGGGTTTTTGTGCCTCATATATAGGTGGCAGATCCCTGGCTAAAAGAGTCAGGCGGCAAGGATATTTTTGGCCCACTCTTGAGGCAGACGCCATGGAAATGGTGAAGAGGTGTGATAAGTGCCAATGGTTTGGCCGATTGATACATCGTCCGACAACAGACCTTACAGCTATACACAGTCCGGTCCCGTTTGCAAAGTGGGGCATGGATATCTTGGGACCTTACACGCCTGCATCAGGCGGTCGACGCTACATCTTGGTAGCCGTAGACAACTTCACCAAATGGGTTGAAGTAGAGGCGGTCAAAGGTATAAAGACCAAGGATGTGATCTCCTTCATTTGGAGAAACATCATCACCCGGTTTGGGGTCCCTATGTCTATGGTCTTCGACAATAATCCTCAATTTGAAACACCTGTGCTCAAGGGCTGGTTGGGGGATCAGGGAATCTCTCATTGCTTTGCGTCTGTAGGAAGGCCCCAGGCAAACGGACAAGTTGAGGCCTTCAATAAGATTATCTCAGACAGCATTAAGAAAAAAGTTGAAAGGGCTGGTGGTCTATGGCAGAGGAGTTGCCTCATGTTCTTTGGGCTATAAGAACAACTGAGAAAGGGGCAATCGGTGAAACCCCGCTCCTTATGACATACGGCACTGAGGCTGTTCTCCCTATCGAGCACTATGAGCCAACTCTCCGCATCATGCTGTATGATGAGGAGGCCAATTGGGAGGCCATGCATCTTGCCTTGGATGCTCTTCCAGAGCGAAGGGGCAACGCCCCCTTACGACATTAGGTCTACCGTCTGAGAATGACTAGAGCCTACAACAAACGGGTACACAAGCGGCCCTTGAAAGTAGGGGACTTTGTACTCCGCAAAATGGAGGCAACCGGTAGGGCAAACGAGCAGGGCAGGCTAACCCCAAACTGGGAGGGCCCCTACCGGATTTTTGAAGAGGTTAGAGATGGCACATACCGCCTGGAAACCCCAGACGGTAGGAGGTTGCCTAGAATTTGGAATGTAGAGAACATCCGGTGACGCCCATACGGGTGAATTTTTTGAAGAGAACATCTCCCTTCTGGGTGGTAAATTGTTCTAGTGATCATAACTCAGGCGGATATAATAAATGGAAATTAAAGTCAGTTATTTCCGCCTGAATGATCCATTGCATCAGAGAATAGCTGACTAGCACTCCCAAAAGTATAGCCGGTTAATTCTTTGAAAAGCAGTACCAACTAAAGCTAGCCCCAATAAAGGCAGCCGGTACTCCCAGTACATCTAGACCACCGCCTGCCCCTTCTGAAGAGGCAGGCGCAGGATAAATATGCTTATACTAACCAAATTTTACGCAAAAGCACCACGCACGGTTCGCTATCAATGTTAGCAAAGCCCTAAGCTTTGGGCTTCTAAGGAAAAATCCAGCTGGCAACCAAGCAACGGTACCTAAAAACCGTGCCCCAACCGAGGCTGTATGTGTTTAAATATTAACGGTCCCTGACTGGGGGCATACGAATAGCCGCCTAGCTGAGTGCAGCTCTACCAGTCACCTATCCGGGGGCAATATTCCTAACCCCACCCCGTCTAAGGTTCACACGGCAATATTACTTGAAGAAATTTAAAAGAAACTTGGCATAGAGCAAAATTTAAAGAAGTGCAAATAAGGAGAAATCATTCAACAAAACCAGCACAGCCGGTGAGAAAATATATACATTAATATTCAAAATAAAATACAATGGCAGAATAAGCCGACTCATCCGGCGTGATTACAAGATAATGCACAGCACGCAGGCCGGGAGGTCGTTGCTACTCTATCTGCACGGTCACCCGGTCATTCGGAGCCTGAGTCTCTTCCGGATGTGTCGGGTCAACGGTGGGAACGGAGTCAGGAGCAACTTCCTCTTGAGTAGCTTCCCCGTCAGCAGCCGCCTCCTCCTCTATCTTTTTGAATTCCGCCTCAACCCACTTCTCATAGGGTTCAGGCCCCGGCTGACCCTCCTCCTCAGCCAGAATGGCAAGATCTGCATATTTGTAGGCGAGCTCCCAGACATTGTAGTCTGTACCCGGATGGATAATGGAGTACGCCCTCTTCATTCTGTTCTCGCAGTCTTGCTCATTCTCCTCAATGAGCCGGCTCTGTTCTGCTTCAAGGGTGGCCTTAAAGTTGTCCTTTGCAACAGCCGCCTCTTTTATCAGGTGGTCATTCTCTTTTTGCAGGCGGACGCTGGCCTTCTCCGCCTGATCCAACCGTTTGAGGGGCTCCTCGTGATCCTTGAGCTCCTTCTCGGCATTGTCCAGCGCCACCTTAAGATTGTCCAATTTGACCTTGGACTCATTGAGGGCCTTCTGGAGGGTCTTGACCTGGTCCGCCTGTCGCATGATTATAGATTTAGTTTCAAAGTTATGCACAATCATTGAATATTCAGCAACATTATGTGCGTCATCCGTAGAACGTTTGGCTCTCCTTACCTCCTCCTGTTTACGTATGTAGGCCTTTTTGAGCCCTTCCACGCGCAGCAGTGCCTGCAACAATACAACCGGTGTTAGTAGAAAAATCGGATGCGCATACATCAAATAAAATGCCGGGTGGGTACTTCAAGCTTACATCAGCTAGCTCGACCATTACACGGTCGGCATTGAACAGGGATCGCCTCCTTCTCGTCCCGGGGGACGGCTTTCAGCATGGCTCGGACATACTGAGCTGCATCCGACCAGCGGGGGGAATTATCTGCACCAGAAACAGACGGTGAGAAAGCTGCATATGCTCCGCCTATGGATTGCCGGCTGATCGGAGAATCACCCAGCTGAGACTGAGAATAAGACTTAACCCGCATGGGCAGGTCAAGCAGCGTAAGGTTGAAAGGATTTGTACCTTGTTGTTGGAGACCTCTCTGGCCTCCGTCAGTTGATGGACCGGTTGTGGTCCTTATTGGTGTGACCTCTTTTGAGGCCACAGCTTCAGCAGTAGACCCGCCTGGGGTCTTTATTGATTTACCGCCGGTAGAGTGCCGGACGGTAGATGTGGTTTTCTGCACCTTAGATGCAGGCTCTACTACAGTCAGCCTTGGCCGAATCTGCTTCTGTAGGGAGCGGGGAGCTTTGCTCCCATCCTAAAACGAAGCAACAAAGGGTCAGACGGAAAAAACGAGCAAAAAACGGAAGTAAAGCAAATAAGTCAAAGATAAGTCAGACGGTCTAACCTTCTTAGCCGCCTGGGCAGCAAGCTTTTTATCCAGATTCTCATTACGGATGTCTGAAGCCTTCCTGGCAGGCGTTTTTTCTGTTGGCAACATGTCCTTTGCTTCTTCTGCAAAACACAAATCAAATACGTTCGGTCAAGGTCAGAACAATAACAGACAGGCATTGTAATCAAAGGAAAATTGTCAGCCGGTGTAAGTTAGCCGGCCGAGGCTCTTAACCTACGTTTTTCGAACATGCTGCTAAGTCTACAGGCGAACAAAAAAGCTTCGTCCCTTATAAACTCATGTTTGGGCACCCAGTTTCTAGGCACCCTTATTATCTCTCCGGTTGAGAGGGTGGAAAGGACGAGCTCAAAAAAGCCGAAGTCCAGTATTGCTTCTCTATCCTCCTCCGGCACTGGGGGCATCCGGCATTTCTGCCCCAAAAGTTCAGGTTTCCGGTTGTATGTCCGGAACTCTCTGTTTTCCTCTTCGGTTGGAGCCTTGACCAGATAGAAGCGGTTCTTCCAGTCCGACCACTTAGACGGTTTGTTGAGTGTCATGAGGTACTGGGGTTAAGTGGTCAGGGTATATCAGGCTCTCCAGCCGCCTGGGCTCCTACTCAAGTAGTGCATTTGGGCAAAAGCTTCCCAGCCGGGGTTCAGATCCTGCATTTCGCAGGCGGCAATGTACCCAAGAATATTCACCCAGGAATTGGGGGTGAGTTGCCAGACGCCCAGGCCATACCCCCTGAGTATGGCCTTTATTGTGTCATGAAGAGGGAAGCGGAGCCCCGCCAAGAATGCCGCCTCGTAGCAGCCAAACCAGCCGTTTGCGTTGCGCTGGTCATCCTCCCAGGCAATTGTCCCCTTCTCAAGAGGGACCGCCAGTCTATATCCAGCCCCAAGGGGCCATTTGAGGACGAAATCTGCCAAGTTATTCCGCATAATGGCCCTATCATTGGCAGAGACGGTGATCATCAAAGGATCACCCTTAGTTTGCCAGGAGGGTCTCTCCTCCTCCTCACTATTGACGGATGGTGTTAGATAGCTAGAGCTGCTCTCCACAGGTCCAAGTGCAGAGCCGGAAGCAGAGGAGGAGGCCTCCTGGGATGAGTTTTTTCGCTCCCCCATATCAGAAACAGAGGTGGCTTCCTCACCGCCTCCCTGATCAGAGCCTAGAATGCCATCACTGGGCGTACTAGGGGCACCTCCGGGAGATCCCATGGCCGCCTCAGTTAGGGCCCTCTCATCAGGCGGTAACTCGTCAGAGCCCCCGCCTCTGTAATTGGGATCCACAACCGTCTTCCTAGTTCTGGCCATTGTGTCCTGCACAGACACAGAGACGGTCGGATTGGGAGACAAACAAGGCAAATCCCATAGTCTATAGGCGGTATTTCCAATCCTAGACTCAGCCGTACTAACGGATCGGCTGGTCTCATTATTATGTCCCGGATGGGGGTATAAAGGGTCCATCTAACTATGGGACAAATAAATGAGAAAACAAACAAAAAACTCAAGCGTAAATACATGGAAGAGCTTGAAAGAATAGAGGCGGTACCTAAAAGAAAGAGGGAGAAAACCACTTGGTCACTGGGAATTTCTTGAGTTTGCTTGCGAAGACACAGGCGTCTCTTGAGCCGGCTGTGTTGTTTGAAGTGCAGATGCAAATTCAGCTTGCTATCAAACCCCCCAGACGGTTATAAACCGGATGCGCACACGGAAACTATCTCAGAAAAGCTCTCAACACCGGCTGCTCTTGAAAATCAGAAAATTTTCCAAGTTTGTAAATGAGGGCTTGAGGAGGGGACTTGGCTATTTATAGGCTCCTCCTCAGAAGGCGAAGAGTCCTGACTCTTCACCTTCTGCTTCTCCCGCCTTTTCACCCAAACAGCCGGAGGCCAAGAGATTCAAAAAAAAAAAAAAAAAAAGAAGGGGATCTTCACAGGTGCCACGTGGCACAGCCACGTCAGCGTCAGCACCTGTGAGGGGCAAATGTTTAGGGTAAAAATACCCTAGACACGTGGCCCAATGGGCTGGTGACACGTGGCGTATCGCCATTGGTCAATAGGGCTCCAGTTGACACGTGTCCTTGGAACCCTTCATGGGGGACTTGTCTGTCCCACTATAAATAGTGGGACAAACCTCATTAATGGGGCATTCATAAATACAAACACAATTACCGAGCAATATTAATTGCGGAATTCTCCCAATCTGCGAGAAGTACTTTACCTTTTCCGTACTTTTTCCTCCTGTACGTATACTAACTTGATCGTCGAAGGCGGAGCTCCTATCCAGCGGAGTCTTCGTGATCTTGCAGGTACAGGCATCGGCAACTCAGTCTCAGAATTGTAACTCTCCCGCAGGCAGAAAACCCCGAAACACTAACCTATTTGCTTAATTGGTAAAGCATTGTGCAAATGCACAAAGGATGTGGGTTCGAATCCCACGTAGGTTCATTTTTATTTACTTTAAGAAATATTTTATTTACTTAAACTTATTTTGTATCTACTTTTACTACTTAGAAACTCAAGCTCACTTATCCAAGGATTAAAAGTATGACAGAAGGTTTTATAATCTTATACTACGTATTTAAGCATTCATAGCAATTAGAGACTGTCAATAAGCATTTCTTCATAGCAATTTCCTGATTTTAGAAGTAGAGAAGGTGAATTTCATTTCAATTTACTTTAATAAATATTTTATTTACTTTAACTTATTTTATTTATTTTAACTTATTTCATCTGGTCTTAGCAACTGATTTTGAAGTTGCTGATGTTGTCTTTGCTCATTTTATTATTGTCAACTTTATATACACTAGTCTACTAGCTCAAGAGGTAGAGCATTGTGCAAATACACAACAGATGTGGGTTCGAATCCCACGTTGGTTCATTTGTATTTACTTTAAGAGATATTTTATTTACTTCAACTTATTTTGTATCTACTTTTATTACTTACAAACTCAAGCTCACTTATCCAAAGATTAAAGGTATGACAGAAGGTTCTATCACTTATACTAGATATTTAAGCATTCATAGCAATTAGAGATTGTCAATAAGCATTTCTTCATAGCAAATTCCTTATTTTAGAAGTAGAAAAGGTGAATTTCATTTCTATTTACTTTAATAAATGTTTTATTTACTTCAACTTATTTTGTATCTTCTTTTATTACTAGAAACTCAAGGTCACTTATCTAAGGATTAAAGATATAAACATGTTGGTAAACTAATACCCTGCTTTTTCTTCTTAGCAATGTGCACCCTAGACTGAATAATTGTGAGTAGATATAATTTACTTTTAAGTAAATACTATTTACTTTTGAGTTAATATTATTTACTTTTGATTTACTTTTTAGCTACTTTGATATACTTTTGAGATGTTTTGAATTACTTTAGAGTGTTTTGTAATTACTTTTTAAGATAACCTATGTAGGAATCGAACCTACACCTCTATACATCCGCATAGTGCTATACCATTTTAGCTAATTAAAGTTTCTTTAGTCATTTATCATTTCAAGATATTTTATTATTCATATACTTTAGAGCTGATCTGATTTACTTTAATGATATTTTGATTTACTTTTTAGCATTATTTGTTTACTTCAGAGTAATTACGATTTACTTTTGACATATACTGTATTAATTTATATTTTTTAGTTTTTCTACTTTTGAGATATTTTGATTTACTTTTGAGATATATTGAATAACTTTAGAGTGTTGTGTAATTACTTTTTAAGATAACCTATGTAGGAATCGAACCTATATCTCTATGCATGCGCATAGTGCTCTACCACTTGAGCTAATAGGTTTACTTTAAAGTCTTTTTTATTCACTTTAGACTCTTTTTTATTTACTTTTTTCACACCAAAAACCGCATGAGCTAATCTGATGTGTTTGGATACAGTAAAGTGTATGGACAATAATTTAAAATATTGGCATTCTAAAGTTGCCCTGTCCTAAAATCCTAAATGGCCTAGACTAGGGATCCAATTTGTAAATTACAACCATCCTCATATACAAACAATTCATCGTAAAAGCCTCTCGGTACTTTGTGACTAGATCTATTTTTGGAGCTTAGAAGCTCAACCAAGGTTTTATCAGGATCGGGATCCTACTTTGAATCAGTGAGAGGAGTAGGATCGAATCGGCAAAATCGGATCGTAGAATCGTAAGATTCTACAAAATTGATAAAAATAGTAATAAAAGGGTTGTTACATAATTAGATAACATTTTTTAAGCCATAAAAATGGTAAAATTTATAGTTTTAGTAGTTGGATAGTAATTTTCTTAGCTTAGAGAAAAGTTTGATTACATTAGGCTCATTTTAATAAGTAAAAAGTAAAAAGTAAGATCGTACGATCTTGACCGATCCTACTCGATTCTGACCGATCCTGCACGATTCTGTACAAACTAATAATAGTTTAAATGAAAAACAGGATCGTCCGATCCCACTCGATCATGTACGATCCTGACCAATCCTACAACGATCCTGCTTACTCTGCGATTCTGCATCCGATCCGAATCGTTTGGCTAAAATGGGATCGTAGGATCGCACGATCCTACGATCTCGATCGCGATTTTGACAACGATGAGCTCAACTCAAGATCCCCATTACCCCTCTTTCTGAAAAGAAGTTTCACCACACAGGTTCAAGTTTTAAATTTCAACACATAACTGCCTCACATTTTACAGTGGCCAAGTAAATACCTTCGTTTTTGTGTTTTACCAACATCATAAATTTAGAAATGTATATAAGTAAAAGCAGTCGATGACAAGGTTTATTGGGCATTTTAATAATAACAAGCAACTCAGAGAACAAGAGATATTGATCGAACTGTAATGCATAGAACCATCTAAAAAAGCAGCAGAAAAAAGACATACATTTCTTTTGGCTCTCGGACATCGATTAGTTGTGCTGTTTCTGTGAAATTGGGATCTTGAAGTTTCTCATTCAACTCACTTGGTTGAACTTCACCAAGCAACACCCCTTCCCTAAAGCAATGTTGCCAATAAAAAGGTACATAATCAAGAATGTAAATCAGTTACCTTTCAGACCTAAACAAGTAAATCTGAAATGAACTAACCTCTCGGATACGACTTGAAGCAAGTGCCATCCAAACTTTGTTTTACATCTTACAACTTTGACTAATGGTGCAGAAAATGCAGCCTCTTCAAATTCTGGTACTTGGTATGAGAATGATGCTTCAAATCAGCTCACTTTCAGAAACATAAAAAGCTTTCTCCAAACAAGAACATTCGGAAACATAGAAAGCTTTATCCAAACTAAAACATCCGAAAACAAGAATTTTTTTCTTCAAATAGAAAAGTACCAATGACTTTCAAACAACACAGGGTGATAATAGGGCTAAGGAGACAATTTTAAATTTCTTGAGCAAGATATATAACATCCTATCACAACAAATTGAAAACAATCCAAGAAACAACTGCCTAAAGAACCAGCATACCATTTGTCCTTTTCTGACCCAGCCAAGCACCCCGCCCTCTTCTTTTGATGGGCATATAGAGTATCCCACAGCAAGATCACTTAAATCCTCCCCTGACATTCAACAGCAGAAATTAGCATAAACCCATCAATCATGTCTGCATACACAATCACTTAATACAATTTCAGCAAAAGTATACCTCCTGCAACCCTTTTTTGAAGCTCCACTAAAAGGTTAAGATCATTTTCTTTGACAAGCAGGTGCTGCACTAGTATTTCCCTATCACCTCCAGAGCTACTTCCAGTTGTAAATGCTGTGTTAAATGCATTAAAAAAATTACTAACTTCAATCAATTCAAATTACATCAGATAAACTATACTGTGTAGCCAAAGTAGGATCCAAATATATATAGTTTACTTTTGCACAATTTTAGTTTACTTTAACACCTTTTAATCTAATTGAATTGCAATTGATTTAAAATTAAAGAAAAACCAGAAATAGTATAATCAAACATCAGAAACTGCTTCAATGGAGTATCAAAATTGGACAATCAAACACACAAATCAATAATTTCAAGTATTTATCGAGGCTTTGAGTTTAAAATTAGTTTACAACATTTTTCTGTATTCACAATAAATCATCCACAAGATAAGAAAAGATTTGCACATATTAAACTCTACAATTCATAAAATTAATAAGTACTTTTACTGAAAATCAAACAAAATCATACGCAACACTCAGAAGTTTCGCGCTGCTTCGAGATTCTAAATTCACCAAAAAAAATATAGTTTTGTTTATCACTATCAAATTATACCTAATTCAAGCACAATAAACTTCAAAAATTATCAAATTTTATAAATCCAGATAAAAAGAACCCTAAATTGACAAAAATAATTAACGATAAAACCAATGAAATTGAAATTCGTGATTTAATTTTTTAAAAAAATATTAAGAAAAAACAAACATCTTACCTCAGAAGCTGCTTCATTGGAGTAGAGATAGCTCGAAAGCCGCTTCAATGGAGAATTCAGAGGATTCGTTGCAATGGAGGAGAGAGAAAATGCTTGAGGAGAAAGAAAATCGCGGAGGAGAAGAGAGAGAAACTCATGAAAGTGAAAATCGCTGATTTAATTTGGGTTGTTAGATCGCACGCTTTTGGTGTTAGATCTGACAGTCCAGATTAGTTCTAGTTCCTATTATAGGATTGGTTCTCATTATAACCTGGTCATATATACATATATATGAGACCACATCCCTTATGTGAGGACTCATTATAACCGTTGGATCTATTAGATCCAACGGCCACAATTAATCCAGGTCAAATGCGTTTTTTCTCTCTCCTCCTTCCTCTTTCACGCAAAATTTTCTCTCTCCTCGTTCAAGTTCATCCTTCCTCAGAAAATCGAAAATCACAACAAATTTGAAAGATTTTAGAGAGAGAAGCAATATTATGGCAGTAGAAGAGCTTGAGAAATCAATGGCGACAACTGAGATTGAAGACCAGAGAAAAGACGATGATGATTTGGAGGAAGGCGAGATTATCGATGACAACTCAAACGCTGAAAAACCCAGCAAATCAATCGCAACAACTCATCCTCTTGAGAATGCTTGGACTTTTTGGTTTGATAATCTTACTGCTAAATCGAAACAAGCTGCTTGGGGTAGCTCTATTCGACCCATTTATATTTTCTCTACTGTTGAAGAATTCTGGAGGTTTCTCTTTTTATCTTTGTTTTTCTATTTTACTAATTTGATTGTGAATTTATTGAATTTGGTTGTTTGAATCTTTTTGTGATGTGGGTGATTGATTGATTATGTTCTTGATGTTGTACGCAAAGAAGCTAAGAATTGTGACTGCTTACAAGGTATTCGACGAAATGCCTCACTAATTTTTTTTTTCCAGTTTTCTTTCATTTTTGTTTTTTGTGTTTTTGTTTTTTGGTCTTGGATTTGAATGTGAATATTTCAAAGCTCTAAATCTGAGTATCATTGCAAGAAATTGATTGAGGCTATACTTTTAATGGATGCAATGTTCTTTTGAGGTCTTCAGATAGACATTTTCAATAAACCACCATAACCAATATTGTCAACAGCAGCTCTTTGTTTGGTAGATAAAAAAAATGACCATGTTGGTAATAGATGAAACACTAGTTTGACTTCCAATAGAAATATCTCACATGTCATCTTTTGTAATATTGCCGCAAAAAGAATAAGAAAAAGAAATGTTAATTAAAAACAGAACAACACAATTGCATTTTGAATAAGGAATAAGAAAAAAAAAATATACCTAAAATCAAATCGTTCTTTCTCAATTTTTCTTTTCTTTCCAACTTTGGAAACATCACCAGTACTTTTACTAAAAAAAAAAAAGTAAAGTATAAGTAAAAAAAAATAAAATTATCATTAGCCAAGAAAGAAAACATGTCAGACAAAAAAAAACATATCAGCCAACATATAAGTATATGATCAACCATTATTATGATGATATCATGCAACATAATAAATATATCAGCTATCATTATGATGATATAATCCATCATTATGATGATATTAGACAATAAAATACTGATATAAGCCAACAAAATAATGTCATCAGCCAATACAAGAACATATAAGCCAACAACACAAACATATTAGACAACATAAGAAACATTTAAGACAACATAAGAAGAACATTAACCAACAAAAAATAAACATATTAGCCAATAAAATGATATCAGGCAACAAATAAAACATTTTAGCCAACAGCAAAAACATATTAAATTAATATCAGCCAACATTATGATCATATCTGTCATCATTATGATCATATCAGGTAACAAAATTAATGTATTAGCCGTCATTATAATGATATTAGCCATCAGTATGATGATATCAGAAAACAAAAAATACATATAAGCCAACCATATACAGATATAAGCCAACAAAATGATCTTATAAGAAAAAATAAGAAACACATAAGCCAACAACAGAAACATATCAGAAAAATTAAGAAACATTTAAGCCAACAGAAAAAGAATATATACCAACAAAGAAAACATATCAGCCAACATATTATCAACCATCATTCTGATGATATCAAGCAACAGAATTAATATATCAGCCATCATTATAATGATATAAATCATCATTATTATGATATTAAACAACAACATATACATATAAGCAAACAAAATACTAATTAGGGGTGTAAATGAGCCGAGTCGAGTACTACCTTATTCATGTTCAAGCTCATTTAATTTAGGCGAGTCCGAGCATGATCCCGAGCTTTCAAGCGAGCTCAAAAATCTGTTCAAGCTCAGCTCATTTAGTAAACTATATGTTCGCGAGCGGTTCGTGAACGGCTCGTTTATCAAACGAGTATTTTTCATAAACGAGCTTAATAATAAACGAGCTTTGTATTTTTGACATTCGAAAATCTCAACTATAATCATAAAAAATTAAATTAACAATTGTAATGTTAATAATTTTAAAAAAATTATTAATGATCAATTTATATTATCAAGCTAGCTATATTTCACTTAAAAGCACTTTGTGTCTTTGAGATATCGCATCTTATTCATTTTTGCTTGTGATTTTCTACTTCCTTGACTTCTCGTCCTCTTATGGTTTGGAGAAAAATACATGCACAGTAAGAGAAACAATAAGGAAGTTAGTATAAAGCATCATTTAGTTAGGGAAAATTTGTCAATTACTACCTCAAAAAGGGAGGCTTTGTGAAATACTACCCCTAAAAAAAAAGTTGTTAATTACTACCCCTAATTGTGATAAATTGTACCGATTACTACCTAAGTGGATTTTTCGGCTAATTAACTCATAAATGACGTCATTTGTCATCTTAACCCTAATTAAATAATTTTATTCCTAATTAATCCTAATTTATAATTAAAAAAACCTTATCCCCCTTCTCCAATGAGCATCCACCACTAACCGAACTTCCTCCTCCCCCGGCGGAAACCCGCCTCCCTCGTCGTGCACCACAAACCCAAATCCCTCCCCCTGTGAACACCATGGCCCATCCCTTCTCCACCACCGAATAGCATGGATGCAAGGGAATGAGATTTTGGGCTTGGAGAAGGGGTGGAGGGCAATTAATGGGGCTAGTGAAGGGGAAGGGGTGGTTATCGGGGTTTGGGGAAAGGGGGGGAGCGGTAATCAAAGGTTATGGATGGTAATAAGGTGGTTTTCAGGGGTTGGGGGAATGTGGAGTCGTGGAGGGGCGGTAATCAAGGTTGGGCAAGGGAAGGGGACGGGTTTTGCGGTGGGGGAAAGGTAGAGGGAGGGTTTGCGGTGGTGGGGCTGGGGAAGGGGGGAATTTCTAGTGGTGGGAATTCAGTAAACGGGCTGCCGGAGGTGGAGCAATGGTGGTGTAGAGGTGGAAAGATGGTAATTTAGGGTTTATTTAATTAATTAGGATTTAAAAGTCACTAATTAAGATTTGACTGGGAAATGATGTCATTAGTAAGCTTAAGTGACCGAAAAAGGGGAAAAGATAGTAATCGGTACAATTAATCAATTTTAGAGGTAGTAATTAACAACTTTTTTTTAGGGGTAGTAATTGACAAATGCCTCTTTTTTGAGGTAATAATTAACAAATTTTTCTTTAATTAGTTAGAAAATAATAATACTCATTAGTATATATAATACTCAAGCTATTAATTACCTCTTATGTAGAAATTAATCACTTTCATGGTAAATCGATGACCTTGAACTCTTCAATAATCTTCCAAAAAAAATAGCATTAATTCATTTCAAGTTTTCAATCTTTTAAATTTATTCACCTGAAAGAATCCTATACGTATAGTAATTTAGTATATAAAATTCTTCCATACCTTTTGTTTCCTCTTGATTCCAAAAAAGCTCCTTAGCCAATCTTCGGTGCACATTAGAATTTGGACAGTATATGTTCCTAAGGATGCTCTATAAGAATCTATGACTCTACCACCAGCACTAAAGGTGGATTATGAAGCAACCGAAGTTACAGAAATAGCAAGGATGTCACATGCCATCTTTAATAAAATACGAAACTTCAAGTTGTTAGCCTTCCATCATTGTAGTGTATCAAAATCACCAGACTCTTCATCACAAATGACAACAATTTCTTCTAAATAGACATCAAGTTCTGATTTTTATGCACTTAAATGTGTTGTAGCCACTCCTAATAAAGCTATTAAATCTCTTCCTACCCTTTTGGAAAACTTTTTTTTTTTTTTCGGTATTACAAGAGCCCACATTTATAGCAACACTATAATCCTCATCATTCTCATGAGCAGTTTTTTGAGCATTATTCAAAGAATGAGCTTCAACATACTCCAAGTAGATCTCATACAAAGTGTCCCGCACATATTTTTTGTATGTGTTGCCATTTCATCCTCCGTGTAAATTGTAGAAAAAGACCTCTCAATTAATTTTAATTTATTTCTAAGATCTAATGCAGCTGCAACAGATATAATCAAATTACAATTTCCCCAGTATTTATCAAATTTAACCTTCATCCTTTGAGCCATTGCCCTCATAAAATCATAGTCACTTTCAACTTGACTCTCCAAAGCTTCCTTAATGTTGGTAAGTTCTGGCAAAAATAAGTTTGAAGTTGGATACTCACTTCCTGCATTTAAATGTGATGTTAATCAATATGTTATAGCTTTGATATAATTATGTAAAAAAAAAGGGCAAATTTTTATTACCTGAAATTATTTCAGTAGCTTGGTTAAATAGTGATGAGAAAGTGCAAACAACTTCAACTTTCTTCCACTCTTCATCAGATGGAAAAAGATTGTAACTTGGCTCTCTATTCTTGTACCTTGGAAACACACCCTAAACTCGAATGCAACAGATAACATATGATAGGTTGCATTCCACCTAGTACAACAATCAAGAACTAACCTTCTACCAGGTAACTTTAGTTGTTTACATATTTCACTAAAGATGTTAAGTCGAGCTATGGATGCTATGACATGCTTCACACTTTCCCTCACCTTATATATTACATCCTCGATCTCTTCTAACCCATCGTGCACCAAAATGTTAAGTATATGAGCACAACAATGGACATGAAATAACTTTCCACCATAAGGTAAAATAGCTTGGCAAGATATGCTATCTTTCAATGCCCTTACAACTACATCATTGTAAGTTGCATTATTCACTGTTATACAAGTAAATTTACTCTCAATTTCCCACTCAACTAAACATTTATATAAAGCATCATGAACCGCAACTCCGGAGTGAGATGGCGGAATATCCACAAAATTAATGACTCTCTTGTGTAAATGAAAGTCAATAACAAAATGACAAGTTATTGCCATATACTCTATCTATTGTGAATCTGACCTTCATATGTTAGTATGAAAACCTGATTTTCTTGTTTTAACAATCCCTTAGTTCTCTTCTTTTTAATGTCATAACTAGTCATACAATTATTTTTCGCAGTCACACGTGAAACTTTTTCATATTCTGGGGCAAAGGCTCTCATTAACATATTAAAGACCTCATATTCTGTAAACATGAATGGTAGCTCATGAATAATAATCATGTGAGCCATAAGTTCTCTAATCTTAGCATGGTCATATTTCCAGTTTTCAAGACCCTGATTATTTTCAGATTGAGGAGTAGAAATTTGGAAACCTAATTGTTGTTGCCCATTTGAATTACGCATTATTTAGGGTAAAAATACCCCCAGTCCACGTGGACCAATAGCATGTTGACACGTGTCAGTCTCAGAGAGGTTCTGAAAGAACCAATCCTCTGAGGACACGTGTCGGTCCATGTCATGAAAGGGGAGCTGATCCTTAAACCCTATAAATAGGGAGAGATCTCTATTTATTGCACATTCAGAAATATTCTCAAAAAACAGAGCAATATTAATTGCAGATACTCTCTCTCGGAATCTGAGAGAAGCTCTTTACATCCGCACTTTTTACATCCGAGCACGTTACTTGATCGTCGAAGGCGGAACTCCACCCAACCGGAGTTTTCCGTGGTTTTGCAGGTACAGATGGTCGGCATCCATTCTTGGAATTGTAACTCTCCCGAGGGACTCCAAAAACCCCGAAACATTTGGCGCCGTCTATGGATAGATTACTTCTAAGATGGCTTCGCAGCAGTCTGTACCGCCTGCCAATGAGAACCGGCCTTTGGCCGGAGTAGAGGTCTATACGGACCAAGACAGTGGTGACGACTTCGATGTCGACACCAATGTGGCCCCAGACGGGTCACTCAGAACAAGACGCACCCGTTCCAAGGAAACAAGAGAACGGGGCGAAGACAAAGCTGGTCCTAGCAGCCCAACCGCCAAGACGGCTGGGCAACCCTAGGCGGTGGAGGGTGTTGCCCCTGTTACTAGAGACGAACTCATGAAATTCATGACAAGTTTCAAAGGGGAAATCGACCTGATAAACAAGAGGACGATTGGCACCAACAAGGGTCAGTCGGACAAGAAGCCTTCTCCCTCTGGGAAGAAGCACGTGAAGGATCGTGTGCCTACTCCTCACCCTAAACCAAAGGGGACGGATAGGCCCGTGATTGATTTATCAAAACTCTGTTTACCTGAAGCAGGGAAAAGGAAAGCCATCCGGCGGATGTTAATCCAACATAAGAGAAGCCAACAATTGTCTGAGTCGGCTTCAACGTCGACTTACCCAGATAGTTTCCCGAATGCTTCAATGAGGTATTCGGAAACAAACCGAGAGAGTCAGTCATGCGGCATGACCGCACGAACTGGCCCTCAGATTATCCGGCCGGCTCCGTATGTGCCTAAATAGCCATACATGCCATATGGATCACCATACATGCAGCCGGCCTTCTTCGGGGGTCAGGCGGCACTGAATGTCCAGCCAATTGACTGGCAGCTTCAGCTGCTAAACCTTGAAGAACAGCCGTCAGCGTTCTCCAGGGAGATAATCGAGGCGGCTCAGCCGGCCAAGGTTAAGAATGTGTTGGTTGGTACCTATGACGGTACCACCAACCCAAAAGACCATCTAATGGCATACACCAACCTCATGTATTTACAGGGGTTGGATGACACCGCCTGGTGCCGATGCTTCCGAGCAACATTGAAGGGTATAGCCCAACAATGGTTTGGCAATCTGCCAGCCGGATGCATCAACAATTTTAAGTTGCTTGCATACTTGTTCGCGTCCAACTTCTCTATGAATATCCCCACCAAAAAGACAAGTCTCGACTTGGGAGCTATCTAGTAGGGGGATAGAGAGTGGCTAAGGTCCTATGTCAGGTGGTTCAATCTGATGAGAATTCAGATTCAAGGGTTGTCTGAAGAAGTTGCCTACACAGACTTCTTCAAGGGTCTGAAGGACGGGTTGACCTTTAAGTTCGACCTGGTCAGAAAAAGTGTTGCTACCTGTTTCGGGGTTTTCTGATGTCCTGCGAGAGAGTTACAATTCCGGGACTGGTATCCTTGCGCCTGTACCTGCAAAACAACGGAGACTCCTTGTGGTGGGAGCTCTGCCTCCGACGGTCAAGTTAGTACTTGTTTGAGGAGTAAATAAGTGCGGCAAAGTAAAGGGTGAGAGATCTGGTTCCTCAAGGGGAGGAGTGATCAGTGTGTTTTTGCTTCTCTAGGTGAGAATAATTAATTGCCGAATCCTCTTTAATGAGGATTGATTAGTGTATATATGGTCTTGGGAAGTGTGCCCAATCCTAGGTTTAGGTCAACCTAGGGCTGATTGGGCTTCTCTTGGGAAGTGGGCCTAGGTGGCCTCCCTCCAAGTTAGCAATCAGTAGGCCACATGGCGTAGCATGACTGGTCCATGATGGACAAATGGTTGTGTGCCACGTGGCAGGCCTTGAGAGGTCCAAATAGAGGACACTTGGCAGGACCTGATTGGTCCACGTGGCGTACACTAATTGGGCGGGGAAAACCCCCTAATCATTTGCCCCTCACAGGTGGCACGTGACTGGTCGCATGTCACCTGTGATAGGTGGCGGTTTGTAACAGGCAACGAACTGCTACATGTGTCGTCCTGTGATTGGCCGAGAGCTTTTTCCCGCTCATTTTTTGAATCCAGAAGTGACCCTTCGTATTCTCATTTTACCCTATATAAGGGGATGTTGACCAAGTCTTTTGTTCACATTTTGCAAACTTTGCAAGAGAACTCTCGGACCCATGAACTTGAGCTCTGATTTTCTGGACGACTGATTTTACCAACCGCCTGCTTTTATTAGACGCCTATTCGATCAAGCTTTCTTTTAGAACTTAAGTTTCAGGTAACCGTCTATTCCTTTATCCTTTTTGCTTTGCTTTTACATTTTTTCTTTCTTTTTGAAAATGAGGCCTCAAAAGCATCTGGCATGACCTAGGTTAGCAATCAGCCGGTCACCGGGGATGGCTGAGTTTAGGACTAGGGGTGCCAACTGCTCTGCGGTACTTCAAACTTTGCGCAAGTCCCGAAATCCAACTGTCTTTGTATCTATGCAGGACAGTATGGCAAGAACCAAAAGAACAAAGAGGGTTGAAAACTCTGATGGATCTTCATTCCAGGTTCAAGTTAGCGAGCTATCGGACCAGATGCCTGACACCACCGGGACCCGAGGTGGCTCTGCGACCGAGAGCTCTGAAGAGGGGGCCAAGGTGGCCCCTTCCCATTTCGCAGTTGACTTAGCTGGTCAACAGTAGGCCCCTTCTGAAGAAGAGGGGTCGGCCCCCCTAAGGTAGAGGGGAGTCGAACTCTTCTGATAGTGAGTCTGAGGCCAGCTCTTCAAGTCGCCTCTCACTTAGCTCAGAAGAAAGGCATTCTCGCCCTCATGAGGCGAGACTTTCTCATTCAGTCGAAAAAGGGGTCGACTGGTCAGAGCCATCTTCCTCCCATAGGGAGTTGAACACTCCTTATTACTGTCACGTCCCAAAGGGCCGAATTAAGGCCATGAAAGAACGAATAGAGACCTTTTTGTCGGGCCATGTGATGGGTCCGGATTTTCAATTATTCGTGCCGGATGCTGAAGATGCAGTCGTCTGGCCCGAGGGGACTAGTTTTGGGGACGCCTGTTTTGGCTGCTACGAGGCGGCCATTAAGGCCGGCCTTCGATTTCCCTTGCATCCGGCCGTTCAACAAATCCTCGATGGGTACGAGGTGAGGCTATGGCAGTTAGCCCCTAATTCCTGGTTTAACATCCTTGGCTATGTAGCCAGATGTGAAATGCATGGGGTGGAGCCGAATTTTGAGGCGTTCGCCCATATGTATTATTTAAGCCGAACCCCCAAGGCAAGCGGTACCAGCTGGTACCAGATATCGAGCCACAAAGGATATCTGATGACTAGGGGGAAGGAAAACAAGTGGAAGGATTGGAGAAACACTTTCCTCCTAGTCTCCAGCCCTGATAAACTCCTGAACAAGTGGTATAATAGGTGGAACAGGGATCCTCTTCTTCTTGCAGGCGGCCGTAGTATGCCGCATGTTTCTCGCCGGGCCAAGGAGGAGATCCTTGACCAAGAACTCTTCAAAGTAGAGATAAGGGCAAACTCTACTACTGGGGTACAGGAGCAGGTGCCTTTGAACTGTGTTCCCAGATTTCAGTGGCTATATGATGAGTACTTTTTGGCCGCCTGCGGCCTTAGCAGTTGGACCTCCAGAGGTAGCTGGCCTCTTGTGCCTCTACATGCATTACTTTATTTATTTGTTCTAGTTTAACTAACTCTTTGTCACCTATTTTCAGTCGAGGCTATGGATCAAATCTCTTCATCAAAGAAGGCGGCCGCCCTTCTTCGAACCTCCATAATGAGCCTCAAGCGGGCCTCCTCTGATTCTCCCGCCAAGGAGACACCCATAGTGAGTTTTTAATCTTTCGAGTTTCTCTTTAAACTCCTCTTTTTGCCAGTACTGACTTTTCTGTGCTTCTACAGGCGGGCTCGTCCAAACCCTCTTCCTCCCAGCAACCGGACTCAAAGGTTCGGAAACAGATAGCTGGGAGTACGTGGTGGCTCTTCCAGAAAACAGTCGGCTGACAAACAGCCGCACACCCCACAAAGTGGGGGTAAACAAACACAAGTCCCTAGGGACAGCCGGCCTCCAAGAGGTATAACCGGCTCCTTCGACCCTTGTTAAATTTTTCTTCATTTGATATTCACTCTCTTGTTCTAAAAATTTGTCTTTGAATTCAGGCGGCCCTCAAGAACCAGACTTGGTCCAAATAGCCAAGTCTATGGTTAAAGCCATCCCTCTAGAGGAGAGGGATGTGGTCAAGGGAGTCGGCACCCTTGACTTAGACGGAATCATGGGTCTCCTCTCTGAGGTATACGTAGCATTTCTTGTAAAATGTTGAATGACTTTGCCTGCCGCCTGTTTTTGCAAATCTGACGCCTGGTTCTCCTTTTTCAGACCATGCTCTGTGTATACGGCCTCCGTAGGCTGATCAGCGCCAAAAACAAAGAGGTAAAAGCTGCCAAAGCCATGGCCACCTCTGACTTTGACTAGGCAATGTTTCAAATTGCCTAAAATGAAATTTTGACAACTGATATTCTTTATAATCAGGCTCAGGCCACTTTGGAGATCAAAGACAAGTTGGAGGCGGCCAACAAAAAGAACCTGGAGCTGGAGCAGACGGTCAAGAGCCTCAAAGATGAGCTGCGGCCACTTAAACATATTGCCCTTTATGCCGAGAGCCTTCAGAAGTCTTTGGATGCTGTCAAAGGCTGCTTGGTGAAGCAGGAGGCGACCATCACCAAAGATCTCAAGGCCAAAGCTGAGGCCGAGAAGATGGCTTTGGCTCAGGCCATGATGGAAGACTCGGCCAATATCATGAAGGTGACCTGGTCGTCCCTCTTTCCAAAAGCTAGCTATGCTGCATGGGACAAGAAATTCAACGCTTGTTCTAAAGAGTACAACAGAAGAATCATGCAGCAGGTGGTTGAAGAGGACGAGAAGAAAGAGGAAGGGGCTGACTCTAGCTCCGAGGAGGAAGAAGAGGTGGTGGCCCTACAGCCAATTCAGGAGGATGCGCCTAAAGCTCCTGCCCCTGAAGACGAGTTAACAAAAGAGGATGCTTTGAAGAATCAAGCGCCCGTCGTTGAACTCGATTAGCCGGCAGTTGAGACTCAAGCCCTTCCCAATGGTTAAAGCTTTTATTTTTCAAACTTTTCTCCGGCCTGCGTGCCGTTTGTTCTTGTATTCACTTTACCCGGTCAGGGGGCCGGGGTTTATGAATATTTTGCCGGTCTTTATGGCCGGCTGTTAATACTAATTTGGGCGGCGATTCGGTCGCCTTTGATCACAAAATCTTGTTTATGCTTTATTTTTGCTAAGTATAGAGGGTCCTTGACATGTGCTTAAATGCTATACCGACTGTTTCGGCTTTGTACGTTTTTTAGAATTTGCTTAAAATTTTGCTTAGGATTTTAAGCAAAGTTTATTGCTTAGGATATTTTGCAAGCAAAGTTTATCAAGTACCGACTGCTTATGCCCCTGGACGACTTGTTGTCTTGGCTCCAGATTGGCGACCAGTCGGCCATGTATCCAGTCGGTTTCCCAACACATTTTAGGAAACACGTTAGGTCTGCTTAACTTTTTCAAGTTATAAGGAACAAGCCGCTTGTAGTCGGGCCGCCTGTTCGTTTAAGTAGAAATAGAGTCCTTGCTTGCCTTTAGCCAGGCGGACTCATCGTTGCTTTTTGGATCCACACCAAGTATGTGGGAGTGACTATGAGTAATCTTTGAGATTACCCAGTCGTCACCTCTCTTGCTTGAGTAGTAGAGGTACCAGGCGGCGGAGGCCGGCTGATCCCCTTGATTCGCCAATTTTTGTTGGCTATTAACTCTAGAGGTACCCCCTGTACTTATCCCAAGTGATACAGGCAGTTATCCGACTCGGATGTCAACTGCTAACACTTGTTTGGTTAGTGTTTAGAGTTATCCTTGTCTCAAAACGGCTACGTGGTTTGTCCTTAGGGACAGTTGTTTAGGTGCCGTGTACTTAGTTTATAGAGCATTATTCCACCCAAAAGGGAGCTGCTCTCTGCGACGAATCTCATCCGGAGGGATGTCGCCGGACGCTTGCTATGATGTTGGGACAGGTCGTATTAGTTTAAAAGAGAGGATCAGTTGGCTAGGCACCTGGGCTGACCATCCGGCCATAGGCCTTGTTTAGTTCATGGTGACCAAGTGTAAGAGAGTAGCCGAATGTAAAGTTACAAGCGGCATGCCCCTTTGAAACAGTACAAAGTAAAGAAAATGGAGAGTAGCCGATGGTTTGTCCTGTCGGCATGCCCCTCTGTATTCAGTACATATTAAAGAAAGATAGAGAGTAGCCGTCTGCTAATGTTACAGGCGGCATGCCCCTCTGTTTACAATATAAATGAAGCAAAATAGCAAGTTTTATTAGTAGCTCTTGGCTATTTACATTATTAAAAAATAATACTTCTTTAGATTATCTACATTCCAGGTCCGAGGTAAGGGTTGGCCGTCTGGTGTTTCCAAGAGGTAGGTGCCGTCCCTGACCTCTTCATAGATTCGGTAGGGTCCTTCCCAGTTGGGAGTTAATTTGCCTAACTCATTAGCCCTACCGACTGCTTCCATCTTTCGGAGTACAAAGTCCCCCACTTTGAGTGGACGCCTGTGTACCCTTTTGTTATATGCCCTTGTCATTCTCAGGCGGTAGATTTCATGACGCAAGGCTGCATTGCCCCTTCGTTCTTGGAGTGAATCCAATGCTAGGCGCATGGCCTCCCAATTTGCTTCTTCGTTATACAGCAGTACACGAAGAGTCAGCTCGTAGTGTTCAATTGGTAGAACAGCTTCTGCCCCATAAGTTAGGAGGAATGGAGTCTCTTCAGTCGCCCCTTTCTCAGTCGTCCTAATGGCCCAGAGAACATGCGGTAGTTCGTCTGCCCATAGGCCGCCTGCTCGTTCAATCTTCTTTTTGATACCGTCTGAGATGATTTTATTGAAAGCTTCCACCTGGCCATTTGCTTGCGAACGACCGACTGATGCAAAGCAGTGTGTGATGCCTTGGTCTCCCAGCCAATTTTTGAGAACAGGCGTCTCAAATTGGGGGCCATTGTAAAAAACCATAGACATGGGCACTCCAAATCGAGTGATGACATTCCTCCATATGAAGGAGATGACGTCCTTGGTCTTGATACCCTTAACTGCTTCTGCCTCCACCCATTTGGTGAAGTAGTCAACTGCAACCAGTATATACCGCCTGCCGCCTGTTGCAGGCGTATATGGACCTAGGATATCCATGCCCCACTTAGCGAATGGTATAGGACTATGGATGGCCGTGAGGTCAGTGGCTGGACAATGAATTAGCTTGCCAAACCTTTGGCGCTTGTCACATTTTTTAACCATTTCCATGGCATCAGCTTCTAAGGTAGGCCAGAAGTAACCTTGCCGCTTGGCTCTTTGAGCAAGTGACCTGTCGCCTATGTGAGAAGCGCAGTATCCTGAATGTAGATCCTCTAAGACCTCTCGTCCTTTTTCTAGGGTAACACATTTTAAGAGGGGCTGAAGATAACCCTTTTTAAAGAGCTCTCCCTTGCGCATTTCGAAGTTGGACGCTCGTCTTTTCAATACGGCCACCTGAGATGGATCACTCGGCACGGTGTCGTCTGTTAAATATGCCCTGTTAGGTCCATCCAGGTTAAACTTCTATCCAGAATTCCAATAGGCTCTTCTTCAATGCTTCTCTTTTCCATAACTTCCTAGAAGACGGTCCTTAGAGTGTCATAGGAGGCTGAAGATGCCAGTTTTGAGAGGGCATCCGCCTGGTTGTTCTCGGACCTGGGTACTTGAGTTAGATGAAACTCTTCAAGTGACCCGGCCGCCTGACGTACCGCCTGCAAATATTTAATCATGGCCGGATGGGTTGCTTCGTATTCACCGTTGTAATGGCTTACTGTGAGTCAGAGCAGGCATCTTATTTCTTTCCCCAGCAACCTTGCACATGCGGATACCGGCCAATAAAGCTTCATATTCCGCCTCGTTGTTTGAGGCTTGGAAATTAAAACGTAGAGCATACTCATACCTGTTGCCTTCTCGCGACTGACATATGATGCCTGCACCACAACCATTCGCAGTGGAGCTCCCGTCCACATAAACCTTCCAGACTTGGTCTGAAATTTGAGAATCAGAGGGCCGAGTCATCTCTACTATAAAGTCAGCAAATGCTTGTCCCTTCACGGCTTTCCTTGGCTCGAACGTAATTTCAAGGCTCTGAATTTCTATTGCCCATTTGATCATTTGGCCTGACGAATCCATGGTTGTCAGTGGCCGCTTGATTGGCTGATCTGTGTATACCACTACCGAATATTCCAGGAAGTAAGGCTTCAGTTTTCTAACTACCATGAAAAGAGCAAGGCCAAATTTTTCCACTAGGGGGTATCTCAACTCGGCATTCTTCAACACGTGACTGACAAAATAGACCGGGAGCTGGCAGCCGTCCCTCTCAGCAAGGAGGACAACACTTATAGCATGGTCAGACACTACTAGATACATATAGAGGACTTCTTTTGGCAAAGGGCTAACCAGCCTTGGTAAAGAGTGCAAATGTTCTTTCAGCTTTTGGAAGGCCGCTTAAGCATCTGGCCCCCACTCAAACATAGCTTTCTTTTTAATTGCCTGAAAGAAATAAAGGCATTTGTCGCCTGATCGACTGAGAAATCTCCCCAGGGCCGCCAGACAACCTGTTAATTTCTGGACCTCTCGGACTGTGCGGGGCGACTGCATGTCTATGACCGCCTGCACTTTTTCGGGGTTAGCCTCTATGCCCCTTTGATTGATAAGAAATCTGAGGAACTTCCCAGACTCAACTCCAAAAACACACTTCTTGGGATTGAGCATGACTTGGTGCCGCCTGAGTGTGGTGAGCGTTTCTCGGAGGTCGCTGAAATGATCCGTCTTGAGTTTAGACTTCACTATCATATCATCTATGTATGCCTCGACGTTCCTTCCAATTTGATCAAAGAACACCGTGTTTATCATTCTCTGGAAGGTGGCCGGGGCGTTCTTTAGACCAAACGGCATGACCGTGTAACTGTATAGGCCCTGATCTGTGACAAAGGTCGTCTTCTCTTGGTCTTTCTTCCATAGAGGAATCTGATGGAAACTTGAGTAGGCGTCCATGAAACTCATTAAGGCGTGGCCGGCTGTAGAGTCGACTAGACTGTTGATCTTGGGCAATGGATAACTATCTTTGGGGCATGCCTTATTCAAGTTTGTGTAGTCCACACACATGCGCCAGGTACCATTCGGCTTTTTCACGAGTACAACGTTTGCAACCTAGTCAGGGAAATAACACTGCCGAATGAACCCTGCATCAAGTAGTTTTTTAACCTCGGCGGCAGCCGCCTGGCTTCTTTCTTCACCATGGTTCCGTTTCTTTTGCCTGACCGGCTTCTTTTTTGGATCCACAACTAACTTATGCACTGCCAAGTCTGGACTGATACCTGGCATCTCATGTACCTCGAATGCAAAAATATCCTTGAATTTCTTCAAGAGTTGGTGAAAATCATCACCAAGTGCCGCAAGAGCAGTCGTCCCAACCTTAACTGTTCGGCCAGGGCGTGAGTCATCCAAAACGACATCCACATGTTCACCAGCCGGCTGAGGGCGGAACTCGTCTGACCGCTCCTCGGCCAATGATTGCTATCGCTTTTCCTTTCTTTCGGCCCCCAGTTGGGCAGCCTTTCTTTTCTTGCCGCCTACTGCTTGGGCAGGCGCATCCTCCTTGATTTGGTCAAGGTCCTTTGTCTCTCCACTTGGGCCAGCAGTCGCCACAGTGGGTTTAATATCCGAGAGGTAACACTCACGTGCCATTTTCTGGTCTCCCCTTAGGGAGCCGACTGTTCCATCATCCTTCTCGAACTTGAGCAGCATGAGGGATAGAATGATGACAGCTTTGGAATTGTTCATGGTGGGTCGCCCTAAGATCATGTTATAGGCCGAGAGTTCTTCAACAACTAAGAACCGAACCACCATGTGACGGCCCTCCCCTTTCTCACCCAGACGGATGGGTAGATCCACTCGTCCCACTGGGTGTACAATGCTTCCTCCAAACCCTACTAAAGGGTGAGATACCGGATGTATGCAATCAGGTCTGTACTTGAGCTTTGCCAAGAACTTGTTGCTGATTAGATCAGAGGAACTGCTGGTGTCTACGAGGATCCGGCCAACTCTCTGGTTGGCCACTTTACATTCAATAACAATGGGGTCGTCATGCGGCCCCCTTACGCCTCCCAAGTCTTCCTCTGTGATGAAAATTTCTGGGAATGAACTCTTGGAGGTCCGTCCTTGGTTGACGGAATTAACATCTAACCGCCTGATGTTGTCTTTGTTGCCCCTGATAGCGGGGTCGCCTCCTGCGAAGCCTCCTGCTATAGTATAGACGACGGCGTCGTCAGTGTCAGAACTGTCAGCCGATCGGTGTTTCTTCTTGGCCGCCTGTTTCTGTTTGGGAGGAGCATTACCCTTGGACTTCTTGACATAGGGGTCAAGATCGCCTTTTTCAGCCAGTCGGTCCAGAAAGCGCTTGAGGCTTATACACTCATTGGTTTCATGACCAATGTCTTCATGAAAATGACAGAATTTGCTTTGGTTCCGGTTGCTAACCGAACCTTTCATGGCGGCCGGCTTCTCTATTGAGATCTGGCCCTTGATTTCATTGAGGATAGCGTGGCTATCCTTGTTGAACTCATACTTGGGAGAGTATGGTTTATATTCTTTCTTCTTTTTCTGGGACGGCTGTTCAGAGGAGTCGGCCGCCCAGATTTCTTTCCTTTTTTTCTCTTCTTTGTTTGCCGACTGCTTTTGTCGGTTTTCTCTTTTGTTGGGCCTCTTGATATCCGACTGCTTCCTAGTATTACAGAGGTCAGTTGCCTGAATATAGGCATCCGCCTCCATCATGGCCTCTTGGAGGGTGGTCACCCTCTTTCTGACAAGATCAAATTTGAAGGTCGACCCGTCCTTAAGTCCTCTGAAAAAATCAATATAGGCTACCTCATCCGGCAGCCCTTGTATCTGAATCCTCATCAGGTTAAACCGCCTGATGTAGGAACGGAGTCCCTCCTTCTCTCCCTGCTGTATTGTCCCCAAGTCAAGGGTCGTCTTCTTAGCAGGGATGTTCATCGCAAAATTGGAGGTAAACAGGTAGGCAAGGGTCTTGAAATTGTTTACGCAACCAGTCGGCAGGTTGCCGAACCATTGTTGAACAATGCCCTTTAATGTGGCTGGGAAGCACTTACACCATGTGGGATCATCCAACCCTTGAAGGTACATAAGGTTGGTAAACGCCATTAGATGATCCTCTGGGTTTGTAGTGACATCATAGGCTCCTACCAACACATTCTTCACTTTGGCCGGCTGGGCGGCCTCAATTATTTCCTTGGAGAAGGCGGACGGCTGTTCTCCAAGACTTAGCAACCTAAGTTTCCAGTCCAAAGGCTGGACGTTTCTTGCCGCCTGTCCTCCAAACAGAGTAGGCTGCATGAAATATTGAGGTTGTGGCACGTATGGCTGGGGTGGCACATGCGGTGCCGCCTGGTTTTTTTGGGAGCCGGACCGGTGGGAGGTACCGCCTGTCTGGCTCTCATAATTAGAGTTCGTATATCTCTAGGAGGTATTGTGTAAACTGTCTTGAAAATCAGGCGTTGAGGCCGACTTTGACAGTCGATCACTCTTCTTTTGCTCTAACAACGTTCGAGCATCGGAGTATGTTCTCCTCGACCCATCCGGTTGAATATGAGGGATGGGCTTTCTCTTTCCTGGTGAGGGAAAGTGATACTTCGTTAGGTCGATCACTGGCGGCTCCCACTTCTTAGACTTAGGGTAAGGAGTCGCCTCCCGACCCTGTACAGGCTTCTTCCTCCCAGACTGGCAGGGTCTTCTAGCCAACTGCTCCTTGGACGGAGCAGGCGTCTTCTTATTGATGAGGTCCTGGATTTCCCCTTTGAAGTTATTCATGAAAGTCATGAGTTCACGTCTAGTGATGGGGGCAGATCCCTCGGCCGCCTGTTGATGATCAAGCGGCTGGCCGGCAGGTTTACTAGATCCAGCCGGGCAATCCTTTCGTTCCTTCTTTTCGGAGGAACGAGTTCGTCGAGCTCTTAAGGTCCCGTCTGGGGCCGTTGGGGCCGTGTGAGTCTCAACCTCGACCTCATTGTCAATATCCTGGAAACTATAGATCTGAGGGTCGTCCACAGGACGCTTCTCGCTTTGATTCGGTACAGAATGTGATGCCATCTCGAAAGTACTCTCCCCGTAGACGGCGCCAAAATGTTTCGGGGTTTTCTGATGTCCTGCGGGAGAGTTACAATTCCGGGACTGGTATCCTTGCGCATATACCTGCAAAACAACAGAGACTCCTTGTGGTGGGAGCTCTGCCTCCGACGGTCAAGTTAGTACTTGTTTGAGGAGTAAATAAGTGCGGCAAAGTAAAGGGTGAGAGATCTGGTTCCTCAAGGGGAGGAGTGATCAGTGTGTTTTTGCTTCTCTAGGTGAGAATAATTAATTGCCGAATCCTCTTTAATGAGGATTGATTAGTGTATATATGGTCTTAGGAAGTGTGCCCAATCCTAGGTTTAGGTCAACCTAGGGCTGATTGGGCTTCTCTTGGGAAGTGGGCCTAAGTGGCCTCCCTCCAAGTTGGCAATCAGTAGGCCACATGGCGTAGCATGACTGGTCCATGGTGGACAAATGGTTGTGTGCCACGTGGCAGGCCCTGAGAGGTCCAAATGGAGGACACTTGGCAAGAACTGATCAGTCCACGTGGCATACACTGATTGGGCGGGGAAAACCCCTAATCACTACCCTCCAAGAAGCTTTGTTGGAAGCCGAAGCCTATATACAGGCGACTGAGCTCTGTTCCATCAAGCAGCCATCGGACCCTAAAAAGTCCGATAAAAAAGAGAGCCGGTCAGCTCAGCCGACTAAAAAAGAAGAGAGCAAGAAAAGGACAGAAGTCTGGGTGGCGAACAATTCTGGTCAGCCATCCCAGAAAAAGAAGAAAGAGTTGAAACCGTACGTCTCCAAGTACGAGTTCAACAAAGACTGTTACTCCATCCTCATGGAGATCAAAAACCGGGTGACTATTGAGAAACCGGCTGCAACGAAAAGTCTCGTTAAAAGTCGGGACCAGGACAAATATTGTCACTTCCATGAGGATATAGGCCATGACACCAACGAATGTTATAGCCTCAGGCGGTTGTTAGACCGTCTGGTTGCAAGGGGGTACTGAAGCCCTACCTTCTAAAGTCCAAGGTGACCCTCAAAACAAACAATGGACAGCCGTCCAAAAAGTCAGACTAGCTTGCTATTAGCTTAGACACTAATGAAGACCAGATCTATACTATAGCAGGCGGTTTTGCCGGAGGGGGTCCTACCATCTAGAGCACCAAGGACTACATCAGAAGGTTAGAAGTCAACTTAGTGGATGAGGGCTCGGCGTTGAAAGACACCTTCCCTAAGGTCATCATCTCTAAGAAGGACCGTGGCAAGGTCAGGAGGCCACATGATGACCTCATAGTCATTGAGTGCAAGGTCGCCAATCAATGGGTGGGTCGGATCCTTATCGATACCGGGAGCTCGTCTGACCTTATCAGCTACAGGTGCTTGGCGAAGCTCAAGTACAAGCCTTGCACCATGCACAAAGTCTCTCACCCCTTAGATGGTTTTGGGGGTGGAGTAGTGCATCCGGTGGGGAGGATTGACCTACCCATCCGGCTAGGAGAAAAGGGGGAAGGAAGGCACATGGTCGTAAAATTCTTGGTGGTTGAAGAATTAACCGCCTACAATCTGATTTTGGGCCTTCCAACCCTCAACGAGTCCAAGGCAGTCATCATCCCAGCCCTCATGCTGCTAAATGGGTCAGTGGGTTCCCTGAATGGGGATCAGAAGATGGTAAGGGAGTGTTATCTCTCAAACGTCAAGCTTACTGTGGTCGTAGGTGGCCACGGCGAAGAGCCCATTGACCTTGATGACTTCAAGGAAGCCGCGCCTGCCCCTAAAGCAGCCGGCAAAAAGAGGAAGGCGGACCAGTTGGTGGCCATCAAGAAGAAAAGCAATAGCAATCACTGATCGGGGAGCGGTCAGACGACTTACGTCCCCAGCCGGCTGGTGAGCATATTAACATCCTTCTGGACGATGCACGTCCGGAGCGAACTGTTAAGGTGGGGACAGCTGCCTTTGCAAAGTTGGGTGTCGACTTGCACCAACTACTGAAAGAATTCAAAGACCTCTTTGCCTTTGAAGTGGAAGAGATGCCAGGCATCAGCCCGGATCTTGCTGTCCACAAACTCGCCGTGGATCCAAAAAAGAAGCCGGTTAGGCAAAAGAAAAGAAATCATGGCGAGGAGAGATCTCAGGAGCTGCGCAGAGGTCAAGAAGCTGATGGACGCTGGGTTCATTCGGCAATGTTACTATCCGGATTGGGTAGCAAACGTCGTTCTCTTGAAAAAGCCAAATGGTACCTGGCGTATGTGTGTTAATTACACAGATCTCAACACGGCATGTTCGAAGGATAGCTATCCACTCCTAAAGATCAACAGTCTGGTCGACTCTACAGCCGGTCATGCCCTGATGAGTTTCATGGATGCCTACTCAGGCTTTCATCAGATACCCTTGTGGAAAAAAGATCAAGAGAAGACGGCATTCGTCACTGATCAAGGGTTATTCTATTATACGATGATGCCGTTTGGGCTGAAGAATGCGTCTGCTACTTTCCAACGAATGATTAATACAATCTTCATTAATCAAATTGGGAGGAACGTAGAGGCGTACATTGATGACATGATAGTCAAATCTAAGCTACAGCCGGCATAAGGTCATGCTTAATCTAAAAAAGTGTGTCTTTGGTGTTGAGTTTGAGAAGTTTCTCGGATTCTTGATTGATCAAAGGGGGATAGAGGTCAATCCAGAAAAGGTGTAGGCGATGATTGACATGAAGTCACTCCGCCCTGTCAAGGAGGTTCAAAAATTAATTGATTACCTGGCGGCATTGGGGAGATTCCTCAACTGGTCAGGTGACAAGTGCCTCTATTTCTTCCAAGCAATCAAGAAGAAGACTAGATTCGAATGGGGGGAAAATGCTGAGGCGGCATTTCAGAAGTTGAAAGAGCACTTGCGTTCGTTGCCAAGGCTGGTTAGCCCCCCGGGGAGGTCCAGTAAATGTACTTGGCCGTCTCAAATCATGCCCTCTGTGCTGTTCTCCTAGCTGAGAGAGACGACATTCAGCTCCCGGTCTATTTCATTAGTCATGTTCTTTGAAACTCTGAACTACGGTACCCCTTGGTTGAAAATTTTGGCCTTGCCCTTTTCATGGCGATCAAGAAGTTGAAACCCTACTTCTTGGCTCATCCGGTGGTGGTCTATACAGATCAACCCCTCAAGCGGCCAATGACAACTTTGGAGTCATTCGGTAGGATGCTCAAGTGGGCTATTGAGATGCAAAGCCTTAAAATCACTTTCGAACCTAGAAAGGCAGTGAAGGATCAGGCGTTTGCCGACTTCATTGTCGAAATGACAAGGCCGACCAAGCTGGAAAATCTTGATCAGGTTTGGAAAGTGTATGTAGACGGGAGCTCTACAATGAACGGCTGTGGTGCAGGGATAATATGCAAGTCTCCGAAAGGGGACAAATATGAATATGCACTACGGTTCAAGTTTCAAGCCTCGAATAATGAGGCGGAGTATGAGACCCTGCTAGCTAGTATCCGTTATGTGTAAGGCGGCAGGGGCAAGAAAAGTTGACGCCTGCTCTGATTATGAGGCCACTCATCCGGCTATGATCAAATACCTTCAGGTGGTTAAAGACGAGGCCGGGACACTTAACAAACTTCATCTTAGTCAAGTGCCCAGGTCAGAGAACAATCAGGCAGATGCACTCTTTAAGCTGGCATCATCCGCCTCCTGTGATACGCCTAAGTCAGTCTTTTGGGAAGTCATGGAAAAAAGAAGTATTGAACATGATCCTATTGGAGTTCTTGATCGAAGCTCGACTTGGATGGATGACATCTGGGCCTATCTGGCAGACGACACTTTGCCGGATGCCCATTAAGAAGCGGCTGCATTGAAGAAGTGGGCCGTAAGTTTTGAGATCCATAATGGAGAACTCTTCAGGAAGGGCTACCTCTAGCTGCTGCTAAAATGTGTTACCCTTGAAAGGGGGAAAGAAGTTCTAGAGGATCTACACTCGGGCTTTTGTGCATCATATATAGGCGGCATAACTCTAGCAAAAAGGGCCAGGCGGCAGGGCTACTTTTAGCCCACACTTGAGGCAGATGCCATGGAAATGGTGAAGAAGTGTGATAAATGTCAAAAATTCGGCAAACTCATCCACCGTCCGGCTACTAATTTAACGGCTATCTACAGCCCAGTACCATTCGCCAAGTGGGGCATGGACATTCTGGGTCCGTATACGCCTGCTACAGGTGGGCGGAGGTATATTCTAATTGCCGTTGATTACTTCACCAAATGGGTGGAGGCAGGGGCGGTCAAGGGCATAAAGAAAAAGGATGTCATCTCCTTCATTTGGAGGAACGTTATCACCCGGTTTGGGGTACCTATATATGTCTATGGTCTTTGACAATGGCCCTCAATTTAAGACGCCTACTCTCAAGAGTTGGTTGGGAGATCAAATGGTCTTACATTGTTTTGCATCAGTCGGCCGTCCCCAAGCAAACGGTCAAGTTGAAGCCTTCAATAAGCTCATCTCAGACGGCATTAAAAAGAAAATTGAAAGAGCTGGCGGTCTATGGGCAGATGAGTTGCCACATGTCCTATGGGCCATCAAAACAACTAAAAAAGGGGCAACCGATGAAACCCCGTTTCTCATGACATACGACACTAAAGTTGTCCTGCCTATTGAACGTTACGAGCCAATACTTCGAATCATGCTCTATGATGAAGATGCTAATTGGGAGGCCTTGCGTCTAGCATTGGATTTACTCCCGGAGCGCAGGGGCAATGTAGCCTTGCGTCATGAGATATACCATCTGAGAATGACGAGAGTCTACAACAGAAGAGTGCACAAACAACCCTTAAAAGTGGGGGACTTTGTGTTACGGAAAATGGAGGCAACCGATAGGGCCAATGAGCAAGGAAAGCTGACCCCAAATTGGGAAGGCCCCTACCGGATTTTTGAAGAAGTTAGAAGCGGCACCTACCGCCTAAAAACTCCAGACAGTAGGCAGCTAGCCAGAACTTGGAATGTAGACAACTTGAAAAAGTACTACTTCTAAAGACTTGTAATTCTTTGTAAATAGAGTATGTTAGTGAAAAGATGCTTTATTTATGGTTTCTTATACAAAGTCCCATCTGTGCAATGAACAATCAGGCATATGTCTGCTCTAACCTGAATAGATATAGGCAAAGTCCTAAACTTAGAAGCTATTTACGAGGCCAATGGCCGGATAGCCTTCAAAGAGCAGGAGCGACGCCCATTTGGGTGAATTCGTCGAAGAGAGCATCTCCCATTTGGGTGGTACATTGTTCTATAAATCACTACTCAAGCGGCTTTAACCGACTATCTAGGTTAAAGATAACTCATGGTTGTTTGAAAAATTCAAAACCTAGATACAACCGGTCGGTCCTTCAAAGCAACACAAACGGTAACTGATATCTGGGTAAAATATAACCGGCCTTTTCCCAAAGGCACTACAGCCGCTCAAAAATTATAATTAATCAAGGCTAAACCCTTAACAGCTACACACGGCCAATGGCCGCATGCTATTAAACTGATTATCCAAAGGGGTAACTCACAACCTGCTAATAGAATAACCTAGTTTGGTCCCTAGCCGGAACCGTCTGCTACTCCAATTTAGAAAATAATTTGAGAAATTTCTCTAAAGGCGGCCAATGACCATCTGTCTTTTCGTCTGGATGTTTTTTTGGATGACTGCTTGCATAGGATTGGGCAAATACCAAGCAAACAACCGTCCAGGGGCAGATAAAGCCAATGCACCCGGTAAACCGCATGAGTTAGGTTACTTGCAAAAATATTCGTGCATACCAGAAAATTGAGAAAATTGCAAAAAATTGAAGCAAAATATATCAAAGGCAAATATGGGCAAAACCGACTCAGTCGGTAAACTCTATTAATAAATAATAATTGTCAGCCGGATCTACGTCCGGGGAGGAAAGAGTACATATGAAATACTCGACACGCAGGCCCGAAATGAAAAGGAAGGTTTACTGCTGCTGGGGGGTTGAGACGCCTGGCCCTTGCCGGATGGAGGAGCATCCTGAGTTTGCTGGGCCTGATTAGCATCAGCCGGCGCTCGTTCTTCCGCATGCTCCTCCTCTTGATCTTCAATGCCCGCCATTTCCTCGAAGGGAGCCGGCTTCTCAAGGCTAAGAGCCTGAGCATCGTACACCTCGGTGGCGTACTTGTACCTTAGCTCAAAGAACTCCCATTCGCAGCTCGGGTGGATGAGAGACCAGTCCATCTTCATACGAGCCTCACAGTCCTACTTGTTTTTAGCGACCGGCCGGCCCTGCTCGGCCGCCAGCTCAGCCTTGTGATCAGCCTGCGTCTAGGCCAGCTCATTCTTCAGCCGGGAGACGTCTGCCCTTAGTTGGGTGTTCTCCTTGTCGGCATCCCTCAGTGCTTTGACATCGGCCTGGAGGTTTTTCACTTGCAGCTCAAAGTCAGTCGCCTTCTTGTTGGTCGTGTTTGCAGCTGCAGTGAGCTCCTTAATAAGCTCCTCGTGTTTCATCTCCCGGCTTTTAGTTTTTATTTCATACATTAAGGTGTTGTATTGAGTAACATCAATGAGATCAGCCGCCCATCTATTGGCGTTTCTTACCTCCTCCATTTTCTTCCTCAAGGGAACCTTGAAGCCGTCTACCCTCAGCATCACTTTCAACATCTGCCGAAAAAGGGGTAATCTCTCAATTATGGTACATCCGGCAAAAAGAGAATTATACAAAAGTACCCCAACTGGCAAATTACCTCAGCAAGTAGCGAGTTAATGCGGTCAATGTAGACCTAGTGCACACCCAGCACCGCCTCCTTCTCGGACCGGGTGAGGGTCCTCAGCATCCTCTTAGCGTATTGTTGGAGGTCAAGCCAATGGGAAGCGGCATCTGCACCAACAGAGTCATGTGTTAAGAAACGAGCATAGGCGGCACCTATATTCAACCGGCTCTCGGAGGAATCCCCTGATTGGATAGCTTGGGACTTGACTCGCATAGGCCCAAGCGGCCATGGGGGATCAAAGGTGCAAGCCATACCTTGATTTTAAGGTTGAGGGGTCACCCCACCCCCAACCGCATTGGAGTCGGTTGCTGCAGCAGGCTGCCTGCTCGAGGGCGTTTCAGGCTCCCTCGTTTCAACCTCAGCCGGCCCTGTGTCTAGACCGAGGTCCTTCAGGCTCTTACTTGCTGAGGTAGGCCTGTCAGACACAGGCGACCTTCCAGAAGAGGGAGGGGCAGCCGAAACCCTCCTTGTCTAGGAAGGAGGCTGAGAGGGCTCCTCAGCCGGTCTTTTTAACATCTTCGCAATAGAGCGAGGAACATTCTTGCTCCCTGCCTGAGAAAGAAACAGAGCACAACCGGTTAATATCAGAATTGACATCAAATTATACAGACGGTAAAAAGAGCTCAGCCGGAGCTTACCCCATCGTCCTTGGCCGCTAGTTGGGCCCTCTTCTTCTCCAATTGATCCTTCCGGATCTGGGCAGCAGATTTGGCAGGTGTCTGCTCCGGAGGCACCATTTCTAGTCCTTTTTCTGTAAAAAGAAAAGCAACAAGTCAGGCATAACTCAGAATATTAGAGACGGCTTAAAATGTCGGTTGATCAGTCAACATACGTCTGCTGAAAAGAGTGCTAAGGCTGCAGGCGGAAAGAAACGCCTCGTCCTTTAGCCAGTCCAGATGAGTGACCCAGTTCTTAGGGACAATAATTTTAGTCCCATCATCCAGAGGCATGGAGGCTCTCTTGAAGAACCCCGTCTCCATTATTTGCATCCAAGCCTCTTCAGGGACGCAGGGAAGGGCGCATTTCTTCCCAAGGAGAGCCGAATGTTTATTGTAATGACGTAGCCGGCGGTTCAAACGCAAAGATGGAGAAGAAACAGTAAAACTTGCTCTTCCAGTAGCTCCATTTTGACGGCTTGTCCAGCGTCATCATATATTCCGAGTGCGTGGTCAGTGTATACCACGCATTCAAGCCGCCTGGGGCACGACTGAGGTAGTGCATATGGGCAAACGCCTCCCAGCAAAGCGTTATGTCCTGCATCTCGCAGGCGGCTATATATCCTAATATGTTGACCTAGGAGTTGGGTGTTAACTGCCAAACGCCAAGGTCGTAGCCTCTTAGGATGGCTTTTATTGCATTGTGGAGGGGGAACCGGAGGCCGGCTTTAAACGCCACCTCTCAGCAGCCGAAATAATTGTCGGTATGATCAGTATCGTCGTCCCAGATGATGGATGCCTCCACAGGCGGTACTACAACCTCCCATCCATCCTCAACCGGGCACTTCTTAATAAAGGCGGGGAAGGTGGCGTTCAGAGTAACAACGTCCCTGGCGAACATGTGCGCCTCAGTAGGATTATTGATGGAAGGCCATTTGTACGCTTCCTCATCCCCTTGGAGGGCATCCGGTTCTAACGAAGATGAATCCTCAGAGTCTGATTGTTGGACGGTCTCATCACCGCCTACTTCCTCAGACTCTTCTAAAATATCATCGCAGGGTGCACCTGGATGGTCATAATGTACTATGTCAGCCGAAACTTCTGCCGAGCCGTTTGATCGATAGTCGGGGTCTACAACCGTCCGTCTCGTCCGTGCCATCCTGTCCTGCACATGCAAAGAGACAGTCGGATTCGTGGGACATAAAGGGTGGTCCAAACACCCCCAGACGGCATCCCTAGTCCTAGACTCAGCCATATCTGGTGACCGACTTACAACTGTCCTAGGGCATGCCGTGTGTGTGTTGGGTGAGTCCATTATTCTTTACAAGGTATACAACCGGAAAAGCTCAAAAAGTTACAGGGGGTAACGACGGTACCTTGAAGATGTTCTGAGTGTGGAAGAGGTTGACCAGCCGGATCAGCAGCCAGAAATCAGATTGTTGCTTGCTAGATACCCAGACGGTTGCCCGGATGTACCCACTTGAAGAGCAATTGAAAATTATTGAAAAGCCTAGACGTTCCTCTAAAGTTTTGCTTGATGATAGCCCAGACGGTTGACCGGCTGTGGGTGTATTGAAAGCAAAGGGAATTAGTCAAAGGACCCCTAGGCGTTCTAATATGTTTTGAGTGATGAGCACTCAGACGGTAGCGGTTAAGCGAAGAAAAGAATGACGGTTGTGCAAGAAATAGCAACCGGTATCAGAGCTCTCTTTTCTCTAAGAAAATTTCTCAAAAAAAAAATGGCAAAGTGAGGAAAATGATGGGAGGGAACCTCTACTTATAGAGGAAATCCCTTAGTAGGCAAACCGTCACCTTAAAAACCAAAAAAAAAGGAAGAGAAGGAGGCGAATCGCCGCCTTCTCAGAAGACTCACCAGGCCACGTGGCACCTGTGAGGGGCAAATGTTTAGGGTAAAAATACCCTGGTCCACGTGGACCAATAGCATGCTGACACGTGTCTGTCTCAGAGAGGTTCTGTAAGAACCAATCCTCTGAGGACACGTGTCGGTCCATGTCATGAAAGGGGAGCTGATCCTCAAACCCTATAAATAGGGAGAGATCCCCATTTATTGCACATTCATAAATATTCTCACAAAACAGAGCAATATTAATTGCAAATACTCTCTCTTGGAATCCGAGAGAATCTCTTTACATTCCACACTTTTTACATTCGAGCACGTTCTAACTTGATCGTCGGAGGCCGAACTCCACCCAACCGGAGTTTTCCGTGGTTTTGCAGGTACAGACGGTCGGCATCCATTCTTGGAATTGTAACTCTCCCGAGGGACTCCAAAAACCCCGAAACACACATAGAACAAGACAACAAATGCCTCCTATAATGAGTTATAGGACCACCCTTTGTGTACTTAAAAAGAGTACTACAATGTTTGCACTTTACCTTTCCAGTTGAATATGTCATACATTGAAGATGTCTCCAAACCCATGAAGTCTTCTTCCTTTGTCTTTGCAAAAGGATTTAATGCAACCTCTATTTCATCCTCTCTTACTTGTTCATCAAGTACATCTTCATCCACACGCTCTGTTCCAGTAAACAAAGGGTCATTCTTCATCCTATTGTGTTATGTTCAAGGAAATAAAACAAAGCTATTAATTATTAGAAAAAATTAAAGAATTTAAGACACATGGTTGACAAATTAAAGAATTATATACAACATACCTTCACAAAATTGTTTTCAGTAATCAGCAAGACGGCAACGGCAACGGTGTATAAAATTCTTTGTCTTTCAATTATGATGTCCAATATGCTTTGAAGTTTAGAGTTTAGAGTATTACAAGCATTTTAAGGAAAAATGCAATGAAAATGGTCGATGTATTTGGACTATGAATCTTTGGTCACTTAATTTGGAATGACCACTTAAATTTTGGGATTTTCTTTCTTTTTATAATAGATTATTTATTTTTTTAGGCTTTGTTTGTTTGGAAAGTTTCTTACATTGTACGAGTAATAAAAGTCAAAGATATAATTTGAATTTTTTCTTGAATTATATATGGTAAATTGGTAATCACATATTAAGATACTATATAATTCAATAATAAACGAGCTTGTTCGTGAACATAAATAAATGAGTAGTTTGTGAACATAATAAACAAGTACTTCGTGAACATAAATAAATGAGTAGTTTGTGAACATAAATAAACAAGTAGTTCGTGAACATAAATGTACGAGTTGTTCATGAACTTATCTGAACGAGCATAAATATGTTCATGTTCAAGCTCATTTATTACACGAGCTTCAAATTTTGTTCAAGCTCGGCTCATTTATTAAATAAATGAACATGAACGAGCTTCAACCGAGCTTGAACCCGAGTAGTTTATTGGTCGGCTCGGTTCATTTACACCTCTAATACTAATATAAGCCAATAGAATGATCTTATCAGGCAACACATGAAACATATAAGCCAACAAAAGATACATATAAGCCAATAATAAAAACATTTAAGACACAAAAAAAGAAACATATCTCAACGAACAAAGAACACATAACTGGTGTCAGGTAACACATAAATAATGTCAGCCAACACAAAAATGATATAAGCTAAAAGATCATACCTAGATTCTAATTGAATTTTTCGTTTTTTAGTACCTTTTCCCGCTTTAGGTTGGTTGTAAATCAAAATAAATGGCAAAATACGACATCAAAAAACATATGACAATGGAAAAGAAGATAAATATTTTTACAAAGACCTAAATGACATGTTTTATACGAATTACGATATCATCAAACCCTACATATCAAAATAAAAAATAAAAAACGAGTTAACATTGAGCTTATAATTTTATTTTTTTTTGCAATATTCAATATTATATAAATAAATTTTCTATCAACTTCTTAATTATTAAAGTAACATGCCAATTTCAACTTTTGAGAGGTAAAATCATAAGAATTTATCTTTCCTTTCATCTTTTGAGATTTTTGTTTGATCTTACAATTTTTATTTTGTTATTATTATTTTCAAATAATCTTAGGTGCATGGGTGTGGAAGAGAGAATTATTTGTCGTTAATAATGAGTATTAGCAACAACGAAATTTTTTTCAAAAATTAGAATTAAAATATAATTAAGCACTTACTCCGATAGGAAAAAAAAAGGGTTAAATGTCACATCTTATTAATTTTTATACCAATATGTCGATGTTTGTTAATTTTTATACCAATTTGTCGCCGGTGTTAATATTTATATCAATTTGTCACCAAAGTGCTAACTTTTATACTAATATGGTGAATTGGTTGTTGCTCTCTAAACACAAGAAAAAGAAAAAAAATAAAAAAAAACCCAAACGAATTCCGACAAAAGCATAACGGATGCCTGGTTGGAATTCAACCAACTTTTTCAAATGCCTATAAAATAACTTCCTTACCCCTTGTTATGTAATTACCCTAGACCTGGCAAATGGGTCGTGTCGTATCGTGTTCGGGTCATATATAAACAGGTTGGAAACCCCTTAACACTGACACGACCCGTTTAATAAACGGGTCAGGAATGCTTAACACAAACACGACCCTTTTAATAAACGGGTAACACGAATTTAACACGTATAACCTGTTTAGTTAAACGAGTCATGTTCGTGTAAAAAAAACTTGTTTAAAGAAAAATCAGCTAAAAAAATAGTTAATGGAGTTTAATAATCAATGTTTAACCACCTTTCAATGTTTTACCCAAAATATTAGACCTCCAAATCTTAAATTCAAAACATTACAACAACTTTCAACTAATTTCCAAGTTCCAAAAGCTCCAAATTCATCTAGCCATGCACCAACTCAAACAGATTCCATTGCTTCAATTGATTTAGAATCCACATATTCCATTGTAGCTTTAAAATTAAAGAAACAAAAACAAATTACTGCTATAAGAGAATTAAATATTGAATGAAAGGAAAAATAAAAGATAAAGACCATGAATTACTACTATGGCAGCTTTGATTTTGCTATGAGAGAGACAAAATCAAAGAGTTAGAGAGTGAAAGTGAATGAGAAAGAGCAAAGTGAGAGGAGGGTTTAATAATTTGTTTATATATGCCGGCCGTAGTAGTGAGTGAGATTAGGTTATTGTTCACTTTTGGGCCTTTTTCACTTTGGGCTGGTTAAATAGTGTTGTTTTGGGGTTTTCTGTGTTCCTAGGGAGAGTTACGTCACTAAGTCTAGATTTTGGGCACCTGTACCTGCAAAACAACGGAGACTCCGGATGGTAGGAGCTCCACCTCCAACGATAAAGTTAGAACTGGTCGAAAAATGTAATAAGGTGCGGAAAATGTAAATTGATATCTTCTCGGATTCCGAGATCAGGTGTTTTCTCTGATGTGAGAGAATTTAGTGTTTTTTTAATAAATGAACGTGTCCCCAAAGTGGGGTAAATCACCCTATTTATAGGGTCTATGGGATTTGTGCCCCTGTTCTAGGTTACGGAAACCTAGCACTAGTGGGCTGCGCCATTTTAGGGCAGTCTGGGGAATTGGGTCTTGAAGGCCGCCAATTCCATATGGGGTATCTATCTACCACGTGTCTAGCCCTGGTATGTCCACTTTGGGCTCTCCCTAGGGTGACACGTGTCACGCTTTGGTTGGTCTACGTGGTGGGGTAAAAATACCCAAATCATTTGCCCCTCATAGGGGTGACATGGCGCGCCACGTAACGCATGTGACAAGTGCATACATGCATGGGTGAACAGTATTTTTACTGTTTACCTTCTGGAGTAAATGTCAGGGTTGCCCCTGAGACTTTTACCCCTTTATATATGTTTTAACCCCCTTATTTTCGCATATTCACGAGAAATTTTTGAGAGAGAATCTTTGACTTTTAAGAGAATTTGTTTATTGCCGCTTGAGTTTGATCCGCTTGCATTACAGACGTCCCAAGAGGTTCCTTCAGTACCTTCAATACAAGGTAACCGCCTGCTCCATCTCTTTCTTGTTCTTTAATTTTCCGTCTATGTTTGTTATTCCTTGTTTTTCAAAATGGTTTCACAAACACACACGACACGACCTAGAGTAGCTGTCAGCCGGTCACCAGGGACGGCTGATCTAGGACTAGGTGAGCCGCTTGCCCCCACTTGGACTCCACTATGCAAACATCCCCGAATCTGACCGTCTTTGAGTCTATGAAGGACACTATGGTCAGAACTAAAAGGACGGCCCAGGGCCCCATAGATGATGAGGAAGATGGCGGTGCTATTAGGGTACCAAGAGATGAGGTTTTTTATCACCCACCCGGCTCTCCAAGCACGCTGGATGACTCCATCCTAAATGAGTTAGATAATGGATTTGATGATAGTGCATCCGGCTCTGAACAAGAGTCATCCTAATCGAATGTTGTTTCAGGCGGTTCTAAAGATAGAACTAAGCCGCCTGTATCCCATGAAGAGCTAGAAAGCTCCGAGTCTTCCTTTGACTCTAAGGAGAAGGCCGCCTCTCCTTAAAGAGGACAAGGGAAGATTCTTCCTCTGCTAAAAAAGAATTCACCTCCTATTTCACCCATGTCTCTTCTAGGACTCAAAGAAATATGCTAAAAAAGCTTGAGGAATTCCGGGACACCTACGTCATGGGGGCCGGATATGAGATTCATGTCCCTGACCTGGACGATACAGTCATCTGGCCATTCAATCAAAGTTATGGGGATCAATGCTTCGGCTGTTATAAAGCAGCTATACTAGCGGGCTTGAAATTTCCCCTTGACAAAAATGTTGAGAAAATCCTGGACGGATACCGTCTGGGTGTTTGGAAACTCGCCCCTAACTCGTGGGTGAACGTTCTTGGGTACGTCACCGCTTGTAAGATGCAGGGGGTGAAACCAGGCTTTGAGGCCTTTGCTTCGATGCATTATTTGAGCAAGGATCCTAAGGAAGCCGGCCTTGGGTGGTACACCCTAACTTGTCACAAGGGGTTCCTGATGACCCTGGACAAGGAATCAAAGTGGAAGGACTGGTAGAGCCGTTTTTACATCATCTCTTCGCCAGATACCAGGCGGAACCGGAAGTATAACACTTGGAACAGGAACCCGTACCTTCTAGGCCAGAAGGCGATCCTCCCGCCTGTTCCCAATGAAGGCTGGGATCAAATTTTAACGTCTGGCTTATTCAAGGTTTCCACCAAAACCTTAGAGGGAGGGAACGAAAGGGAGATAATTCCCCATAGTTACATCCCTATGTTTGAGTGGCTAAGGGACCCTTTTTACTTAGCCGCCTGTGGTCTTAGCACAGAAAAAACGAAAGGTAGCTGGTCGAATGAAACCGTCTAGCAATATATATATATTTAATTCTTTTTGTTAATTCTTACTAACGCTCATCCGGCCTTTTTTGCAGAAGAAGCAATGTCGTAGCTATCTCCGAGTAAGAAACCCGCGAGCTCTGCTGCCACCTATCGCCACATGATTCAGTAGAAAAACCAGATCTTCAAAAAAGATCAGCTGGAACATGTAAGTATTCCACAATTGTCACAGTCAGGCGGACCTTGTTGTCTTGAATTTGACAGCTTATCTTAATTTTCAGGAAGGATCAACGAGGCCGCCTGCCTTTGGCGATATGCCACTGAGGCGTCCGTTTGCTGAGAAGGACCGGACGCCCAATATAAAAAAAATCGAGGAAAACTGTGGCGTAAAAAAATCCATATGCTGCCAAGTCTGGGGATGATTCTCACCCCTCTATTGCCGGCAAGTCGCCTGCTTCTCTCGGAGCCCTTAAAAAACCAGACGTCCCCCGGATGTCAAAGAGTGGCAAGCCACTCACCGCTGCTGTCAGCTCAGCAGCAACAGGCGGGCATGTCGCAAGCGGACGTAAAGACAAGCATCCTAAGGACTTGGAGGTTGAGCTCCTAGGTATCAGTGCCTTCAATCCATTACCTTACTCTAATAGGGTAAAGTCTTATCAGTAGTCGCCCAACAGCTCTAAAGACACCTGGTCTATAGGCCGGGCTTATGTCAACTTCTAACCAAGTGTTGAATGTGCAGATGCTACTCAAAAGCCGAATATACAACAGTTCGCTAAGAACATGCTGAAGGTTATCTCTACCGAGGAGCGGGATTCTGTGAGGGGGGTTGGCACCCTCAACTTTAATGCTATTTTGGCGCTGCTAGCTGAGGTAACTTGTTTTTAAGTTAGAAAATATTTCTAACCCCTCTCGTGCCGTCTGCTTATTGATGATCTTCTTTGCCGGAAGCAGGCCATGCGCCGGGTGGATGGGCTCAAGAAGCCGTTCTCAGACAAACAAAAAGAGGTAAAGAGTGCCAAAGAAAGGGTCGCCTCTGCTCTAGACCAAGCCATGTTTGACATATATAAAAATGAAGCACTGACTCATGATATCCTGCATTCTCAGGCGGAGGCCAACCAGCAGGTCAAGCAGCAACTAGAGGCGGCCCAGAAGAGGATATCTAAGCTTGAGGGCCAGCTGAAGTCAGCCAGGGACGAGCTTGAGAAGCATGAGGATGTCAGTAGGGAAACAGATAGCCTCAGTCGCTAGAACGAGAATCTGAAAAGAAATCTCGCTAACTAGGAAGAGCAGCTGAGGAAGAAGTACCAAGTCAGGGCCGAGGAGGAAAAGAGGCTGCTAGTCGAGGAGAATGAGGCTGACTGTGCCATCCGAATGAGAATGGCTTGGAAGACTTTGCATCCTGACAACGACTACTCCGTTTGGGTGTATTGTTTTGAGCAAGCCACTGAAGCGCTTGACGAGGAGCGGCTGCAGGCGGAGAAAAAGGGCAAAGCTGATGATGATGAAGAAATGGCTGAGAATGAGGACTTCGAGCATGATGAGGGTCATCAGATTGATGCTTGTGAAAAGCTGGATGGGAATGTAGAAGAGTCCTCCCCTCAAGATGATCAAGTTTAAATCTTTCTTTGGTCGAATGGCTTGAGAATTACGTTACCGGCCTGCGTGTCGAGTATGTATGTATCTTTACCGACTAAGGAGTCGGGTTTGATTAACAATTTTTATTTTCCCCAGATTATAAAATCGGTTAACACTTTCTTTTGGCTGACCATGGGTCGGTTTTTAATATGAAACAACCGGCCATTGAGTGTGTTTTCCTGCACAAAAAATAAAAATTTTATCCTTGCATTTTTATTATGCATAAAGTTTTCTAAGCGCGTAGCCTTTTTATTTTATACATGCGGTATACCGGATGTATTTTCCCCTAGACAAATGTGCGCTTGGTTTCAAAAGTGGGTCGATTGACCTAGAAATTTTTTATACCAGTAGGGTATGACTAATTTCTGAGTTTATCAATCACTAAGGTATCTACATTCCAAGTTCTGGCTAGTTGCCTGCCGTCTGGAGTTTCCAAGCGGAAGGTGCCGCCTCTCACTTTTTCATAGATCCGATAGGGGCCTTCCCAATTGGGAGTCAACTCTCCTTGCTCATTGGCCCTACCGGTTGCCTCCATTTTCAGCAACATAAAGTCCCCTACTTTCAAGGGCTTCTTGTGCACTCTTTTGTTGTAGGCTCTTGTCATTCTCAAACGGTAAATCTCATGACGCAAGGCGGCATTGCCTCTGCGTTCTGGGAGTGTGTCCAGTGCTAGCCGCATGGCCTCCCAGTTTGCCTCTTCATCATATAACATGACTCAAAGAGCCGGCTTATAGTGCTCAATAGGCAAGACGGCCATAGCACCATACAACATGAGAAATGGGGTTTCGCCGGTTGTCCCTTTTGTTGTTGTTCTAATGGCCCATAAGACATGAGTTAACTCTTCTGCCCATAGACCGCCAACCCTTTCTATTTTCCTTTTTATGTCGTCTGAGATAAGCTTGTTGAAGGCTTCAACCTGGTCGTTTGCTTGGGGACGGCCGACTGATGCAAAGCAGTGGGAGATCCCTTGGTCTCCTAACCAATTCTTGAGGGTAAGCGTCTCAAACTGAGGACCATTGTCAAAGACCACAGACATAGGCACCCCAAACCGGGTGATGATATTCTTCCAGATGAAGGAGATGACATCCTTTGTCTTAATGCCTTTGACCGCCTCTGCTTCTACCCATTTGGTGAAGTAGTCAACGGCGACTAGAATATACTGTCGTTCGCCTAGCGCAGGCGTATACGAACCCAGGATGTCCATGCCTCATTTGGCGAATGGTACTGGGCTGTGAATGGTCGTCAGATCAGTGGTCGAACGGTGTATGAGTCTGCCGAATCTTTGACACTTATCACACTTCTTCACCATTTCCATGGCGTCTGCCTCAAGAGTGGGCCTGAAGTAGCCTTGTCGCTTGGCCTTTTCTGCTAGAGACCTGGCGCCTATGTGAGAGGCGCAGTAGCCTAAATGCAATTCCTCCAGAATTTCTTGCCCCTTTTCAGGGGTGACACACTTCAAAAGAGGCTTGAGAAAACCCTTCTTGAAGAGTTCTCCATTTCGAATCTCAAAGTTGGCCACACGTTTTTCCACGGTGGCCATCTCTGGATATGTATCCGGTAGAGTGCCATCTAGCAGATAGGCCCGGATGCCATCCATCCTGGTTGGGCTTCGGTCTAGTACTCCAATGGGATATTCTTCAATACTTTGCTTTTCCATTACTTCCCAGAAGACTGACCGAGTCGTATCACATGAGGCGGATGAAGCCAATTTGGAAAGAGCATCCGCCTGGTTGTTCTCAGATTTAGGCACCTGACTTAAGTGAAATTCATCAAGTGTCCCAGCTTCGGCTTTGACCGCCTGCAAATATTTTATCATGGCTGGATGGGTGGCCTCATAATCACCATGGTACTGGCTAACAACTAATTGTGAATCAAAGCAAGCGTCAATTTTTCTTGCCCCTGCCGCCTTGCACATGCGGTTACCGACTAGCAGGGCTTCATATTCCGCCTCATTATTTAAGGCTTGAAACTTGAACCGTAGTGCATATTTGTACTTGTCCCCTTCAGGGGACTGGCATATAACCCCTGCACCACAGCCGTTCATAGTAGAGCTCCCGTCTACATACACTTTCCAAACCTAATCAAGATTCTCCGGCTCAGCCGGCCTTATCATTTCGACAATGAAGTCGGCAAACACTTGACCCTTCACTGCCTTCCTAGGCTCGAAAGAGATTTCAAGACTCTGCATTTCAATAGCCCATTTGAGCAACCTACTGGATGACTCCAAGGTTGTCATTGGCCGCTTGAGAGGTTGGTCTGTGTAGACCACAACTGGATGGGCCAAGAAGTAAGGCTTCAACTTCTTGACTGCCATGAAAAGAGCCAGGCCAAAATTTTCAACCATTGGGTACCGTAGTTCACCATTTTGATGAACATAGCTAATGAAATAGACCAGGAGCTGGACACCGTCTCTTTCAGCAAGGAAAACGGCACTGAGAGCATGGTCTGAGATGGCTAAGTACATGTAAAGCGCCTCCTTTGACAGAGGGCTAACAAGGCTCGGCAAAGAGTTTAAATGTTCTTTCAATTTCTGAAAGGCCGCCTTAGCATCATCCCCCCATTCAAACCTAGTCTTCTTTTTTATAGCTTGGAAGAAATAGAGGTACTTGTCACTTGACCGGCTGAAGAATCTCCCCAATGTCGCCAGACAACCTGTTAACTTCTGAACTTCTTTGATAGTGCGGGTGACTTCATGTCAATGACCGCCTGTATCTTATCTAGGTTGGCCTCTATTCCCCTTTGATCAATTAAAAATCCGAGGAACTTCCCAGACTCAACACCAAAGACACACTTCTTGGGATTGAGCATGACCTTGTGCCGCCTGAGTGTGGTGAAGGTTTCTTGGAGGTCAGCAAGATGATCCGTCTGTAGCTTGGATTTGACTATCATGTCATCAATGTGCACCTCTACATTCCTCTCAATTTGATTAATGAAGACTGTATTAATCATTCGTTGAAAAGTAGCAGGCGCATTTTTCAAGCCAAACAGCATCACAGTATAGCAGAATAACCCCTGATCAGTGACGAAGGCCGTTTTCACTTAATCTTTTTTCCACAAGGGTATCTGATGAAAGCCTAAATAGGCGTCCATAAAGCTCATCAAAGCATGTCCGACTGTAGAGCCGACCAGACTGTCAATCTTAGGAAGTGGATAACTATCCTTCAGACATGCCTTGTTCAAGTCAGTGTAATCAAAACACATGCGCCAGGTACCATTCGGCTTCTTTACAAGCACAACATTCGCAACCCTATCTAGGAAGAGACACTACCGAATGAGCCCGGCGTCTAACAGCTTTTTCACTTCGGCGGCTGCTGCTTGACTTCTCTTAGTGGTTTCTTTTTTTTTGCCTAACCGAATTATTTTTGGGATCCACGGTGAGCTTGTGGACAGCTAGATCCGGGCTGATGCCTGGCATCTCTTCCACTTCAAAGGCAAAGATGTCTTTGAATTCCTTCAAAAAATTGTGTAAGTCTGCACCCAACTTCGCAAAAGCAACCATCCCTACCTTAACAGTACGCTCCGGACGTGTGTTGTCCAAAGAAATATCAATGTGTTCACTAGCTTGCTAGGGACAGAGTTCATCTAACCGTTCCCCGGTCAGTGATTGCTATTGTTTCTCTTTTTCCGTGGCCACCAACTGGTCGGCCTTTCTCTTCTTGTCGGATGTATTTGGAGCAGGCTCGGTTTCCTTGACATCATCAAGGTCTATTGACTCCTCACCCTGGCCGGCTGCGACCACCGTGGGCTTGACGTTTGAGAGGTAGCACTCTCTAGCCGTCTTCTGATCCCCGTTTAGGGAGCCAATAGACCCATCATCCTTCTCAAATTTCAACAGCATGAGGGATGGAATAATGACGGCCTTGGATTCATTCAGAGTTGGACGACCCAATATTAGATTATAGGTAGTCAGCTCCTCTATGACCAAGAACCGGACTACCATGTGGCGTCCCTCTCCTTTTTCCCCCAACCGGATGGGTAGGTCAATCCGTCCGACTGGGTGCACAACCCCACCCCCAAAACCAACCAAGGGGTGAGAAACCTTGTGCATGCTGCCGAGCTTGTATTTCAGCTTTGACAAGTACTTGTAGCTGATGATGTCAGACGAGCTTCCGGTGTCAATGAGGATCCGGCCGACTTTCTGATTGGCCATTTTGCACTCAATGACAATAGGGTCATCATGCGGTCGGCGGACCTTGCCCCTGTCCTTTTCAGTGATGATGACCTCAGGGAAGGTGTTAGTAAACGCCTGTCCCTCATCAACTGAACTAACATCCAGCCGTCTGACATGGTCCTTGGTGCCCTTGATGGTTGGGGCCCCTCCAGCATAGCCGCCTGCTATTGTGTAGATCGGCTCTTTGTCAGTGTCCGAACTACTAGCAGGTTGGGCATCCTTTTTGGACGACTGCCCGGGGTTTGTCTTCAGGGTTACCTTAGACTTCAGGATATAAGACTTCAACACCCCCTTATCAGCCAGACGGTCCAACAGTCGCTTGAGACTATAGTAGTCGTTGGTGTCGTGGCCAATATCCTCATGGAAATGGCAGTACTTGTTTTTGTTCCGGCTTTTGGCGGAACCTTTCATAGCAGCGGGCTTTAAAGCCGGAACCTTTCATAGCAACGGGCTTTTTCTATGGTCACCCGGTCCTTTATCTCCATGAGGATGGAGTAGGGCTGGCAAACAGGTCGGGTTGGGTTGGGTTTGGGTCGACCTGTTTAATAAACAGGTCAAGACCCCCCAACCTGAACCCGACCTATTTACTTAAACAGGTCAGAATGGCGAACCTGAACCCGACCTGGTTTAAACGGGTTGACCTGATTTCAACCCGTTTGACCTGTTTTTTTTTTTAAATAAAAACCTGATTATTCCTTACAATATAATGATAAAAAAAAGTCGTATATTTAACTTGTTAATTTGCATAAAACTTTGCTGTATAAACCTATCAATTTAAGCATAATAAAAATACATTCAAGTAAAACTAACCATAGTTTACACATAATAATTTACTGTACAGTCCAAAATCAAAATCAATGTCTTAAGGAGGCAATATTCCCAACAAAATAAAAATTAGATCTTGGAAAACTTCATCAGGTTTGACTAGTTGGTCTTGCTACTGACTTTGAGGTGCGCTCTCAAATGGGCTTGGTGTATTGGCTTCATCATTCACCTTCATTATAAACAAAGAGCATAATACAAAATCCTGATCAACTTGTAAAATGCAAAAAATAATCTAACAAAAATTAAAAAACAAAGTAACAAATGCATGCATAGAAATATAAATGAAGAAAAAAAGCAACATAATCAGATTATTCACCAATTTATCCAAAACAAAGCATCATAAATCGAAAAAAAAAACCCCAAACACAGCCGAAACTTCTTTATTTTTCATATTATTCACCAAATTAGAAAGTCTCAATCAACATTTCTTAACAACACTAAAACAAATAATTGTAAATAGAATGAAATGCATGACTATATTGCCGTAGTAGGCGAAAAATTTGAAGATAAACAAGTTTGAAGTTGCAATTTTGATAAACAAGCTAGATAGAGAAAGAAGAGAGAGGTGAGATAATAAGATGGGAAAATAGAGATGAAAACGGCTGAACAAGTGGGAAAATGACTAGAAGAAAAAATAGGGTTTTCACTTTTTGGGTTTTTTTGTACTCTATAGGCTTTGACATAGGTTGGGCTTTGTCCAAATAAAAATACTAAGGCCTAATATCATTTTACTGATATAGGGTTATATGGGTTGGGTTCGGGTTGACCCGACCTGAAACCAACACAATTAGTTAAACGGGTTTAGGCGGGTTATTTTCGGGTCGGGATTGTCAACCTAAACCTGACCCATTTAGTTTCGGGTTGGGTTCAGGTCGACCCAATTACATAAACGGGTTGAAAACTTTGCTCATAACCCATTTATTTCGGGTTGGGTTCGGGTCGGGTTGTCGGGTCGGGTCAGTTTTTGCCAGCTCTAGGATGGAGTAGCAGTCTTTGTTAAACTCGTACTTTGGGACGTACGGTTTAAGCTCTCTGTTTTTTCTTTTGGGACGACTGATCAGAGTTGTCAATCGCCCAGATCTCTTTTCTCTTTTTACTCTCTCCAGCTTTCTTAGCCGGCTGAGGTTGCCGACTCTCTTTTTTGTCAGACTTCTTGGAGTCCGACTGCTTGCTGATGGAGCAAAGCTTGGTCGCAAGTATATAGGCTTCCGCCTCCATCAGCGCTTCCTGGAGGGTGGCAACCCTCTTTCCGACGAGGTCGAACTTAAAAGTCGACCCGTCCTTCAGACCCTTGAAGAAGTCTGTATAAGCCACATCGTCAGACAACCCTTGAATATGTATTCTCACCAGATTGAACAGCCTGACATATGACCGCAACCCTTCTTTATCCTCCTGCTGCACTACACCCAAGTCAAGACTTGTTTTCTTGGCAGGAATATTCATAGAGAAGTTAGAAGCAAACAAGAACGCAAGCGTCTTGAAGTATTGATGCAGCCTGCTGACAAGTTGTCGAACCATTGTTGGGTGATGCCCTTCAATGTAGCCGGTAAAAATCGGTACCAGGTGGCGTCATCCAACCCCTGCAAGTACATGAGGTTGGTGTAGGCCATGAGGTGGTCTTCAGGGTTGGTGGTACCATCATAAGTGTTTCGGGGTTTTCTGATGTCCTGCGGGAGAGTTACAACACCGAGACTGGAACCGGACGCCTGTACCTGCAAAACAACGGAGACTCCTGGTGGTGGGAGCTCCGCCTCCAACGGTCAAGTTAGTACTTGATTAAGGAGTAATTAATGCGGAAATTAAAGTGGTTTGGTCTCTCTAGGTGAGAGTGTTTAAAGCGTAATCCGTGTGTTTTTCCGTGTTCCCCCCTCTTAATGAGGATTAAGAGGAGTATTTATAACCTCGGGAAGCGTGCCACTCTCTAGGTTTAGGGTAAACCTAGGGCTGACTAGGCCTCTAAACAGGATTGGGCCTTGTTGGCCGGCTTTCCCATTTGGCATGGGTAGACACGCGTCGTGTCTCAATTGGTCCGTAAAGGACGTATCTGCGATTGACACGTGGCAGGCTCCTATTGGCCTACGTGAAGGACACGTGGCGGAACCTGGTTGGTCCACTTGTCAGACGGTGATTGGTGGATAAAAATCCCCTAATCATTTGCCCCTCACAGGTGGCACGTGACTGGTCACGTGTCACCTGTGACAGGTGTCGCATGGTGACAGGCGACGGCCTGCTACAGGTGTCACCTTGCAAATGGCCGAGAGATTTTCCCGCCCAAATTTTGAATTTGGAAGTGACCCTTCGCCTTCTCACTTTGCCTATATAAGGAAGTGCTGACTTCGGTCATTTTCACATTTGAGAACTTTGCGAGAGAACATTCGGACCCCTGAACTTGCTCTGACATTTTGGGACTTTTTCTGCCTACCGCCTGCTCTGACAAGCCGCCTGCAAAGGATTTTCATAAATTCACCAATCATCACTCGTTCAGGTAACCGTCGGTTCTCTTATTCTTAATTTTTTTTTTCTTTATTATTATTTTTTGAAATGGCCCCATGGAAGCACACGACACGGCCTAAGTTAGTGATCAGCCGGTCACCGGGGACGGCTGAATCTAGGACTAGGAGTGCCGCCTGCCCTTTTCTGGACCCATCTTTGCCCTTTATACAAAGTCCGACTGTATCTGTGTCTATGCAGAACGTGATGGCCAGAACAAAAAAGACTGTTAGGATCTCAAACTCAGACGGCTCCTCCCAAAGGGTGCCAATTAGTGAAACATCTGACCAGACGCCAGATGTAGAAGTAAAGCAAAGCGGCTGCCAAGCCGACAGTTCTGAGGGAGGGGTCAAGGTGGTCCCTTCCCATTTCACAATTGACATGACTAACTTTTCTCCTGCTCCTTCTAAGGGAGAGGAGGCGGGCCCCTCTGGGAGAGGGGAGGAGTCGTCCTCTTCGGACTCGTCAGAGGACGAGTCCGAGTCCAGCTCTTCTGGCCACGCTTCTCCAGGCACAGAAGAAAGAAACAGCCGCCTACAAGAGGCGAGGCTTTCTCATTCAGTTGAGAAGGGGGATAATTGGGCGGAGCCGTCCGCCTCTTACCGAGAGGAAAACACCCCCTACTACTGCACGGTACCCCGGGGCCGGATCGCAGCCATGCAGGACAAAGTGGAGAGCTTTATAGCAAACCACAAGATGGGCCCCGGATTTCTACTATTCGTGCCGGATCCAGAAGACACAGTCGTCTGGCCGGCTGGTACCAGCTATGATGACGGCTGCTTTGGCTGCTATGTGGCGGCCATCAAAGCTGGGTTGCGCTTCCCATTACATCCGGCTGTTCAGCGGATTTTGGATGGGTATGATTTGGGGTTATGGCAGTTAGCCCCCAACTCTTGGGTAAACGTACTCGGCTATGTGGCCGGGTGCGAGATGTACGGGGTGGAGCCAAGCTTTGAGGCTTTCGCCCACATGAACTATCTCAGCCGGACCCCTAAGTCGGGCGGTACCGGCTGGTATCAATTGACGAGCCACAGGGGCTACCTCATGACGAGAGGTAAAGCGAACAAGTGGAAGGATTGGCGGAACACCTTCCTTATTATTGAGGGTTCAGACACAGAGCTAAACAAACGCTTTAACAGGTGGAATAGGAATCCGTCTCTCCTTGCAGGCGGCCGCAACATGCCACCTGTTCCCCCAAAGGCTAAAAAAGAGATCCTAGACAAAGGACTCTTCAAAGTAGAGACTAGGGTGAACTCTACTTCAGGGGTACGAGAGCAAGTACCCCCTAAACTGCGTCCCGAGCTTCAAGTGGCTCTATGACGAGTACTTTTTGGCCGCCTGTGGCCTCAGCAGTCGGTGCTCTAGAGGTAGCCGGCCTGACAAATACTCTGTTTTTTCACGCTTTGTTTTTTTTACTAACTTTGCTGTTTGTTCTTTTGCAGCTGACGCCATGAGTAAAATAACAGCCTCCAAGACTGCGGCGGCCATGTTGCGGGCCTCTATCATGCAACAGTCTTGTACCGACTCCCCCAACAAGGGGGCACCCTTGGTGGGCTTCGAAACTCTTCCTCTTTTTGGAGTAGTTGTCTTGTGCATATACTAACCTTTTTTTTCTTTTTTTTTTTTTTTTTAGTCGGGCACTCCAAGAGCTTCTTCCTCGCAACATCCGGACCCCAAGGCCCGGAGGACGACTGTTGCAAGCTCTCCTGGGTCTTCCAGGAAACAGGTGGCGGCTGAGAAGCAGCCGGCCACTCCCTCAAAAACTCCGGCGGGGCCGCCTAGAAGTATGGACAATTACTTGTAAAAAATTTTTACACTTGTTTCCTTCTTGACTAGGCCTAACCTGCTTTTTTATGCTTGATGCAGCCGGCCCCCAGGAGCCTGACTTGGTGGAGGTAGCCAAGTCTATGATCAAAGCAGTTCCTCCCTCTGAAAGGGAGGCGGTCAGGGGTGTCGGCACCCTTGACCTTGATGGGATTGCAGGGGTCCTTGCTGAGGTATACTTTGCATTTTTTGAGTATTTGAATTTCAGGACGCCTGTTATTTATTTTTTTTTCTTGGAAATTGACACATGTTTTCTCTTTACTTAGGCCCTGCTCCGAGTGAACGGCCTTCGCAAGCCGCTTGATCGGAAGAATAAAGAGGTAAAGGCTGCAAAAGCTATGGCCGCCTCTAACTGTGATAAGGCAATGTTTCAAATTGCCCAAAATGAAGTTCTGACAATTGATATTCTTTATTATCAGGCGCAGGCTACCGCCGCTGTCCGGGCTCAGTTAGAGGCGGCCCAGAAGAGGAACAGCGAGCTGGAGGCGACCGTCTCCAATCTCAAGGCCGAGCTTAAACCTCTCCGCCAAAAAATGCTCTCATACGAAGCCATGGAGAAATCCTTGGCTAACGTAAAGGAACGCCTGGTGACCCAGGAGAAGAGTCTCACTAAAGAGCTCTCGGAGAAGGCCGAGCAAGAGAAGAAAGAGCTCGTCCGAGTGATGATGGAAGACTCTTCCCAGATCCAGCGCATGACCTGGAGCCGCCTCTTCCCCAGTGCCGACTTTGCCTCATGGGAAAAAAACGTACCGCCAGTGTTCTGATACATATAATCAAGAGATCCTGGCGGCTGCTGAGGACGAGGCGTTTGAGGAGGCCTTGGAGGGGGAGCAGCCGATAGTGGAGCTTGTGCCACTTGGGGGCAAGGCATCGAAGAAGGATGCAGCTGAGGCCGAGTCCAGCAAGAAGAATGCTGACCAGGCGGACGCTGCTAATGTTGAAGATTTGCCCCGTTCTTAAGCTTTTATGTCTTCTATCACGGCCTGCGTGCCGTTTGCTTGTATTTACCCGGCCAGGGGGCCGGGGTTCTGAATATTTTAATCTCCTTAATGCAATTTTATTTTGCTTGAAATTTGTCTAAGTATTGCATATTTGGTAATGAATTGTACCCTGTACCGACTGTTTTGCATGGCCGATTGTAGACAGGTACGGATGGTTAGTCACGCCGCCTATGCCCCTGGACGACTGGTTGTCTGTTTCCAAACTAGGCGATCAGTCGGCCATTTATTCAATCGGTATTCGACCCGTTTAAAAGACTGGATTACCTTTAGGCAGGCGGTCCTGTCATTTGTAAAATTAACCAAGTAGGAAAGGGTTTTCTTACTTGTATTTTGTAGGCTAGACTTTAGGCAGTCTATGACTGGATTACCCTTAGGCAGGCGGTCCTGTCATTTGTAAAATTAACCAAGTAGGAAAAAGTTTTCTTACTTGTGTTTTTTTTGCTATAGGCAGTCTAGGACGACTGTTTCCTCTCATAATCAGTGTGAATAGGTGTTGTATGAACTTTTTAATTTCATACTAAAATTTTAAGGGGTGACTAAGTAAATATGGCTCTTACTTAGTCGCCTAGTGATTGAGTAGTAGAGGTATCAAGCGGTGGGTACCGGTTGTTCCCCTTTATTCGCCAATGTTTGTTGGCTATTAACTCAAGAGGTACCCCCTGCATTTATCCCAAGTAATACAGGCGGTCATCCGACTCAGATGTCAACTGTTACCACTAGTTTGGTTAGTGATAAAAGTTATCCTTGTCTCAAAAACGGCTACGTGGTTGCCCTTGGGGACAGTCGTATAGGTGTCGTGTAATGGTTTTATAGAACAATGTTCCACCCAAAAGGGAGCTGCTCTCTGCGACGAATTTCATCCGGATGGATGCCGTCGGACGCCTGCTATAATGTTGGGACAGGTCGAATTGAATTTTTATAATTTGATCAGTTGGCTTGATGCCTGGTCTGATCATGTTTTTTGATAGTTCTTGGTGAACTAGATTATGTGAGGGTAGCCGGTTGAGTGAAACAAACGGCGTGCCCCTCTTAAACATGGAGAGTAGCCGACTGTTTGTCAGTTGGCATGCCCCTCTTAATACAAAATTGAATAGTAAGAATGCAAGATTTATTCGAGTAGTCCTTGACTTTACATTTTTCAGAAGAAGTATTTCTTAAGATTATCTATGTTCCAAGTTCGAGGCAACGGTTGGCCGTCTGGTGTTTCCAGACGGTAGGTACCGTCTCTAACCTCTTCATAGATTCGGTAGAGACCTTCCCAGTTGGGAGTTAGCTTGCCAGACTCGTTAGCCCTACCAACAGCTTCCATTTTTCTAAGTACAAAGTCCCCCACTTTGAGTGGACGCCTGTGCACTTTTCTGTTGTATGATCGAGTCATTCTCAGGCGGTAGATCTCATGGCGCAAGACAGCATTGCCTCTCTTTTCAGGGAGTGAGTCTAATGCCAGGCGCATGGCTTCCCAGTTTGCCTCTTCGTCATATAGCATTACTCGAAGAGTCGGCTCGTAGTGTTCTATTGGAAGAACAGCTTCCGCACCATAAGTTAGGATGAATGGAGTTTCTCCAGTCGCCCCTTTTTCAGTCGTCCTAATGGCCCAGAGAACATGTGGTAGTTCATCCGCCCATAGGCCGCCTGCTCGTTCAATCTTTTTCTTCAGACCGTCTGAGATGATTTTATTAAAGGCTTCTACTTGGTCGTTTGCTTGTGGACGGCCGACAGATGCAAAGCAGTGTGTAATTCCTTGGTCACCCAACCAGCTTTTGAGAACAGGCGTCTCAAATTGGGGACCATTATCAAAAACCATAGACATGGGAACTCCGAACCGAGTGATGACATTTCTCCAAATGAAAGAAATTACATCCTTCGTCTTAATTCCCTTAACGGCCTCCGCCTCTACCCATTTAGTGAAGTAGTCGACGGCAACAAGTATGTACCTCCTTCCGCCTGTAGCAGGCGTATATGGACCCAGAATATCCATGCCCCATTTAGCAAACGGTAGGGGACTATGAATGGTGGTGAGGTCAGTTGCCGGACGGTGAATTAGTTTGCCAAACCTTTGACACTTGTCACATTTTTTCACCATCTCCATCGCATCTGCCTCTAAAGTAGGCCAAAAGTAGCCCTGCCGCCTTGCCCGTTGAGCAAGCGTCCTACCACCTATATGGGAAGCACAGTAACCAGAGTGAAGATCGTCTAGTATCTCTCGCCCCTTTTCTGGAGTAACACACTTTAAGAAGGGTTTAAGGTACCCCTTTTTGTGAAGCTCTCCCTTTATCATTTCAAAATTGGTGGCTCGTCTTTTCAGCACTGCCGTCTGTTGCTGATCATCCGGCAGGGTACCATTTGTCAGATATGCCCTGATTGGATCCATCCAGGTTGAGCTTCTGTCTAAGATTCCAATAGGGTCTCCCTCAATGCTTCTCTTCTCCACTACTTCCCAAAAAACGGTTCGAGGAGTATCACAGGAGGCGGATGATGCTAATTTTGAAAGTGCATCCGCTTGGTTATTCTCTGATCTCGGCACTTGGATCAGATGGAAATCCTCAAGGGTGCCGACTGCTTGTCGGACCGTCTGTAAATACTTGATCATGGCCGGATGGGTTGCTTCATATTCGCCATTGTACTGACTCACTATCAATTGTGAATCGGAACAGGCGTCTATTCTCCTTGACCCTGCCGCCTTGCACATGCGGATTCCGGCTAATAAAGCTTCATATTCTGCCTCATTGTTTGAAGCCTGAAAGCTGAAGCATAGGGCATACTCGTACCTGTCGCCTTCTGGCGATTGACATATGACGCCTGCTCCACAACCATTTGAAGTAGAGCTGCCATCCACATATACCTTCCAGACTTGGTCTGGAACTTGAGAGTCAGTAGGACGAGTCATCTCAACAATAAAGTCAGCAAAGGCTTGCCCCTTCACTGCTTTTCTAGGCTCGAAGGTGACTTCGAGGCTCTGTATTTCAATGGCCCATTTGATCATTCGGCCTGACGACTCCATGGTGGTCAGTGGCCGCTTGATAGGTTGGTCTGTATACACGACGACTGCATGAGCCAAAAAGTAGGGCTTTAACTTCTTAACAGCCATGAAAAGTGCCAGACCAAATTTCTCCACTAAGGGATACCTCAACTCGGCATTTTTCAGCACATGGCTGACAAAGTAGACCGGGAGCTGACAGCCGTCTCTTTCAGCAAGAAGAACAGCGCTTAACGCATGATCAGAGACGGCCAGGTACATATAGAGTACTTCTTTGGGCAAGGGGCTGACCAGCCTCGGCAAGGAATGCAAATGAACTTTTAATTTTTGGAAGGCCGCCTCAGCATCCGGTCCCCATTCAAACCTTGCCTTTTTCTTAATTGCCTGGAAAAAGTACAGGCATTTGTCGCCTGATCGACTTAGAAATCTTCCCAAGGCCGCCAGACAACCTGTTAACTTCTGGACCTCTCGGATGGTACGAGGCGACTGCATGTCGATGACCGCCTGCACCTTCTCGGGGTTCGCCTCTATTCCTCTCTGATTAATGAGAAATCCGAGAAATTTCCCAGACTCAACTCCAAAGACACATTTCTTGGGATTGAGCATGACATGGTGCCGCCTGAGTGTGGCGAAAGTTTCTTGGAGGTCCGACAGATGATCTTTCTGAAGTTTAGACTTGACAATCATATCATCAATATATGCCTCGACATTCCTCCCAATTTGATCAAAGAACACAGTGTTTATCATTCTTTGGAAAGTGGCCGGGGCATTCTTAAGACCAAACGGCATGACAGTGTAACAGTATAACCCTTGATCAGTGACGAAGGCCGTCTTCTCCTGATCTTTCTTCCATAAAGGGATTTGATGGAAACCAGAGTAGGCGTCCATAAAACTCATCAAAGCGTGGCCGGCTGTTGAGTCGACCAGGTTGTCAATTTTAGGCAGTGGGTAACTGTCTTTTGGGCACGCCTTGTTTAAGTCTGTGTAGTCTACACACATTCGCCAGGTACCATTCGGCTTTTTAACAAGCACAACATTTGCAACCCAGTCTGGGAAGAAACATTGCCGAATGAATCCTGCATCAAGTAATTTTTTAACTTCGGCGGCTGCCGCCTGACTTCTTTCTTCGCCATGGTTCCGCTTCTTCTGCCTTACCGGCTTCTTTTTTGGATCCACAGCTAGTTTATGTACCGCCAGCTCAGAACTAATTCCTGTCATTTCATGTACTTCGAATGCAAAGATGTCCTTGTATTCTTTCAACAAATTGTGGAAGTCGTCACCTAGGACCCCTAAAGCAGTCGTCCCAACTTTGACTGTTCTGTCAGGACACGTGACATCCAAGATTAGGTCCGTATGCTCACCAGCCGGCTGAGGGCGGAATTCATCCGACCGCTCCTCTGCCAATGATTGCTATTTTTTATCTTTTCTTTCGGCCCCCATCTGGGATGCCTTTCTTTTCTTGCCGCCTGCTTCTGGAACAGGCGCACTTTCCTTGACATTGTCAAGGTCTATCTTTCCTCCACTGGACCCAGCGGCCATAACAGTGGGCTTGACGTCCGAGAGATAGCACTCTCGGGCCATCCTCTGATCTCCCCTCAGGGATCCGACTGTTCCATTATCCCTCTCAAATTTGAGTAACATAAGAGATAGGATTATTACAGCCTTGGAATTATTCAGGGTTGGTCGTCCTAGAATAATGTTGTAGGCCGAGAGTTCTTCTACTACCAGGAATCGGACTACCATGTGTCGTCCTTCCCCTTTTTCCCCCAGGCGGACGGGTAAATCTACTCGTCCTACAGGGTGGACGACTCCTCCTCCAAACCCTACTAAAGGGTGGGAGGCCGGATGTATACAATCAGTCTTGTACTTCAATTTTGACAGACATTTGCTACTGATAAGATCTGAGGAGCTTCCGGTATCTATGAGGATTCGGCCAACTCTCTGATTGGCCACTTTACATTCAATGACGATAGGGTCGTCATGCGGCCCCCTGACCCCTCCTAGATCTTCTTCAGTAATGACAATCTCAGGAAATGAATATTTGGAGGACCGTTCTGGGTGAACGGCGTTTACATCTAGCCGCCTGATATTGTCTTTGTTGCCCCTAATAGTGGGACCTCCTCCTGCGAAGCCGCCTGCAATAGTGTAGACGACTGCATCATCTGTATCAGAGCTGTCGGCCTGTTGATTCTTTTTGGCCGACTGCTTTTTCGAGGAGGTGTTCCCCGTGGATTTCTTGACAAAAGAGTCAAGATCCCCTTGCTCAGCCAGGCGGTCCAGATACCGCATGAGACTGATGCATTCGTTGGTGTGATGACCAACATTTTCATGATAATCACAAAATTTGTCTTGGTTCCGATTGCTTGCAGAACCCTTCATGGGGACCGGCTTCTCAATAGAGATCCGTCCCTTTATTACTTTTAGGATAGCTTGGCTATCCTTGTTAAACGCATACTTTGGAGAGTATGGTTTGAATTCTTTTTTCTTCTTCTGGGCCGGCTGTTTAGAGGAATCAGTCGCCCAGACCTCTTTTCTCTTCTTTTGATCTTTGTTTGACGACTGTATCTGTCGTCCTTCTCTTTTGTCGAACTTTTTCCCGTCCGACTGTTTTGCTGTACTACAAAGATCAGTCGCCTGTATGTAGGCTTCTACTTCAATCAAGGCCTCCTGAAGAGTCGCCACCCTCTTTCGAACCAGATCGAATTTGAAGGTCGACCCGTCTTTGAGACCCCTGAAAAAGTCAGTATAGGCCACCTCATCCGGTAACCCTTGAATCTGTATCCTCATCAGGTTAAACCGCCTGATATAAGATCGAAGCCCCTCCTTCTCACCCTGCTGAATTGTTCCCAAATCAAGGGTCGTCTTCTTCGCAGGGATATTCATGGCGAAGTTGGAGGTGAACAAGTAAGCAAGCGTTCTGAAGTTGTTTACACAACCAGTCGGCAGGTTGCCGAACCATTGCTGTGCGATTCCTTTGAGAGTCGCTGGAAAACACTTGCACCAGGTGGGATCATCCAACCCTTGAAGGTACATTAGGTTGGAGAATGCCATCAGATGATCTTCTGGGTTAGTAGTGTCGTCATAGGCGCCTACTAACACATTTTTCACTTTGGCCGGCTGAGCGGCCTCAGTAATTTCCTTGGAGAAGGCCGACGGCTGTTCACCAAGTCTAAGCAACCGTAGCTGCCAGTCCAAAGGTTGGACATTTTTAGCTGCCTGTCCACCAAACGGAGGTGGCGGCATAAAATACTGTTGTTGTGGTACAAACGGTAAGTTTGGTACCGCCTGGTCGCTATGAAAGCCGGACTGACGGGAGGTGCCGCCTGACTGACTCTCATGATACGACTGGGTATGCCTCATCGAGGTATTTCGCAGACTTTCTTGGAATTCGGAAGTAGAGGCCGACTCAGACAGTCGGTCATTCTTCTTCTGCTCTAACAGCAGACGAGCGTCTATGTATGTTTTCTTCGACCCGTCCGCCTGAATGTGACGGACAGGTTTCCTCTTTCCTGGAGTAGGAAAATGGTATTTTGTGAGATCAAGGGCAGGCGGCTCCCACTTCCTGGATCTAGGATGAGGAGTTCCCTCTCGTCCTTGAACCGGCTTCCTCTTGCCGGAAGTGGAAGGTTTCGTAGCCGACTGTCCCTTAGGCGGTGCAGGCTTCTTATTTAACAACTCTTGAATCTCTCCCTTGAAGTCCCTCATGAAGGTCATGAGTTCGTTCCTTGTGACGGGAGCAGACCCATCAGTCGCCTGCTGCCGAACAGGCGGTGCGCCTGCTGGCTCGCCTTCAGTTTGAAAATGTTCCCGTTCTCTCCTTTCGGTCTGACGGGTACGTCGGGCCCTTAGGGTCCCGTCTGGAGCTGTGTGAGCTTCAACTTCAAGTTCATTTTCAGTATCATGGTCCAACTGGACTTGAGGGTCGTCTAGGGGACGCCTCTCTTCAAAAGTAGGTACAAACGTGGATGCCATCTCTGAAGTACTCTCCCCACAGACGGCGCCAAAATGTTTCGGGGTTTTCTGATGTCCTGCGGGAGAGTTACAACACCGAGACTGGAACCGGACGCCTGTACCTGCAAAACAACGGAGACTCCTGGTGGTGGGAGCTCCGCCTCCAACGGTCAAGTTAGTACTTGATTAAGGAGTAATTAATGCGGAAATTAAAGTGGTTTGGTCTCTCTAGGTGAGAGTGTTTAAAGCGTAATCCGTGTGTTTTTCCGTGTTCCCCCCTCTTAATGAGGATTAAGAGGAGTATTTATAACCTCGGGAAGCGTGCCACTCTCTAGGTTTAGGGTAAACCTAGGGCTGACTAGGCCTCTAAACAGGATTGGGCCTTGTTGGCCGGCTTTCCCATTTGGCATGGGTAGACACGCGTCGTGTCTCAATTGGTCCGTAAAGGACGTATCTGCGATTGACACGTGGCAGGCTCCTATTGGCCTACGTGAAGGACACGTGGCGGAACCTGGTTGGTCCACTTGTCAGACGGTGATTGGTGGATAAAAATCCCCTAATCAATAAGTACCCACCTTGACATTCTTAACCTAGGCCGGCTGTGGCGCCTCGGTTATTTCCTTGGAGAACGCAGAAGGTAGTTCCCCAAGTTTTAGCAGACGAAGCTGCCAGTCCAAAGGTTAGACGTTTTGTGCCTCCTGACCCCCAAAGAGGGCCGATTGCATGTAAGGTTGTCCATAAGGCATGTATGGCTGCTGAGGCACATACGGGGCTGTATGGATCATCTAAGGGCCAGTGTACACGGACGGGCCGCCTGACTGACTCTCTCGTACAGATTGAGAATACCTCATTGAGGTATTCTGGAAGCTGTCTGGGTAACTCGACGTTGAAGCCGACTCAGACAGTTACTGGTTTCTCCTCTGCTCGATTAGGAACCGGGCATCAAAGTATGTTTTCTTTGAGCCATCCACCTGAACTGTCGGATGACCTTCCTCTTCTCTGTCTTAGGGAATCAGATCTTTGAAAGATCAATAAAGGGCCGCTTCCCCTCCTTTGATTTAGGATGCGGAGTGGGCTCTCAGTCCCTGACTGGCTTGTTCTTCTCAGAGAGAGAGAAGGCTTCTTGGCTGACTGACCCCTGTTGGAGCCAGTCACCCTTTTGTTGATCAGGTCCTTTATCTCCCCCTTGAAACTTGTCATGAATTTCATGAGTTCGTCTCGTTTGACTGGGGTTGTGCCTTCCGCCGCTTGGTGTTGTCCAGACGGTTGTCCGAATGATTTACTTGGACCAGCTTGATCATCGCCTCATTCCCTTCTTTCCTTGGGACGGGTGCGTCTGGTTCTGAGTGACCAATCAGTGGCCACATACGTTTCGACTTCAAAGTCGTCATCACTGTCATGGTCCGAATGAACCTCAGCTTCGGCCGTAGGTCGTTTCTCATTAGGAGGCGGTACAGATTGTTGTGAAGCCATCTTAGAGGTACTCTCCCCAAAGACGGCGCCAAATGTTTCAGGGTTTTCTGTGTCCCTCGGGAGAGTTACGTCACTAAGTCTGGATTCTGGGCGCCTATACTTGCAAAACAACGGAGACTCCGAGTGGTAGGAGCTCCGCCTCCGACTATCAAGTTATAACCGGTCGAAAAATGTAAAAAGGTGCGGAAAATGTAAAGTGAGATCTTCTCGGATTCTGAGATCAGGTGTTTTCTCTGATGTGAGAGAATTTAGTGTTTTTTTAATAAATGAACGTGTCCCCTAAGTGGGGTAAATCTCCCTATTTATAGGGTCATTGAGATTTGTGTCCCTGTTCTAGGTTACAAAAACTTAGGACCAGTGGGCTGCGCCGTTTTAGGGCAGTCTAGGGAATTGGGCCTTGATGGGCGCCAATTCCATATGGGGTATCTGCCTGCCACGTGTCTAGCCTTGGCAGGTCCACTTTGGGCTCTCCCTAGGATGACACGTGTCAAGCGGTTGGTCCACGTGGCGGGGTAAAAATACCCAAATCAAGTGTAATATAAGTTAACTTTTTTCTAAACCATTAAACGGGTAAACAGATCAACCTGAACGCAACCCACTTATTAAGCGGGTTAACTCGTGTTAATTTCGTGTTACAATTTTCAACACTAACCCAACCCATTTATCTAATTGTGTCGTGTCGTGTTGACCCGTCTAACTAAACGAGTCTAAATCCTTACCACTAACCCACTTTTGCCAGCTCTAAAATACCCACTTCATCGCTCCAGTTGCGCGCGCGACGGTCACATTTCACATCCTCCATTTGAATTGTATACCATGTCGCTTAACACTTTCAAAGAGACTTTGAAGCGCTGCTCAAACGTCTCCGCAATTCAACCCCCTTCTTCTTTTTCTTCAATTTCTGATTCCAATGTGAATCCTTCCCAACCCCGCAGAATCCCCCCCAAAACCTCCATTGCTCAGCAACTCCTTCGCCTCCAACAACCTTTCTCTCCTCCCCTCAAATTGCGCACCAATCCACCCCAACAACAACAACAACAACAACAACAGCCGCAATCGCAGCCGGAGCTACTTGACAGCAAAGGCCCTAACAAACTATCATTGATACAAGAGAAGCGAAGGTTTGAAGTTAAAGGCAGTGATGATGAAGAGGAAGAGATTGATCAACGAGGGTTTGCGAAACCCAGATTGGATGTTCTTCAGTTGGGTGAAACCGGGCCGTATGAGCCGCTTGTTTTATCGTCTGCTGGCGAAATTCCGGTGATTCAGGTGATTTTTAAGTTATATTTTTACGGCCCGTTTGGTAACCGGTTTTAAACAATGGTAATTGGAATGAATTTGTATGTATGTAAACTTGAAAACGAAATCGATTTTCCCTAAAATGTTGAATTGCTTATAATAGGGTTAGGGTTTATTAATTTATTTTAATGGGCAATTGTATGAGGGTTGAAGTGGACAAGCTATGATTGTGCTAAATGTATGACACTGTGTAATGAAGTGGGTAATTGCATTGATGTTTTGATGGACAAGTATGATTATGCTAATAATAAGACGAACTCTTGGGGACGGCTAGCTTCACCATTTTTGTTCATGTTTTTAATTTGTTACTTTTATTCTGAATCTTGTTTTGGATCAGGAAGTTTATCGATTTTATCACTGCAAATTGAACTCTTGTGTAAGTTGTGTTGAATTTGTAAATCTGTCTAATCACATGAATTCTTGTTATTAATTCTAGAAACTAAAGTAATATATGTAAATAAATCTTGAACGCTCGCTTCAATCTTAACCATTTTATTGGTAGGATCTGCTGCAGAAAACTACGGTGTATCCCTTTTTAAATGCTTTGTATCAGATATTAACTTCCTACTCAATGCAAAGGATAATTTTGCATACAATCTTCATTATTTACCTTATTAGATTGCTATGGCATCAATCTCAAACTCTCTTAGGTGGGCAGAGCTGTGAGATTTTATAGGCTAGTTTAAATCTCTCGCAACATGTCATTAGTCCTCTGACATATATCTATGTTTTATTCCTATAATATGATAACTGTTTTTCGTTGGTGGTGAGGACCCTTGGAGGGTGAAAAAGCACACTATAGGTTTCTGTATTTACCGGCCTTTTCTATTTATCAAACCCGTTTTCATTATGTGATTTCACATTAGAGGTGAGCTTGATCTATGCTTTCTCCATATCTGTTTATGCACCCTAAGGTGTTATCAATGGATTATGTGATATTAGTTCCATGATTTAGTAATTGGTTATGGGATCACATGCTTGTGCAAGTTTGCTAATGATTGAACTCTTTTGACCCTATTTACTTGACATGCTTTGACTTTTATCACAACTTTGACCATTTTTTTAACCAATTTTTTTTGCTAATATATAAATTTCATAAGTAAGATGTTGTTGAATTTGTCTTAATGTATATTTTCAATTTATGAACTTTCCACATATTGAAATTGATTAGGGGATTTTTCCCCGCCACGTGGACCACTCCACGTGTCATCCACATGGACCAACCAGAGTCCGCCACGTGTCACCTCGTGAGAGGTCCAAAGTGGACCAATCAGGCCACGACACGTGGCAGACAGATACAGGAAAATGGCCTCTTAAGGCCCAATTTCCTAGGCAAGTCAGTCCTAGGTTTCTAGGTTTCTGAAACCTAGTGCTGGGCACGTTTTCCAACGTCCTATAAAAGGGAGATGTTTCCTGAGGAACATCATTCAAAAAACATTTAATTCACATTAACTCATGATGAGAGAAAGTCAGACATCTGACACCTCGAACTGAGCAATCTCACATTGCAGATACTCTCTTAGATTCCAAGAGAGACCCTTTACTTTCCGCACTTTACTCCTCATACACGTTCTAACTTGATTGTCGGAGGCGAACTCCCACCCTTCAGAGTCTCAGTTGTTTTGCAGGTACAGGCGTCTAGAGGTCAGTCTTGGAATTGTAACTCTCCCGCAGGACATAAAAAAACCCCGAAACATTTGGCGCCGTCTGTGGGGAGAGTACTTCTGAGATGACTTCACAAGAACCTGTACTGCCTCTTAATGAAAAATGGCCCATGGCCGATGTCCAGGTCTACTCAGACTAGGATACAAATGACGACTATGAGGTCGCCACTCACACAGCCCCTGCGGTTCCCTTAGGACACGGCGCATCCGTCCTACCGAAAGGAGGGAACGGAACACTGTTCTTTCTAAAGGTTAGCAAGCAGTAACCGCTTGTAAACCTACAGGCGACTACTACGTCTGAATATTACAAACACCGCCTGTTTCCATATGAGAAACGATCAAAGGCCTAGAACTTCAAAATAGAACATTGCATACGGCTGCAGCCAGCTGATTTTTCTGTTATTAAACTAGGTTAACTCATAGTCACTCACCCAACCTACAATGGAATCTAAAAGGTACAAATGAAGTCGCCTGTCCTTGTAATAAACAGACGGCATTCGGCCACTATTCCTATTTAGGTTAGCAACACCATGGAGACATCCAGATTGGCGCCTGTTCTGTGTAAGCACCAAGCACACGGACTAATTACGATCAATAAAATAAGGCTGAGAACCGAGTTATGCTAGGTGTTCACCTAGGCAATGGCCGACTGACCGCCTGGTTTGGGGCAATCACCATAGTGATTGATTGACCTAGAATTAGTAATACTCAAAGTATCAAAAATTCCAAGTCAATCAACCCACCTTTAAAAACCAGTCGCCCAGGGCAAGAACAGTCGGTATATAAAGCATTCATGAAAACAAGAAGCAAGCTACATACACTTAGCAAAATTCATGAAAAGCAAAAATTCAAAAACTTAAAAATTTGAAGAAACCGGCAAAAATAGCCGGATGATTAATATTAATAGTCGGCCAAATGACCGATAGGAAATGTTAAAATTTGAAATTGTCAATAAACCTCGACCCCTTGGTCGGGTAATGATACAGAACAAGCGGCACGTAGGTCGAAGAAAGTTAACATTTAAAGAAAAACGGGAGTTCAAGCAGCTGGAGGAGGACGTCGGCAGCCGCTTGATTTGGATCATCAACCGGCGACTGTTCTTGATCAGCATCTGCCTCCTCCCGCGGCGGCTCCTCGTCGGCATCCGCTTCCTGCTTGTCATCCTCTTCCTGGTCCGACTCCCCGGAAGTGGAGTCGGACGCCTCATCCTCCGCCTCCTCCTCGCCATCTGCCTGCCCCATGATCTTCTTGTATTAGTCACTACAGGCGACGAATTGACCCTCCCATTTTTCATAGCCGGACTCAGGGAAGAGGGCCGCCCAGGTCATCTTCATAATGGCGCTGTAGTCGTCCATCATGTCCTGAACAATGGCCGTCTTCTCCTCGTCAGCTTTTTCATTAAGCTTTTGGGTGAGGTCAGCCTCTTGATTCTGCAGGCGGCCCTTGAATTTGTTTACCCGGGCGCGGAGTCCCTCGGCTTCCTTGTCTATCTCCTTCAGAGGCGCCATCTGAGCTTTGAGGTCCTTTACGGACTTCTCTAGCTCCAAGATCTTCTTCCTGGCCACCTCTAAGTCCTTCTTGACCTGCAAAGTGGCGTACGCTTGGTAATACAGTATGTCAGTGGTCAGAATCTCGTTTTGAGCTATCTGGAACATAGCTTTATCAGAATCAGAGGCGGCCATGGCCTTCGCAGCTTTTACCTCTTTGTTCTTTTCGGAGATGGGTTTGCAGAGACCATACACTCGCAGCATAGACTGCACTCAGCCAAAAACAGTTGTCAATTACAGACCAGGCAAATGTTTAAATAAAGAGAGAGAGAGAACTTTTTACTAAGTATATCTCTGCAAGGAGAGCCAGTATGGCTTCAAGGTTAAGGGTGTCGACTCCCTTAACAGACTTCCTGTCCCCAACAGGGATGGCCTTTAGCATGGACTGGCCATCTGAACCAATTCCGGCTCTTGAGGGGCACTGCAAAGTAGACCCTGATTAATACGGGGCATAAAATCAGAAAACAAGGGGCTCTTGAGGAGTCTGTTGTTTGACGAAACTTTGGAGATTTGAACAAATTATACCTCTCGCCGCCTCTTTCTCTCTTGGAGGCCGGCTGCTCCCAGGGGTAGCCGGGGTTCTTCCCCCGCTTTGGGGAGTCCTTCCTTGCCTTTCGGTCGCCTGTCTCCTGGCATTGCCAAGAGTCGACACATCCCCAGTCGTCTGCTTCCTGACTTTGGGTCCGGTTGGGAAAAGGAGGAAGGTCTGACAACGGCGCGGTTGTCGCCCTGCAACATGAGTCATTGAGTCACAAACAGGCGACATATATAAAAAGAAATTGTGCTAAGTTAAAGTAACTTACCCAGGCGCTTGTTTGGCAGGCGACTCCTCAGTCGAATGGCTCAGCGGATTTGGGCGATTGCTTTCTTAGAGGCCGAGATTTTGTCCATAGCTTTATCTGCAAAAGATGAATCAAATGGTTAGACACAGAATCAGCCAAGTCTACCAAGACACTCTAAACAAGCGGTCCACTACCTCTCGGCATCTCCTTGCTATGGCCGCAGGCGGCCAGATATGTCCCATCGTATAACCAGTTATACTGTGGGATGTAATTTTGAGGGATGAACTCCCTCACCCCAGTCTCGGGGTTCGCCTGTATGTTAACTTTGAAGAGCCCTCTATCCAGGATCTCTGCTTTCGCTCTTTGACCTATTGAACTTCTTGTTCTTAACCTTATCAAGGTGGGAGACTATGTAGAAGGTGTTCCTCCAATCCTTCCACTTGTTCTCCTTTCCCATGGTCATCATGTAGCCTTTGTGGCTAGACAGCTGGTACCAGCCAGTCCCGCTTGTTTTTGGGGTTCGACTGAGATAGTTCATGCGAGCGAATGCTTCGAAGTTAGGCTCTACTTCATGCATCTCACAGCCGACAACATAGCTTAAAATGTTGAACCATGAGTTTGGGGCCGTTGCCAGAGACCCTAGTACCCATCCAAAATCCTCTCTACAGCCGGATGTAGAGGAAATCTTAAACCAGCTTTAATGGCCGCCTCGTAGCAGCCAAACTACTGTATCCTCGGCATCCGGCACTGTAAGAATGTAACCATGACCCTTTTCAGACAAGGGGTGTACATTTCCCTTTGGGTTGCAGCCGGCTCTGCCCATTTCTCCCCTTTTTCCGCCTCATGGCTTTCTCTCGCTGTATGTAGCCGAGAGTGCTTCTCCTCCGAGTCATCAGAGTACCGACTGGAGGTGCTGGGCTCAGAGTCATCGCTCGAGCTCTCGGGCAAAGCAGTCGCCTGCGGGATAGATCAATGATAGGAGGGTCATTCTGTACCTCCTCCCCTGATTTTGCTAAAATAGAATCACTTGGGGTGCTAGGGACGCCGGGTGGCACGTCCGAGATCTCGCTAATGGGCGCGTAAAATGAGGAGCCATCTGAATTTGTTATCCTGGCCGTTCTCTTTGTTTTGGCCATGGTGTCCTGCACAGACACATAGACAGTCGGACTCTAGGCAGTTCGCAAAGGGTGGTCCAGCATGGGGCAGTCGGCACTCCTAGTTCTAGATTCAGCCGTCCCGGTGACCGGTTGATCACTAGCTTAGGTCGTGCCGTGTGCTTTTGGGCTACCATTTTTGAAAAAAGAAAATCAAAGAGAAAGTACAAGAGAACAGGCGGTTACCTTTGAGTAGAGAAGTCTGAACTCTTGGAAAATCGGGCGGCTGGAGAAGCTGGCGGTCTGAAAACAAGCGGCAGTCGTCCAAGATGTCAGAGCAAGCGTCCAAAGTTCTGTCTTAAAAAGTTTCTAGAATGTCCAAATGATTTGGACATCCCCTATTTATAGGGGGGAATTTCAAAGGTAAAAAAAAAAAAAACAGTTTAAAACCGTTAGCCAATCATGGCGTGACACCTGTCACAGGCGTCACGTGGCATGCACGTCACCCCTGTGAGGGGCAAATGATTAGGGGATTTTTCCCCGCCACGTGGACCACTCAAGTCCTGCCACGTGTCATCCACGTGGACCAACCAGAGTCCGCCACGTGTCACCTCGTGAGAGGTCCTAAGTGGACCAGACAGATGGCCGGAAAATGGCCTCTTACGGCTCAATTTACTAGGCACGTATGGCTCAATTTTCTGGGCACGTTTTCCAACGTCCTATAAAAGGGAGATGTTTCTCGCTGAGGAACATCATTCAAAAAACATTTAATTCACATTAACTCACAATCAACCTCGAACTGAGCAATCTCACAATGCAGATACTCTCTTGGATTCCAAGAGAGACCCTTTACTTTCCGCACTTTACTCCTCATACACGTTCTAACTTGATCGTCGGAGGCGGAACTCCCACCCCACTGGAGTCTCCGTTGTTTTGCAGGGTACAGGCGTCCAAGTCAGTCTTGGAATTGTAACTCTCCCGCAGGACATAACCCTGAAACAGAAATGATGTAAAATTAGAGATATGAAAGGTCAAAGTTTTGTTAAAAGACAAAGTGTGTCAACCAAATAGCGATGGAGGGATATAACGACTACACATTTGGTTTAGAAAGAGATAAAAAATAGTTGATAAATGTCAAATAATTATTTTTAATATATATATATATATATATAGGGAGGATTAAATTGGTCAATTTTGGTAAGGGTTCAAATCGAATCGGTCGGGTTAGGTCATTTTCGGTAGTTAATATGCTTTTATTAAATTATCATTATTAGAAACATTTATTATCACGCCGGTTTGGTTGGGTCAGGTAGGTTTATATTTGGTCTAATTGGGTAAGGTGATGGTATCAGTTTGAGTTAGTTTTGCCATGTCTACTGTTTGGACATATTATCTTTTTCGACACTTACCTTATTTTTTTAATTTTATTATTTTTTAATTTTTTTATTTTATTAAAATAACTATCTAAATTCCCTACTAACTCCTATCACTTGTTACTTCATCTTTAAGATAAACATATATGCCTCATTAACTCTCATCATAAAAAAATTACAACACTAACCATAAGTCTCTCACATCTTTAGTCAAAGTGTTGCAATTTTTTTTTGAAACGGAGGAAAGATAACTTATCTCCTAAATTTGTGCACTTTATAAGTGTTCTAATTAATGTGATGCAGATTGTGGTGGGATAAATGTATTTTTTTAGTTGTTATATAACAAACAAATAATGGATGTGGAAAAAAATGAACTTTCATGACTCAAAATTCAACTAGGTTTTGCTTTCTCAAGAAACCAATTTTTTTTTTAAAATTTTTTTTTTTGATTTTTGTTTTTTTTTTTTTGTTTTTGTTTTTGTTTTTTTTTTTATTGATCGTCAATGAATAAAACTAACTATTAGTCATGGACTATAAATAAGCTAATAAAATCTAATAGAAAACTTTATCTTAAGGTAATAACCTATAAGATAAAAAGTCATGACAACCAACAATATAATCTAAATCCATTGCAAAATAAAACTGCATAATTAAATAAAACCTAAAATAAGATAAACCTTCCCAAGTAAGAAGTTAAAACTTTTATGCAAACCTTAAAAATAGCAACTGCTTATGTCATAAATGCATCTGCATCATAATGTGTAGGTTTGTTTTGTAAGCAAATTTGGGTTTAATGTTCCTAGGACGAGATTCTTCAGATGAAACCTAGTTCTCTTGGTATGTTGTGTTCAGAAGTGTAAGAGACTAAGAGGGCCTGACTTTAGCTTGCTTTTGGTTGACATTGACATTTGTCTTAGCCAATTATTAGCAAACTTGCCTAGAATTTGACTTCAAGAGCTAAGATTGTGCTTATGGTGGCTTAGCTCATTCTGACTTGCGTTGTTCTTATTATTCGTTGGCTTTTTTGTTTTGGACAATGAGTGCAATAATGTAAATTTAAGTGCGTTTTTTCTTTTTCTTTTTTCAATCTATGCTTTTAAATTCATAAGAAAGTACTAAGTGACCATTTCAATATACTTTTTTTGTAAGTCTTCAAATTTATGACTGCAAAAATGGAGTTTGCAAATCTTGGTGACACTTGAACTGAGCAAACTAAGCCTAGCGATTATAAACACCTACGGTTTTCTCAAGTTCAACGTGACTCACTTGCTCCCCTTGTTTGGGCTTCTGTAGAAGATTTATAGGCCTAGGCAAGAAGGTTTATTGAGTCTCAAAAGTATAGTGTACCCACATATATATATATAATAAACAATTTGCATTGCAGTGCAGTGAATCAGTGATGCACAATATCTTTTCCACAGAATATATCTATTCTTGTCATCAAATCATTCATATTGTTCTTTTGTGGTGGCTAAGAATGCATGCTTAGTTCTAAGGGATGGAATATGGGATGCTGTATATAATGGGAAGGAGCTTTATCCAGACAATCTTTGCTTTTTAGGTCACCTTCATAATTTAATATGATGCTTTTGGGTTCTCTTTGAAGATATATTTCACAAGATGAGTGGCAACAAGTGACTTAGATGAGTTTACGATAGAAGAAGAGAACACCAGCAAGGAATGATTAATAAAAATCACCTCACGTAATTCATGTTCAGGGTCTTAATTAGTCTTTGCATGAAAATATTTAGGCACTATAAGGGTGCTTCAGTTCACTTTAAAATTGGAAAAAAAAATTAAATAGAAAGTATAGTGTCGTAATAGCTTAAATTTGAAATGAAAAAAAATCAGTATATCTAAAATGGCAACCAATTCAAGAAGTAGAATATCATCTAGGAGCCGTGACAACTGTGGAGAGTAACTTAATTAGCATTTTCTCATCTTTATTCTGGAATAAACTTGTTTGAGTCTCTCATTATGCTTGCCTTCTATTTTCAATTATGGCTTTTGATCACTTTCAAATACACCTTATATCAATATGAAAAGTTGTTTAATAAGAACTTGAAAAATATTATACGTTGACATGTACTCTGCACTTCTTGATGAGTAGGTCATGATTCTTGTGAGCTAAGAACATAATTAAATTAATACAGCCTTATACGAATTATACACGGTCCTAACCCTATTCTCTGAAAATGCTTAACCCCTGGATGGCTCGGAATGAATGGAGAGTGAATTAGCATAATCATTTTAGTTACTGTAACCTTTTATCTTTGAATGGTGATTTTTATTAAAAAATAAGCTGTAGAGCAATTGATTTGGTTCAGTGCTAAGATCTGAATAATCAGAAAAGGATTGACTGAAGCATTCTGTAGGAGTGTATCTTGCTTCATGTTTTAAAGCAGTTTTTTTATGTTGGCAGTTGGCTAGTTTAAAAATGCATGATGACGAATTTATGTGTGTTTTTTGTTGCCTTTTTACGACAAAAGCTCATCTATTTATGTACAAGGTTGTTGGACAGATGATGTTTTCTCTTCAAAACCAATATGCACATATTTCATTTACTTCTAAATACGATAGTTTATCTGATTTGAATCTTAAAAAGGATATTATTTTACAGGTCCCTGCATCCATCAATTGTAGGCTTTTGGAGCACCAAAGGGAGGGAGTTAAATTTTTGTACCAGTTGTACAAGAATAACCATGGAGGGATCCTTGGAGATGACATGTGAGTGCCCATAATAGTATAGTGTATTTTATTAATTGTTATTAGTAATTTGATAAGTTGTAAAATATTGCCGATTAGTTGTCAGTTTATGTTCCAAATGGTTCTCAGGTTATGTTGGGGAACCTCTTAAATAGTTGGTGTTAGACAAAGTGAGCCTTAGCGATGGTATATTAGTTGGTGTAAGACCAAGTGAGCCTTAACCTCTCTCTTAGTCAATGGTATGGTCTAATTTTTTGTGGGTAGCAATGTCTTCTATATTGTGTAAATCTTATTACAATGCTTCCATTGTTAACTTGTTTGTTTGTAGTATTGTTGTACCATGTTGGTTTTGTCTAGGTTTATCTAGATGTTTCTTTTATTTTGTCGTGTTATGAAGAAATATTTATTTGTGGTTACGCGCGCGGATAGATGTGATGTTGATCTCATGTAATCCTCTGTTGTTGGAGGTGGATACTTTGGGTACGAATGAAGCTAAAGGTAAAATAAGTTTTAGGAATGAATATATAACCCAGACTGTTTCCTTAGAAGGCATTTTGTTAGCGCGGGGCAAAGGGAATGCAATCAAGAAAGTGATTGAGAAGAAAAGGAAAGGAAAAGAACTTTTATTTATTAATTTTTTATATGTAAGATAGTATTTTGTTGTTTAACCTTTATTTCCCTAACCAATCTCCACCACACTCCCTCTCCTTGACTTCTACCACTCCTTTTATGTTGCTACCACCGCCCCCCTTGTTGCCCTCGTCTCCGCCCTCCATTTCAGCTGTCACCCATTCACTCGCTTTTTTTTTTAGAGGATTCATTATCATGAAAGGCTAAATTTGACGATTAAAGGGTCAAATTGAAAATTGAAAAGTTCAGATATGGAGTTTTCATTTTCAAAATTGACCTTATAAAACTGTAATTGATTATACAAAAAAGTACATTATTAAGTTTCTATGAGATGGTGTATTGCATGGGTGAGAGAATTTTAGTGGTGGAAGAGGGTCGCATAGGTTAGACCATGAAAGAGTATATAAATTATAAAAGTAGAATAGGGAAATTTATTTGCATTTTTTTTTTTTGAAGAAAGGGAAGTTTATTTGCATGTATTAAAGCAATAGAGAGAACATAAAAGAAGTATTGGGTGGTTAGGAGATGATGGTGAGTTCGTCGTGAGTTATGTTGGTGGTTGATGTGGAGTTTGTTGTCTGGCAATTGTGGAAATATCAAGGTGTGAAAGGATTGTCAGGTGGTTATGAGCTACATTGGTGGTGGTGGGCCAGAGTTTGTGGTTGAGACAGTGGATATGGCGGCAAGAATTGTTGCTGGAGCTGGTGAGGAAGAGTTAGTTGCCGCAGATAGAAGCACACAGACGTGGTTATGGAGTGTTGTGAAGGAAAGTGTACTTGTTGAAGGAATGAGGGAATTCCTTATGTCCCCAGTTGGAGTTGGGAATTAGCTTATTGGATTTCTTTGGAACCCAGAAAGGTAAAAGGGTAGAGGGCCACCAAACAATTACTATGGAGAATAGGGGTTTGTTAATTTTCCCTTATTTGAATCCCCCCTCACCTCAACCAAACAGCTAAAGTTGTCAGTCCCTTTCAATAATTATCATGTGTCTTATTAAATGCCCTGTGTACTGGATTAGTTAGATGTCTCCTGAGCTTGGTGCTGAATATTGACAGACCTTATCGAAATATGATCAATTGAAGATATTGATTCTCACAGTTTGAGCAAATGAAACACTGGTGAGAAACACGGACTGTATGTGAATTGCTGCTAAGGTGTGGATCTGCTGATCTTATATGCTGAGATTTTCAACTTATACGCCTTAAAATTAGTACAACTGATCCATGGGAAGTTTTGCTGGGAATCTTTGGGTAAATTATAAGAAGTTTGACCTGCCAAGCTAATAATAATCATGTGTGTTATTAAATTCCCTGTGTACTGGATTAGTTAGATGTCTCGTGAGCTTGGTGCTGAATATTGACAGACCTTGTCTGAAATATGATCAATTGAAGATATTGATGCTCACAGTTTCAGCAATTGAAATGCTGATGAGAAACACAGACTGTATGTGAATTGCTGCCAAGATGTGGAGCTACTGATCTTATATGCTGAGATTTTTCAACTTATACGCCTTAAAATTAGTACAACTGATTCATGTGAAGTTTTGCTGGGAATCTTTGGGTAAATTACTAGAAGTTTGACCTACCAAGCTAAACAATATCGAGGTTAATGCTAATAATTGAATTAAATAAAAATATCTAGTTTTATTATTTATTTTGCTTTATACCTTTCTCCTGAAACTAGTTTTCTGGTGCTGAGAATTTTGTTGCATTAATGACCTATGTTGCTTTCCGCCTGATTATTTTGTTATGAATTAGGGGATTGGGAAAGACCATTCAAACAATTGCATTTTTGGCTGCTGTGTATGGAAAAGATGGAGATTCTGTCAACCCTCCAGCTGCAGAAAGAAGTCAGAAAAGTCCTGTATTGATTATTGGTCCAGCATCAGTTTTACAAAATTGGGAGAGTGAATTCTCCAATTGGGCTAATTTCCGTGTTGCTATATGCCATGGTCCAAATCGTGACTTAATTCTTGATAAAGCAGAGGCTCAGGAACTTGAAATATTGATAACAAGTTTTGATACCTTTAGGATCTATGGAAATACTATCTCAGAGGTTATGTGGGATATTGTAATTGTTGATGAGGCACATCGGCTGAAAAATGAGAAGTCAAAACTATACACTGCTTGTCTCGGTATTAAAACTAAGAGAAGGTATGGTCTGACGGGGACAGTGATGCAGAATAAAATCATGGAGCTTTTCAATTTGTTTGATTGGGTCTCACCTGGGTCTTTGGGAACTCGTGAGCATTTCCGTGATTTTTATGATGAACCTCTCAAACTTGGACAGAGGTCTAGTGCTCATGATAAGTTTGTGCAAGTTGCTGAAGAGCGTAGGCAGCATCTTGTTTCGCTGCTTAATAACTACTTATTAAGGAGAACAAAGGAGGAGACTATTGGAAATCTTATGTTGGGAAAAGAAGATAATATTGTCTTTTGTGAAATGAGTGCATTGCAGAAAAGAGCTTACAAGAGGATGTTGCAGCAACCGGAGATTCGATGTCTTATGAACAAGGACCTTCCTTGCTCATGTGGGAGCCCACTTACTCAAGGGGAATGTCATAATAGGATAATACCTGATGGAATCATATGGAGATATCTTCATAAAGATAGCCCTGATGGCTGTAACTGGTGTCCCAATTGCCTCATTCTTCCCTGTATTCTCAAGCTTCAGCAGGTTAGTCTCTGAATTCCTCTTTTAATGCTTGCATGGGCTTGCTTGGTCATTTAAAAAGAATTATGAATATAAGTCCCGTTCACTCCTATCTATTTTGTGCAAGTTGGAGTCCATATGAATTTCTTATCTAGGCTTTTCATTTTTATCTCTCTTTTTTATTTTTAAAAAAATCGGAACTAAAGATGATCATCTTAATTGAATTTATATACACCATACTATAGGGGCATGCCTTGATTGTAAGTAATGGAGGTGGGAAAAACAAGGGAGTAAAAATTCTGATGTTTAATAACTTTTTTTAATGCCTGGAATGGAAATAAATGTGTTAGGGGGTAATGTATTCCTCTTCATATGAGGATAAAAATTACTCATCCCCCCCCAACCCCCCCCCAAGTGTAATCTTTTCCCCCTTACAATTTCTCATTCTTTGTAGACTTCTGATTTCCTGCAAGGAGGTGGTGGGATTTGCAGTGATTTAACTATTTGGAATCAAGTGTTTTCATGCAACTGGCTTGAAGATGATCAAAGGGAGATTTTAACCCTAGTAATATTGCCAAACTTCAAGGATAGGAATGATTATCCTTTAATTATGTAAAACTTTTCCCACTAAGGCACTAACTATTTCTCCTGTCATTAGTCAAGGGAATCCAGGCATGCCATAAAAAGAACGAAGTAAAATATTTAGTTAAGTGTATCATCTAGGGGGGTGTTTGGGGGGGGGGTAATTGCCCTAATTTGGTGAGCCATTTAGGTGAGATATCATAATTGTTGATGCTGTAGTGATCTTTTGCAGTGACAAATGTTCTTTATAGTGCTTGATTTTATGTCTATCCTTCCCTATCTTTCAGTCAAGTGTCCTTTTCTCTCTCCTTTTCTTTTCTTTTTTCTTTCTTTTTTTTTTCTCTCTCTTGTGCTAGGGTGAAGATTTGAAGTTCAGTTTGGTTTAGTTTAAGAAAGGACTGCTTACTATCTATGTACGACTTGCCAGGTATTTAGCTAATTAGCTCTCTTCATATCTGGTAGGATACAAAGCTAAAAGTGAAAGAGATCGAGAGCTTGCTCATTGATTCTTCCAGGGCATTATTGACTACACTGTTACTAAACTTTGGACTTTCGTTAACTTGTACCTTCCAACTGCCAACAGTTAAAATTTCTGCTTGTTGCTAACAAATTAGTTCCCTCGCGATCCAGTGGCGGATTGAACTGAATTCATGATGGAAAAAATAACCACCAGTTTATTTTTTTTAAAAGAAAGTATATAAAACACATATTAGGAGTTGTGTGCATATCTTGTTAATTGAATGGGGATGGTTGCGTAGTTGAAATGCTGTGTGCAAGTGCCTGCTGTACTCACTCAGGTCGTGGTTCAATCCATCTGTCCAATTTTTTTTTTCCCCTATGTATCTCTGAATTTTTCACCCTAATTTGTTGCTGATTTCCCAAGGTCATTCATATTTTTGGAGTGCAAGAACGATTCCTTTTTCAATCTCCTAAACTATTGTAATTTAATCTTTCTTATTAACACTCATATGTAAGTGTTCGTCCACGAACCATATCCAATGAGGAGTACTATTTTAATGAACCTGTTCTAAATTATTTTAACAATTTTGTTTAACAATTCCTGGATTCGTGGCATTCGCCACTACAGAGATCTCATGTTCTCCTTTTCAATGATAGACTTAATTGTCCTATTTCTTAGTTTCAACCACAAATTATTGATTCTCCATTGGAACTTTAGTTATACCTCACTTAGCTTGAATAAGACTCATCCCCTTTTACCTGAATTTGTCTAATTTCCATATTATCAACCACTTTCACTTCCATTCACATAGCGATTGCCCAACTACCAAAGCTTCAAATCCATTTTCACTTTCTTAAACCTTTTACAATATGATTGTCCTCTAGATACTTTATTATCATATCATACAGTAAAAAGCAATTCAGTAAACCTATATACAGGAATTCCTACTATAATTGACTCTTTGGTGGTCGCGGTTACCTATAGCAACAATTCTTATATCATGGAACTGGGGCTAGGATGCACATTGCGGTCCTTTGCATATTCTTGTAGTGTGCGTCCTGGTCTCTTCCATATTTTATCATTACACCTAAAATTTCATTGTACAATACCTGTATTCTGTTTTAACAATACCTATTATAATATACATTCATATTCTTTATCTTTTTCAAGTATATTTTACTTACAATGTGTCTACATTTATATTTATTGAATCGTTCATGTATTTTCTCAGGACCAGTATCAAACTATACTCATAAAATGTATGTTTAGACCTCATGTCATTTATGCTTTGTGAATCCTACTCCAAGTTATGATAGCCAATCGTAGGGGTTGTAATATACATCATGTCCAGGCATTAGAGTCTTTTGTATAATTTGTATAGACCTAGCGGACTAGCTTTATCACTATCTCAAAGTTTCAATGCTGTATTAGTAGGTTTAGTAAGTTTGATGCCGGGATTAGTGGGGCTTTAGACTGATTACTTCATATGTACTTTGCAATGAATCGGGTTAACCCACCTCAAGCCATACGGGTCTATGAGAGGAGAAAGAAACAGCAGCAAGGCAAAGATAGGGAAAAAGAGCAGCCAACAACAGAGGAGCCAGCAACAGCAAACAAGGAGCAAGAACAGTACAAAATCGATTAATGCACCACTAAGGAGTGTGGTGACTGTTTTGAATTTTTGAAGGCCATTACAGCAGTACATGACAAATATTATTAATTATTAGGGTCCTTTGTAATGAGGGAGGGCTTGGTATAAAAAGGGTAGCAATGCAATAGTATGGTTTATCTGATTGTTGATGTTATTAGTAGAGTAGTAGTAGCCGTAATATTCTCCAAGAGTCAAGCTTTTAGCTTAGACCTTAGCTTTCATTGTAGCCATTATTTACAAATATTAATCAAATATCTCAAGCCTTCTTCTATTTGTAAGTTATTGTTATATTCAAGCAAGTCTGAGTATCGAGTCTATAGCAAGTGGTATAGAGCGGTACGACCATGGTGACCACGCTCAAGCAACGGGTGGACGCTGTCGAGGAGAGACTCGCAACAATGGAGACTCCACTCACGGCCATTGACGGGAAGTTTGCAACTTAGGACACTCAACTTACGGCTATTGAAGGGAAGCTAGACACCCAAGAAGTGACCATCAGTAGGGTGGTTCAGGCGGCCGTGGCTCAAGCTTTGGAGTCGGAGAGGAAGCGGTTGGAGGAAGCTCTGGCACTCGGTTAGAGGCTAGAATCGACCGCTTTCGAACAGACCACGAGCGACTGGCTGCAGTAGAGAGGGAACATAATCAGAAATTTTGCGAAGAGATGAAACGGATGGCGGCAGGTGCTCAAGGAAACAGACCACCACCTATCTTTCAGCCGGTTCTCAACATTGACGGCGAGAATAGTCAAGACCAAGGGGAGAATGAAGTACGAACCCCGGTGAAGGGGGTTTAGAGGATGGAGGGGAGAAGGTCAGGCGAGGAAGAGTAGTTTGGTGGCGGTGACGGCGGCGGCGGCGGCGGTCCTCAATGGAAACACCGCAAACTTGAGATGCCCATATTCGAAGGCACCGACCCCGATAATTGGATATTAAGGGCTGAAATTTCCTTTGAGTTTTACCAATTATCGGAGAGAGAGAAGCTGGAAGCCGCGGTGGTGGCGATGGATGGAGCGGCCTTAAAATGGTATCAATGGGAACGAAAGAGGCGGCCGATCGTGGGGTGGCTGGAACTCAAACAAAGGCTACTTTACGAATTCGGCCGTCGCATGCTGGCTCTTTGTATGAGTAGTGGCTCGCGGTGACTCAGTAGGGATCGGTGGAGTAAAGATGGCGGAAAAGGCTATTGAAGCTGGCCCTATTACATTTGATAGGAAGCCAGTAATTGTTAAAAGGTGGAGGCCGGGTATTAATTTGATGGAGGAGAAACTGGATTCAATACCAGTTTGGGTACGATTTCCTGGGCTAGATCTCAGATTTTGGGGACATAATTCCCTAATGAAGATTAGTGATGTGATTAGGAAGCCAATCAAGATGGATAGGGCCACTGCTACTAAGGATCTGATTGAATATGCTCGTGTATTAATTGAGGTTCAGATTAATGGAAGTGTGGAGACTTCCCTGACTCAATTGCTTTTCTTGATGAGAATGGGGTTAAGGTTTCTCAGAAGGTGGAGTTTGAATGGAAGCCAATGTCTTGTACAAAATGTTTAGGAATGGGGCATGTAGCTGAGGAATGTCCTGGTGTTGGAAAGGGTAAAGAAAGGCCTCAAAGGAAGAAGTTTCATAAGCCACATAAGGTTTGGAAGCCTGTACAAAAGCCTAGACAGGAACCTGTGTCAAAGCCAGTGCAACAGGCCACAGAACAGGCTTCATCACAATGAGCAGTGTATAGGAAATCTTGAACTTGGAAAGCAGGATGGGGATTTCAGTCAACCTCATAATCTAGGAATTGTATCAAGCAAGAATCAGCAGCTTGGGAGGCAGGAAAGTAGACAGAACCACCAATGCAGCAGGGAGCAGGACACTGTCAATAATATAGTTACTCAGAATAGATTTGAGCTGTTGGTGGAGGAGGTGATAGATGAAGTTGGGTTTAATAGTACAAGAGTGAACACCTTGTCTGGTGGTTGTGGTAGCTCAAGGGTGTTGTATGGTGGTGAGGGAGGTGGATCCTACACCCCTCATGAATAAGTGGGTTTTTTGGAATATTAGGGGCCTAAATCAACCTGAGAGAATTAGTGATGTCTTGTCCTTCCTAAGGAATCATGATATAGGGTTATTTGGGCTCCTAGAAACAAAGGTGAAGGCTGCTAAGTTTGAGAAGATCTTCACGGTTTTCATGCTGATTGGTCAGTTGTTGCAAATTATGGGAAAGGTGGGCATGGAAGAATATGGCTGACTTGGAAACCTGTGATTTTCAGTGTGAATGTGATCAAAATTGAAATGCAGGTGATTCATGTTAAAGTGGTGCATGTTGCTTCTAGGGGCTGTTGTTTCTGTTCAATGGTGTATGGTGTTAATAGCGAGGAAGGTAGGGAAGTCCTTTGGAAGCAATTAGAGCAGTTTGGTAGTAATTTGACTGAGCCTTGGGTTGTGTGTGGGGACTTTAATAACCCTTTGAATTTTGAGGATAGGGTGGGTGCCCCTGGGAAATTGAAAGCTTTAGGAACTGCATTAGACACACTAACCTTTTTGAAGCTAAGACAGATGGGCTCTTCTTTACCTGGAATAACAAGCGATTTGGGGATGGCAGGGTATGCTCAAGGATTGATAGAGTGTTCTGGAATGCAGCCTGGATGGATAATTTTCAAAATGCTAGTGCTATGTTTCTGCCTGAGGGCCTTGTGGATCATAGTCCTTGTGTGATCAATTTTCTGGGTAATATGGGTTTAACCAAGAAGCCTTTTAAGTTCTTCAATGTCTGGACTGAATACCCTGGATTCTTGAAGGTGGTTGCCGATAGTTGGGATGGTCAGATTCAAGGTACCCCTATGTTCAATGTAGTCAAGAAACTTAAGAGGGTTAAAGAAGCCTTGAGGGTGTTGAATAAACAACACTTTTCTTCAGTGATAAGTGATGATGTTAGCCTGGAGGCTGAGCTGTCAGGTGCAAACTGAACTCTGATCCTGCAAATGAGTCTCTGATTGGCCAGGAACATGAGATTAGGATGAGATATGTTGAGGCTCATAATAGGAAAATCCAATTCCTATCCCAGAAGGCAAAGCTCCACTGGTTAAAAGTTGGGGATGCTAACACCGCTTATTTCCATGCATGCTTGAGGAAGAGAAGGGTTCAGAACAGTATTTTGTAGTATCCAGAAAGAGGATGGTAGTGTTTCTGTGAGGCCTTTATTGGGTTTTACAAGCAGCTCCTGGGTTCTTCTCAGAATATGGAAAGGAAAGTGCATCATGATGTCATGGACATGGGTCTTGTGTTGACTGAGGATCAGGGAAGGCATATGTGCAGAACTTTTAATGCTGATGATGTCAGAAGAGCTTTATGGGGTATTGAAGAGAATAAAGCTCCTGGACCTGATGGATTTTCAAGCAAATTTTTCAAAGTGTCATGGCAGATAGTTGGTAATGACATCACTGCAGCTGTGTTGGACTTCTTTCAGCATGGCAAGCTGCTTAACCAGGTGAACATAACTATGCTCACTATGGTCCCTAAGGTAGAAAATGCTTCTAAGGTTAGCCAATTTCGACCAATTGCATGCTGTAATGTTTTGTACAAGATCATAGCCAGAATGATTTGTGTTAGACTTAAAGAGGTACTTCCTGGCCTGATTAGTGAGGTTCAAAGTGCTTTTGTGGCTGGGAGATCCATCTTGGATAATGTGCTCATCTGTCAGGATGTATTAAAGGGTTACAGAGATAAACAAAAGGCTCCTAGGTGTACCATAAAGGTAGATCTCAGGAAGGCTTATGACTCCATAAGCTGGGATTTTATCCATGACATGCTGTCTGCTTTGAAGTTCCCTGCTGAATTTATCAAGTGGATCATGCAGTGTGTTTCATCCCCTTCTTTCTCTATAATGTTAAATGGGGGATTGAATGGCTTCTTTAAGGGAAAGAAGGGCATTAGACAGGGGGACCCCATGTCCCCTCTTCTTTTTGTAATTGTCATGGAGTATCTTTCAAGACTTTTAAGGAAAGTGGGGGGCATGAGGAGCTTCAAGTTCCATTCTAGATGCAAGATACTCAATTTGAACCATCTTGCCTTTGCTGATGACCTGATGCTGTTCTGTTATGGAGATAAGAAGTCTGTTTCCCTCTTAGTAAGGGCTTTGAATACTTTTGAGAAATGTTCTGGTTTACAAGTTGGTTTACAAGTTAGTGCTGAGAAGACAGCCATTTATTTTGGAAATGTTGCAAGGACTGTGAAACAGGATATTTTGAGGGTGTCTGTTTTTGTTTGGTTTTGTTGAGGGCTGCACTCCTTTCAAGTACCTTGGTATCCCCCTTAATGTCAGAAGCCTGTCAAACAGTGACTATGACAGTTTGATTGACAAGATGCTGGCTAGGATAACCTGTTGGTCAAGTAGGAACCTCTCATATGCAGCTAGAAGCTTGCTGGTAAACACAGTGCTTTCAAGTCTCCATACTTACTGGACTCAGTGTGTCCTGCTCCCAGCTGGTGTGATCAAGAGGATTACTCAGATTTGTAGAGCTTTCCTTTGGGGTGGTAATACAGTTGAGGAAGTCTCCTCTCATTTCATGGGACTGGATTTGCAAGCCAAAGAAAGCTGGAAGTCTTGGCATGAGGGATTGTGAGACATGGAATACAGCAGCTATTGGGAAATATATTTGGAAGATAGCTCAAAAAGAGGACTCACTATGGGTGAAATGGGTTCATGCAGTGTATGTTAAGGACAGTGATTGGTGGGATTATAAGCCTAAGAAGAATGCAGGGTGGGCTTGGAAGAACCTTTGCAAGGTTAAGGAAAGATTGAAAGAGGGTTTTCAGAATGAAGGCTGGATGGACTGCAGGTATAGCATTTCCAGGGGTCTCAGATTGAGGTGGATTGGACCCCCTGGGTTTGGAACAAATACAATATCCCGAAGCACTCTTTTGTTCTCTGGTTAGCCATTCAGAACAGGTTAAGGACAAAGAGTAAGCTTACTGAGTGGGGTGTGTGTCAGGATAGCTCCTGTTTTCTCTATGGTGATGCTGTTGAGGATAAGAAGCACTTATTTTTTGACTGTGAGTATAGTAGAAGATGTGTTAGAGGTATTAGTGAATAATTGATGATACCTGAAGCTATGTTTGATATTGATGTCTTCTAGAAACACATGGGGAGAGTGGATACAGGACCCTGTCAAGAAGAGAGTCTGCTTTGCTGCTCTAGCTGCTGTGGTCTATCAGATATGGTTTGCTAGGAACAAGGCTTTTTGGCTAAAGGTTGTCATCCATCCCAGAGCTGTGTGCAGAATAATTCGGGCTGATATTGTAAAGAGATGCTGGCAAATGATCAATTGCAAGTGGCAGAGGAAGCACTGTAAATGGCTGTATAGTTTACAAATACTATGATTTTAATTTGTATAGTACTCATTTGTATAGGTTTCTGGTTGTAGCTTCTGTTTTGTTTGTAGCTATTGCTTGCTGTGTTGTTAGTACTGATGCTTGTTTTTGTACCCTTCCTTGAAGGTGCCAGCTTCAGTTTTGCCCCTTCTCTTCTAGAGGCACCCTTCCTAGAAGGTGGTCCCTTTGAAGACTAGGGATTGTTAGGTGGATGTGTGCCTTCTATGAAAGCTTTTGTAGTTTTGGAGAGTTACAGCTTTTCTTTTTGTAAGTTGTAACATTTATTCTTTTTGGTAATAAAATTACTTACCAAAAAAAAAAAAAAAAAAAAAGTCGACGGTATGATGCTGGAACAATTTATTAATGGGTTGAAGTGAGGTCCAACGGAGTTAAGAATGTTAAACCCGTTCAACTTAGAAGGGGCTATGGAGTTGGTGGGTCGGATAGAAGAGAAGAATAGGGTTTGTCAGCCCAAAAGGGTGGGTCAAGGATCTTTCAAAATTGGGCCACCCTAGAACCTCGGCAACACTACTTATTCCAACAAGGGTGGTGGATCTAGTCTGGTACAAACATATGGAGTCCTTAATCATTCCAACCCAGCTAAAACATGGACTAAGGTCGGAGTTCGAATTTCACGAGGAGATTGACAGAGGCTGTTCTGCAAGACAAAAGAGCGAAAAATCTGTGCTTCCGGTGTGCCGAGAAGGGGAGCGTGGGTCATAGATGTAAGCGGAAGGAGTTGAGTGTCCTATTGGTGGCCGGAGAAGAGGAACCACCGCGAGAAGAAGAAGAAGAGGAGGGCGAAGAAGCGGTGGAGATCTCATTGTGTTCTGTGATTGGGATTTCTAATCCCAAAACGATGAAATTGAGGGGGGAATTGGCCGGAAAATCAGTGGTAATGATGATTGATCCCGGTGCTACCCACAGTTTTATTTCGGCAAGGCTAGTGGCAGAGTTAGCGGTGTTGATCTTGAGGGCAACGAGTTCAGTGGGTAATGGTGAGGTGGTTAAGGGGCAAGGAGTATGTTGGGGTATCAAATTGAAGCTAAACGGTGGAGTTTCCGTGGTGGAAGAATTTCCGTGGTTGAAGCTAAACGGTGGAGAAGCTAGGCGTGGTGACGACGAATTGGAAGACACATATCATGAAATTTCGAGTGAGGGGGCTACCAGTCACACTCACCGGGGATCCTTCACTCGTGAATACTCAGGTCACCTTGAAAGCAATGATCCGAAATCTGGTGAGTAAATTGGAAGTTGAGAAGGCAGGAGGAATAGTAGATCCACAACCTCCCTTTGCAGAACTATTGAAGCAGCTTCATGGAGTTTTTGAGATGCCAGTGGGCCTCCCTCCCCAAAGAGGCCACGAGCACTCAATTGTGCTTAAAAAGGGGAGCAATCTAGTAAGTGTTCGACCATACCGCTACCCACAAATACAAAAGGATGAAATTGAAAAATTGATCCTTGAAATGCTACAAGCCGGAATTATTCGTCCATCCACGAGCCCTTTCTCTATCTCGGTGATCCTTGTGAAGAAGGACGGATGATTAGGGGATTTTTATCCACCAATCACCGTCTGACACGTGGATCAACCAGGTTCCGCCACGTGTCCTTCACATAGGCCAATAGGAGCCTGCCACGTGCCAACCAGAGATACGTCCTCCATGGACCAACTGCTACGCGACACGTGTCCATCCATGCCAAATGGGTAAATCAGCCAACAAGGCCCAATCTTTGTGGGAAGCCCAGTCAGCCTTAGGTTTAACCTAAACCTAGGTATTGGCACGCATCCCAAGGCATATAAATATGCCCATTAATCCTCATTAAGGGGGATTTACGCACATAAAACACTCTCACCTAGAGAGACTAAATTACATTATTTTCCGCATTAATTACTCCTTAATCAAGTACTAACTTGACCGTTGGAGGCGGATCTCCAATCATCCGGAGCATCCGTTTGTTTTGCAGGTACAGGCGTCCGGTTCCAGTCTCAGAATTGTAACTCTCCCGCAGGACATCAAAAAACCCCGAAACAACGGAAGTTGGAGGTTTTGTGTTGACTATAGAGCGTTGCACAAAGAGACCGTGCCGGATAAATTTCCAATTTCGGTCATAGATGAGTTACTTGATGAATTGCATGGGGCTAGGTGGTTCTCGAAATTGGACTTGAAGTCCGGTTACCATCAAATAAGGGTGAAACTGGAAGATGTTCATAAGACGGCATCTCGCACACACGAAGGACATTACGAGTTTCTTGTAATGCCCTTTGGATTAACCATGCACCGACAACATTCCAATTTCTCATGAATGAGATATTTAAACCTTACTTGAGAAAATTTGTCTTGGTGTTCTTCAATGACATCCTTGTGTATAGTAGAGATGAAGGTGAGCACAAGGAACATGTGAGAGTAGTATTGGAGTTGTTGAGGAAGCATAAATTGTATGCAAATTGGAAGAAGTGTGAATTCGGGAAAGAAGTGGCTTACTTGGGTCACGTGATTTCGGAGAAAGGGGTAGCTATGGATATGTAGAAGGTGAAAGCCATTGTAGAATTGGAAGAGCCGAAAAATATCAGGGAGCTAAGGGGTTTTCTAGGCCTCATGGGTTACTACCGGAAATTTGTGTCTCGATATGCTCAAATCACCGGACCACTCACCTCACAATTAATGAAGGATAATTTCGGGTGGTCTAAGGAGGTAGCCCACGCCTTTACAGCCCTCAAAACAGCCATGACGACAGCCCGGTACTGAGGATGCCCGACTTTCAATTGGAGTTTGTGGTGGAAACAGATGCTTCGGGGTTCGGACTCGGGGTGGTGTTAATGCAACAAGGGCAGCCCGTAGCTTACTTTAGCAAGCTACTTGGAGTGAGAAATCAAGCCAAGTCCATTTATGAAAAAGAGTTGATGGCTATTAGCTTATCGGTTATGATGTGGCGGCATTATTTACTTGGAAGGCACTTTGTCATAAGGACCGATCAACAAAGCTTGAGGTTTCTCACCCAACAACGTGAGGTCGGAAGGGAGTACCAAAAGTGGATGAGAAAATTGATGGGCATGGATTTCGAAATTCAATACAAACCCAGGCCGTCCAACAAGGTAGCGGATGCTCTTTCCCGTAAGGATAGCAGTAGGATTCAATTTGGGGCCTTAATTTCGACACAAATGGTGGATTCGGCTGAGTTGGAGAGTGAAATTTCAGAAGACCCATGGCTGAATGGGCTTCGTGACACATGGCAGAAGGGATTTTTCTTAGAGGGAAATCGAGTGCTGTATGAAGGGTGAGTGGTATTGCCTAAGGGGTTGAAATTCATCCCTGTACTTCTTTGTGAAAATCATGATACTCCAGCAGGGGGGCATGAAGGAGAGGTGAAAACATACTTGAAGATTGCGGCGGATTGGTTTTCGCCCGGAATGAGGAAGAAGGTGGGGGAGTATGTGCGTCAATTTGGGGTATGCCAAAGGAGTAAGACTTCACAGCAAGGGGCAGCGGGTTTGTTACATCCTTTACCGGTACCTGACGCAATTTGGGGAGAGATTTCAATGGATTTCATTGAGGGGTTACCTCTCTCGAAAGGGGTGGATTCGATTTTAGTTGTGGTTGATCGACTGTCAAAATACAGCCACTTTGTTGGCCTTAGGCACCCCTTTACCGCATTGATGGTGGCTGACATGTTTGTTAAGGAGGTGGTTAAGTTGCATGGTTTTCCACTTTCAGTTGTCTCAGATCGAGATAAGGTATTCATGAGCAATTTTTAGAAGGAACTGTTTTGCCTTCAAGGAACACACCTCAAGCGTAGTACCGCCTATCATCCTCAAACGGATGGTCAAACCAAGGTAGTGAACAAGTGTGGAGACTTACCTCCGTTGCTTTGTGACCAATCAGCCTAAGTCTTGGGCTTAATGGCTTCTGTGGGCTGAATTCTCTTACAACACTTCACACCATACAGCAACTAAAATGACCCCTTTCAAGGTTGTGTATGGGCAAGACCCTCCGAAGTTATGGAAGGTGAAAGAGCAAGCTACGGTAGTGGAGAGTTTGGAAGAGAGTCTGAAGGAACGTGATCTGATTTTAGATGAGCTGAAGATGAACCTTAACCGAGCTCAGCAGATGGCAAGAGAAGGGATGTGCAGTTTGAGGTGGGAGATATGGTCTTCCTTAAGCTGCAGCCGTATAGGCAAAGATTGCTGGCCAAGCGACCTTTTGAGAAGTTGGCAGCTCATTATTATGGCCCATTTGAAGTACTCCAGCAAATCGGCAAGGTGACATACCATCTGAATTTACCCAAGGAGAGCAAAATCCATCCAATTTTTCACGTTTCACAATTGAAGCAGGCTGTGGGAGACTTCCCAGTGCTACCCACCTTACCCAGCCAACTGACGGTTGACTTGGAGCTCGTTGTTGAGCCTGAGAAAATTTTGGAATTGAGGCAAAAAGGAGGCGGAGTGGAACCGAGGGTTGAAGTGTTGGTAAAATGGAAGGGGTTACCAGAATTTGAAGCAACTTGGGAGGAGTTTGATGCAATGGATCAACGCTTTCCTCACTTCCACCTTGAGGACAAGGTGAATGTCTGGGAAGGGAGTAATGCAATGAATCGGGTTAACCCACCTCAAGCCATACAGGTCTATGAGAGGAGAAAGAAACAGCAGCAAGGCAAAGACAGGGAACAAGAGCAGCCAACAACAGAGGAGCCAGCAACAGCAAACAAGGAGCAAGAACAGTACAAAATCGATTAATGCACCACTAAGGAGTGTGGTGACTGTTTTGAATTTCTGAAGGCCTCTACAGCAGTACATGACAAATATTATTAATTGTTAGGGTCCTTTGTAATGAGGGAGGGCTTGGTATAAAAAGGATAGCAATGCAATAGTATGGTTTATGTGATTGTTGATGTTATTAGTAGAGTAGTAGTAGCCGTAGTATTCTCCAAGAGTCAAGCTTTTAGCTTAGACCTTAGCTTTCATTGTAGCCGTTATTTACAAATATCAATCAAATATCCCAAGCCTTCTTCTATTTGCAAGTTACTGTTACATTCAAGCAAGTCTGAGTATTGAGTCTATAGCATACTTTTGCATAAAACACTAACATTCAAACCAGAAGTACATATCTTTCCTTTATCTCTTTTTTATCTAATACCTTTCTCCAGTTGAATACAGTTATTAAGGATTCCTTTTCTTTGTCAAAAAATTTGGTGGTCTAGAGAAGTATCTTAGAAAATGCGCCTCCAAACCCAGGTACTCATAAAAGTTTATTTGATGTGATTTTTCAAGTGTAGACTACTCATCGGACGTCTGGGTTTTGATGACACTCCAGCCTAGCTATTAATATAAAATTTCTCAGGGTTCTTGTGACTTATAGCTTGTTTTAAGTTGGTCTTATCATTTATTTTCAAGAGAAGGCTTGAATTTATCCAAGGATCAGATGTAAAATATTGGAATTTGGAAGTATTGAAGTCACACAAAATTGGGAACTTTTCTGAGATATATGTACAAGTGGATTTCTGGCTATATGAAGTTGAAATTATAAGGAAGCACTATTGTCTAAAACTAGGAATGCTGCTGAAGTGTTTGCTTTGTATTTTTCATTGCTTGATTAATGAAACGAAAAAAGGGAAAAATTCAAAGATTTTGTATGCCGTTTCAAAACTAGATGCTTATTAGTTAATATATGCTTATGTGGAGAGTAATGAGTAATGGTTAGCTAAGATGGTAGGGTGGAATTAACTTATCACTTTATACTACCTCCGTTTTGTTGAATCTTACTCACTGTAGATATGCAAAACAAGGAAAAGTAAAAATGGAGACCATGCATGTGGGTATTTTTGTATTAAAGAGGAGAGAGATATATAGTAAGAGATTTATTAAACAAAATTGGGCTCCACAAAGTGGGGTTGTGGATGATAAAAAGTGAATAAAAAGTTGTCATAAAAGAAATAAAGTAAAAGTGAGTAGAAATTAGAAAAAACGGATGAAAACGGAAAGTGATTAAGACTTAGGAAAACGGAGGTAGTACTACATTGGATTATGAAGATTGTCATTAATATAAACTATATTCTCCGTATAAATGACATTAAAGTATTAAGTCCTTCTATGGAGGTACTTCTCTTGTTTATTCAATACATTACATTTTCAAACTAAGTAGAAGCAACACAGCCAGCACTCCAAGCCATATACCACCTTAATGTTTTACTACTACCTGGCTACCAGCTTCCAGATGCTAAGAATTTGATATTGATTGCTTATTTATACGGCATTGTCTGCAGTATGCTAACCGTAATCACTTCAAATCCTCCTTATTCTTAATGTTCTTAAAAGCTCCGAGTACTTGATCAGTTTAGCAGTTTCAAAATTGTTTATACATAATAACCTCTGCAGATTAGTAATATTTCATCTTGACGTTTGATAACCAAATCACCTAGAATAATTTGGTTGCTTGTAATTGATTCTGAAGAGTTTTGTGAATTATATGACAGATTAGCAATCATCTCGAGCTTATCAAACCAAACCCAAAAGATGACCTGGACAAACAAAAGAAAGATGCTGATTTGGCTAAAGAAGTTTATGGTATTGATATTGATTTGGTAGGTGGAAGCGCTCAAAACGAAAGCTTTATGGGCCTTAGTGAGGCCAAGGATTGTGGGAAAATGAGAGTCCTTGAAAGATTTATGGCTTCTTGGCTTTCACATGGCGACAAAGTTCTTTTGTTCAGTCATTCCGTTAGGTTGGATCCAATATCTTGCTCAATATCTTGCTTGTCATTTGTTTTTTTGTTGCTAAATTTTTTAATCAGATGGCTCTAAAAAGTAGCCTTAGTTGCATCACAATATTGATCCTTGGAGTCTCTTTTAGTTTAATTCTGCCTTTTTACTAACTGGAAGTGCTCTTAGGTTCCCTGGTATTTGGTTGTATTTCCATAGATTATAATTGTATGTTATAATCATTTTATGATAAAAGGTTGATGAGAAATGATTTTGTTTCATGATAGACCTTGAAAAAAACAGTACGAAATGATTCTATATAATTCGAATTGTATATGAAGGGTTACCTAATACTCCCCCTCCTCCCCAGTTCCGTATTAATACTTTTGTCCCAATACTCAATATTTTTGTGTGTTAATACCCCAACTCAGCGTATTCGTGGTATTGTGATATCAGAGATATAGGATTTAATGAGGACGGGTGGTGGAGAGTAAGAATAGAGCAACAACAGGGGGGTTTTTTTCTTTTTTAAATTTTTTTTTTTTTTTTTTAATTTTCAGGGTTACCTAATATTCCCCTCCATGAACTCCAGATCTAAGCCTTTCATGCCAATTCTCCCAAATTTTTATATTAGTAAAAAAAAATTATATTTATTAGGGTGTATTATTCATATCGTATTATGACCCTAAATAATCGTATTACAGAAAAACCTCAAACATATTACAATTCTCCCACCTAGCACATTACAAATTCATACTAGTTCTGCGTATTGGAGTGTACTACGTATTTAGTAACATATGGAAGACATGAAAGTTTAAAATTAATTTGTATTGCTTTCTGGGATAATTAATACTATGTGTTACAAAACCTTATTATGTTCTTATTGACTGGTGATGTTAAAGTTGCTTGAACAGACCTAGCTCACAGTGGGATTATATTGAATGAGACGCTACTGATATGGTTTTTGTTGCTGGAATCGTGATACACTAAAGTTAGAAGAATAATGTGATTTATATCTAATGCGGTGTCTGTTCTGTTCTTACATTATATCAAATTGGCAGGATGCTAGATATCTTGGAAAAGTTTCTTACACGGAAAGGTTATTGCTTTTTAAGACTTGATGGCTCTACACCGACTGGGCTGCGCCAGTCTCTTGTTAATGATTTCAACTCAAGTCCAAGCAAGCAGGTAGTAGTATGAACTGAAAATTCTGCCCTGCAAGAGCTAAATATTGTTGAGCGATATTAATCTGCTAAATATCCTTGCAGGTGTTCCTTGTGTCTACTCGAGCTGGTGGACTTGGGCTTAATCTAGTTAGCGCTAACCGAGTAGTGATATTTGATCCTAATTGGAATCCATCACATGACCTGCAGGCCCAAGACAGATCATTTCGTTTGGGCCAGAAGAGGCATGTTGTTGTTTTCCGCCTTATCGCTGCTGGTTCTCTTGAGGAACTTGTGTATACTCGCCAAGTATACAAACAGCAGTTATCAAACATTGCTGTTTCTGGAAAGATGGAAAAGCGGTATTTTGAAGGTGTTCAGGTGGAAAAAGATTCACATTAACTTGTAGTTTTACAGAATCTTCTTTAGTTCTAACCTCTCTCTAGCTGAAAGCTCAATTGGTTTATTGCTTTTTCCTTCAGGACCACAAACAATTTCAAGGTGAGCTTTTTGGAATAGGTAATCTCTTTCGAGATCTTTCTGACAAGTTATTCACCAGTGAGATCATTGAGGAGCATGAAAAGCATGGACACGAAACTATGGTTCAAGAGAGTGTGAATAATCTAGGGGAGCATTTTGTCCAACCGACAGAAGCAGGTGAATCATCTCTATCTGAATGTAGGGTGAAAAAACCAGGTATCTCAGAGAGCACTACAGCAAAGCCACTGCTTGAGGAATTGGGTAAGTCTTCTTTACAATTTTTGTAAATTTATACCATAGATATATGTTATATACATACTATCCCTATTGAAACAAATTGTAGTCTTAGGTTTTGTAAATTTTATATAATGGCTACCCACCTATATACTAAATGAAAGAATTGTGTACCCCAATTTTAAGATGATCTTCTTGTGTCTGATTGAAAACCAGAAAACTACTGTAAAAATCTATAGAGGTAGGAAATACTATCTTTCGCAAGCTGCCTTTCTTTCAAAAATTGGCCAATGGAAGTCATGAAAGTACCTTTGGTAAAAGATTTCTTTCTACATATCTTTTCCTCTAAACTTCTCCAAAGCATACGGTGCACAAAAGCATTTCTCTCCTTCTATCCATATATGAGAGGCTAGCTGTCTTTTTTGATTAACAAATTGTTGCTAGATTCTTCCCCCCTGCTCTAATTAAGAAAGAAGTGTACAAATCTGGAGCAGCTGTCAACTAGAAGAAGCTATTCTACATAACTTCCCTTTCACTGGCCTCGCCTCTCACATTGATGCTAGTTACTTCAGTGTTTGGTGAACCATTCTTTTACCTATATTTTTTTGTTGTCAGATGCAGTTTCAATTAGAATTGACTGAAGTGAAAGCAGAAATATCATGATCAGAAGTAGTTTATGAGCATGATTGTGTAGGGTATGAGAACTTCCTCAACTGCAAAGCCCACACCCTTAAGCCCCTAACCACCTCTTCTTTGGCTCCAAAGACCAGTCTATGCCTCAGGCTTGGCTTCACTACCCTCACAATACTAGGATTCCTCTACTGAGCCCAAATTAGTTTGCTCTCAAAATTTTGATGGCTGAATTGATCCTCTTTAACACCCCACACCCAAAAAAAGAATTCAAGTCTTGATCTCTAGGGTATTTGCCATTATACCCACCTGGAGACACCATTTATCTTAAGCCCATGAGCTTTGGCGGAAAGTTGGGAACCAAAGTTTGTCTTGATGAAATAGGAAATAGGAGAGTGGACTTTAAACACAAGAATATGAGGGTGAGATTCTTGCAAGTTTAATAACTGGTTATCCATTGAGAATAAACAACCTAGCCAGAGACTCTGTCGAAGTACCCCTCTACTCACGATTCTAGGTAAATAAACTATTTACTATAAGTAGGGGCGTGTAGCCGAGACCGAGCCTACGAAAAATTACTCCTAAATGTAAGCTCGGCTCCTCAAGGCTTGTCAAGCCCAAAATTAGCAAAGCCCAAATGGTGCCCATAGCTATTGTTCTAAAGACAATCAAATTTTTCTTTTGTAATTCCTATATATTCTATCGCTTGCTCCTATCTTTTGATGTGGTACTATTTTCTTTCTCTTTTTGTTGGTTCTTCAGCATAAACAATAATAAAAACCATGAACGAAAGCTCAACACTCAGCGAGAATACAAACTACAAATTTGAAAATTTATTTTAGTTCCTAAGTTCTAAATATGAAACAAAGTATATGTTACTAATTGATTTATTACAAGAAAAATTACTTCCTCCGTTTTTTATTAGATGCATCACTTTTTATATATGGAAATTTCAATTTAGATGCATCATTTTCCCTTTTAGTCAATAAATTCTCTCTCATATCACATAAGTCCTCTTTATTTTTTTTCTCTATGTCTCTCTACTCCAAAAATTGCCTAGGAGTCCGCAATTCAAAAGTGATGCGTCTAATAAAAAATGGAGGAAGTAATAATATGCAAAAAGCTCGAGCTTATCACGAGCTTTCGAGCCGAATAGCTCAGGCTTGGCTCATTATGATCTCAAGCTAAACTCGAGTTCGAGTCGAACCCACTTGAGCTGAGCCTATACCAAGCTTTGACCAAGCCGAGTCTCGAGCAGGTTCGGCTCGGACAACTCCATAAGCATATCTAACTGAACTTTGAACTTAAACCATTTCTCATTGTTAAACCTCTACTAGATAAGATAAAAGACTCCTGGATTCATTTATGAATGATAGTTGTTATTGCTTCTACTTTTGCATCTTATTTGATCCATCTGAATGCGTGATTTGCCTTGAAAAATAAGCATTACTAAGAATACTAACTTGGCTTAAAAATTTGAACATGAACCCTGTCATTGTCAAACCTCTACCTGTGAGAAGACCCATGTATTCAACTATGAGTTTTGTTAATGCTTCCACTTCTGCTATGTAGATGCAGAAAATAAAATTTTGGAGTGATCTGACCTATCAGAAGCCTGCAAACTTGCATTCTTTAATTTTTGGTCAACAAATTCAACTACTGTATCTGTTAGTACTAACTAGCTGTAAGATACCTTAATTACATGAGTAGCCAAGTTTAGTGGTTTCAGGTATATTTTGTTTTCCTCATAAGCCTCACCTAGTTTCTTCGTCTTGTGAAGAAATTGCCCTCTAGTGTTCTAAACATGGAACTGGTGATTTTAATTTCTGAGATCATAAATGTTGCTATCTTCAGCACGAGATATAAACATAATTAAACTTATAACAGTGGTCATTGTAACTGAAGACACTCAAAACTATAAGTGTGCCTATTGTGGATGTGGAATTAGTGGCATTGTAGAAAGAAGATGCATTATTGGTAAATATTTACTTTCCTCACTCCAAAAATATTCGCATTTACCATGTAAAGTTTCAAAATTAATGCAACGTTTCAAGGAAATATACTATTTTCTTCCACATTGCAGCAAATATTGAACATACCCTTGGTGATATATCCTAGTTGTCTTACCCATCTTGGTTGGGAAATTTGCATGGCATTTGTCCATGCTTGGATGCTTACTCTATACTTACTATGCAAATAATTAAGTACGAGTTTATCTGCTTTGCAGGTATCTTATATTCTCATCGCAATGAAGATATAGTTAACTTTGGACCTGGAATGAGAGTCAGTAAAACAGACCAAGCGGCTCCCACTGTTGATCTGAAGGATCTTCATATCCGTCCTATTAGAGTTAAACAACCGAGTAGTGTGTCAGATAAGAAGCTTTATTCCAGAGAAAATAAAAAGAGACAGTTTAGTCTAATTGCGCAATTCATGGGTATGACAATAATGGAATTCAGTAGGTGGGTGATATCTGCTGCTCCTTTTGATCGAGAAGAAGTGCTTCGTGACTACAAGAGAAGAAGATAGGAGAAGATATCCAGAGCTTAATGTCACTCTTTTCTCTAATCAACCTGCACAGCTGCGTAAATATTGTGAGTATTCTGTGGTATAGATATGAAGCCAGATTGCTGAAAATTATTACAAATCTGTCTGTAGCCCGTTAGGATTATTGTTATTTTAGATATCTTAATAGTAGCAATGTGGAGCATTGTTCACTTTAATTCGGTGTCGTGGTCTCATATTAAGCAGGAGGGCAACTTTGTCGCACACCACTTAGCTAGGCTTGTTCCATTTGGGGTAGAGCAAATGTGGGTGAACCATTATCCCATGAATTATCTCCTTATGTACTCATGGACTATTTATTATTGAAATAATATTTGATAGCCAAAAAAAAAAAGAAAAAAAAAAAAAAAGAAAGAACATCCAAGCATTTTAAATAACTGAAACAACCCAAACTCAAGAATCCTTTTGTAAATGGTTTAGTGAATGAGCTCTTCTTCCCCTTTAGTTGTTTTTCAACCTTTATAGCCACTTTACGAACATCTTCAAAGGACCAATATTGTTGCAATTCAACCCTTTCCGCAATATTATCATTCAATCCCAAAATAAAACGAGCTATCATATGTTCAACAATTTCTTCTAAACCACATAGCATGCATAACTTCTCAAATTCAACAATATATTTCTCAACATTCAAGGAAGTTTGCTTAAAAGTTTGCATCTTAAGATAGATATCTTGAATATAATCACTAGGAACGAACCTCTTTTTCATGTGCTTCTTGAGTTGCTCCCAAGTTGTGATTTTGTCTCGCCCTTGCTTATGCCTCTTCTTCAAATTATCATACCAAACACTAGCATAACCAGTGAGCTTCAACTCCGCAATTTTACACCTCTTTCTCTCATCATACTCCTTGTAATCAAAGAGTGTTTCTGTCCTTCTAATCCATTTAATATACTTCTTTGGTTCATTCATACTCCCATTGAATTCGGGAAGGTCTAATCTAAGGTTTCTATCATCATCTTTTGGTCTATTCCTTCTCTTAGGTCTAGGTGAATCATCACTTGATGAATGGTTCTTACGTGACCTCCTAGGGTTTCTTCTTGATTGTTCTTCCTCACTTGAACTAGAGTTAGGGTTAGAATCACCCCTCTTTGAAGAAGATCCATCACGAGTATCAAGTCTCTTCAATACCTCCTCCAACCTTGTTGCCAACTCGGTGATTTGCCTATCTCTTCTAAGATTTTGAGCTTGTTCTAAGGTTAAACCCCTTGGAACTTGTGGAACCTCTTCGTCACTCATTATTCCTACACAAAACAAGTTAGTTTATGCAAAAATCTTGATTAAAAGATCAAATCTTGAAGGAATCTTGAAGCAAACAAAAACCGGACTCCCAACCACAACCCAGTGCAACAACACCAAAAGTTTAAGGCTGTACAGAGTTCGTTACTCAACCAAAAGCTACGAAATTTTATATGGTGATAGCTAGACGTTTTTAGAGACTAATGCAAAAAGAATCACTCAAAAATTCCCAGCCAAACGTTACCAGTTTATTTTCTACCGTAACCTGGAATTTGATACCAAGATGATGTGAATTTTAATCCTAAAACTAAAACGCACAAGGATATGAATCAAGCTTAATTCTATACAGGAAAATCCACCAAGAATTAAACAAGAAACTAGATTAATTAACTAAGAATCCACCTAATTAATAAACCTAAACGAATGTTTTAACTAAAACAAGCAAAACAGCAATTGAAATCCATCAATTAAACTCAATTGTTAAAACTCAAACAATGCAATAATAATCTGATAATTTTGTGTGCTTACAAGCCTTATTTATAGACTAGACTCTCCTAGGAAGACTAGGATAATTCCCTAATTCAATCCTAAGCAAACTAGACTTCTAAACCAACTTGGAGAACAAGGAAGCCAGCCTTGAACCGCAAGCTTAGTACACACGGTATACATAACTAATCAATTAAGATATAATTTGATTAGATATCTAATCCAACTAGAACTCTACCTAGCCCTAGGATAAGATTTGCTTAGTTTCCTAAGACAAACCAAATCCTATCTTAATCAAGCTTGCTCACCAAGCTCTTAATTACACGCCTAATTAAACTAATTAAAGAAACGAATTTAACTAACTCCTAATTTAAAGAAACTAATTAAAAGCTTAAAGATCCTAATGCTTGAATCAAGATAAACCCTTTCAAGTGAAAGGTAAAAACTTGTAAGCAAAATCTAAGTAAGAAAATTAAAGAAACTAGCTTAGACTCCAAGAAACGCTACCAAGCAAACCGTAGCTTTGCTTTGGTATCCAAGAAAGTGTCCATGCAATGGTTGACTTGAATCAATGTTTAGAGACAAGCTATCTTGATGCATGATAAGCAATTCTTCGAAGTTCTCCATGCTAAGACTTGCATCAGGTACCCTCTTCATTTGAGTTGGAATGCCTAAGTATGTGGTGGTACATTATGGTTGATTTAGGTGAAGAATTATTTCTGAACAAAAAAAATCGACATTAATAGTATAGGATAGATTTGTAATGCTTAATTATTTGTGTTGTGGAATGATTAGGTGACTGCGGTATATACGCTTTTCATGAATAAGTGATTCATCATGGAATACAAGTCTTTATTGCTGGAAAAAGCTATCTCAGATCATATCAGTATGTTTCTCTAATCTCATCGCTTACTGAATTATAAGCTGGTCAAGTCTTTCGGAATAACTGAATTATTAGACAGTTCAACATCAAAACCAAATGAAAAGTACTACAGCTCTTACTGAGCACAGCATCACAGTACATATAGTATATCTTCTGTAAAACAAATTATTCTACTGGGTGGTATGTTTGTTGATGAAGGATATGAGGAGTTCATTAACCTTGTCGGGCAACTGTTCTTGAACAAAATGGCTTCCTTCTGGCATGAAGACAATCTCCAGGTCAGGCACACTCTTCTTGATTGCTCCGCTTTTTATGTTTTCCTCCATGCCTGGGAATTTTAAGACATAATCTTTTGCGCCCATGATAAGCAGTGCTGGAGCTTTGACTTGTGGATTTGGAATATCAATACTTTGGTACATGCTCCTACATTCAAACACAAAACTAGTATGATGCTTTTGAACAAGTGTAGAGCTAAAGATACTACAACCTTTCAGTGTTCTTCATATCTGTTCAATCTATCATTAAATAGATTCTGTTCATTTGTTGTATAATTTTAAGGGTTATGCATATCTACCTATATGCAACAGGCAGGGGTGTAAGGAATTTAGAATTTTCATACAATCTTGCATAAGTCGAAAGGCCTCTGCAGAGGACCAGGGGTAAACTTTGGGTTATGCATATTTAATATTTACCTATATGGAACTTGCAGGGCTGTACGGAATCCAGAATTTTCATACAATCTTGCATAAGTCGAAAGGTCTTGTTCAGAGAACCAGGGGGGTAGTGGAGTGCTTGGAGCAACAAGGTCCAGTATTTCCTGATCATCTCCAGCTAATGGAAGCTCGCTCCCTGAAAACAGTATGTAGATATATCTTATCACTGTCTTAACGTCAAACCTACCAAAATCTGCCTCTGCCCTGCCTGGCTCCTGTTAAAGAAATAACTAGATGTTTGGTCACATAATTAAGGAGTGGGTGGTTGTTATTTGCTACATGAATAGATTAGTTACCTTCCACCGTATGATGTAGAATCCTTTAGGAAAATGATCTGAATTGACAGCAGTCGGCCCGGGTAGCATGAAAGGAACTCCTAAGGTTATGAAGCCAGACAATCGTTCAGGGTGGAGTACGGATACTAGACTCACTATGATAGCTCCAAAGTCCTTCCCCACTAGGAAAACCTGCTCCATATGAATATCATTAGAATACTCTCACCGTATTCAGCTTCTAGATTTATTCGCAGATGAACTGAATTAAAAGGCCTGCACTTCAGAGATTTTACAAATAATACAGAAACAAGATCAAAAGTTCAAATCTCTTCTGTTTGACCCTCTAAGTTTGGCCTCAATTTGCAGGTTAGGAAAGTTTATCCATTGAAATTATTCTCAAATGTGGCATCTTTTTGGAGAAAAGTACTTGATGAAGTTATGAGTTCTATTGTGAGGAAGAGTTGGAAAGCATGTATCTTGAACCTAATATTTCAGGTAGTAAAAACGACAAATTGCAGGAAAATGATTTCCCTGTATCAGCCATTTGAGCAAGTGCAAATCGGTAACAAAAAGAGAATGTTACCTTTTCAATTCTCAAAGAGTCGATTACACCTACGACATCCTCGACAAAGTCAGTTAAGGTTGTCTTTTCAGGCTCAGGTGGCTGATCAGACATACCGTAACCTCTAAAATCAATGGCAATTGCGCGATATCCAGCCTCAGCAACAGCCACCATTTGGTGCCTCCATGAGTACCAAATTTCTGGAAAACCATGCAGGAAAAGCACTACTTTGTGACCTGCAGATTATATGAAATTATGAGCCACTAAAATCTTCAGAAATTTGAAGATTATCAGTATTAAATTAAGTTTATTCATCTTTTCTGTATGAATAAACCTGTTCCGATCTCTGCTATGTGAAGCTTTAGACTCCCAACTTGTACATGTTTGTGCTGAATCTGCTCCATGGTGGAAACTACTGTAGTAAGAGTAGTGATATCTGAATTGTTGATAAGTCAGTTATGGTTGGAGGATTAAACATAGTCACTTCACTTCTCTATCTATTTTTGGTCAGAGGGTTGGTGAGAATGTGGTAGGAAGTCAGTATTTTTTGTCCCACTTTATAGTAATTTTATGGCATTACGCATCTACTTAGAAAATAACACCATCCATTTACATTGTCAATTGTACTAGTACTATCTTGTCTCACTTGCTTGCAAGTTTACACACAAGTCACGATGCACCCTCCTAATTTTTTATGGTCCCTGATTTCAATCTATAAATACGGACCTATTATTCAGGGTTACGAATTTGATGACCCAAGAAAACAATTTGATCAAATTTTGACACCAGACGACCCTAAAATGATTGGACAAATAACTTTAATGTACAATTTCAATCTATTGTTCTTAGCTCTATTTCAAATCCTATTCAATTAATTCGAAAAAATTAGAATAAGATCTAAAGGCATATCAGGCGTGAAGTTACAATAACGAGAGTGATCTATCAGTTTTCTATTTCATTAATTTAATTTTTTTCGATACAACCAATTAAGGTGAAAAAGTTATTCGAAAATGTTTTCCAGACAAGTTATGGGGCTCCAAATGTCGGGAATTGTACAAGAAGCAACATATATAAAAAACAATAAATTTTAAAATGAAAAAATTATTCAAAAAATATATTTTAGGCACAAAGTTATGGGGTTTTGAACACCGGGATTTTTGTAGAGAGCAACATATATAAAAAAAAAAGCTAATATTTTTTATTAGCCACGCCTATGTAGAACGTTTCAAAAACAAATTTAGGTGAAAAAATTATTCGAAAATGTTTTCTAGGCACTAAGTTATGGGGCTCCCAAAGTCAGGATTTGTGAAAGAAGTACTCTCTCCATTTTTATATTTGCTCTACTTTTCATTTGCGGCCGTTTAAAAATACTTGCTCCATTTCCTTATTTAGAAAGTTTTTACAATATTTAATTCATTTCTCTCAGCTAGTGGACCCAACATAAATCATAATTTATTAATTTTATATTCTCTTTCCTCTAATTCTCTCAACTACTTTTGCTTTTTACAATTTTTTATTCTTCCACCATATTTTATTACTTTCTCCAATTTCTCCTAAAACTCCGTGTATGGAGAAATGGAGCAAGTATTTAAAAACGAAGGGAGTAACAAATATGAAAAAATCAATATATTTTTAAATTTAACAAGCCTGTGCAGAATGTTTTAAAAAATTATTCACAAATGTTTTTCGACCACAAAGTATAAGGCTCCCAACTTATTTGTGATTTTAAGTTGCAATATTATTTAAATTGCAACTTACTTCTAGAATAAGGGCGTGTTCGGCAAAATGTAGTTGTTAACTGTGATTAGAGGTGTCAATTTGGATAACCGGATGGAGTTTGGGTAGGGTCTATTCGGGTCGGATATATTCGGTTCAAAATTTCTGTTTTTGTTGGGTTTTACGATGCGTGAGCACCGTGCGGAACCAAAACCCGTCCGGACCTCATGCATAATTAATACAACTAAACAAACAAACATGCAATTAATAAAGCGATAAACACATAAAGAGGGAGAGAGAGAAAGAAGGGAAAATACATTCTTACCCTCGTAGCGTGCTTCATACGAACCCGAGCACGACCCCCGGAAAGCTCAAGACATGCACGCGCGAATCCTCCTACTTCGCACACCCACCCGCCCAAACACGACACTTATCTCATAGCTTAGACGAGACCGTGCTAAAATTGGAGTTTTACGAACTTAAAAGATTTTCTCACGCTTTAGGGAGATGCTTTATTGAGTTCTACTCAAATTGATAAATTCCCAACTCCCAAAGATGTGTTTATAGGCAAAACATTCCCAAAAACTTCAATCATCTTTCCATGAAGGAGAGTTGGTAATGTGAGAAAATAAGAAATTAATTTAATTCTAAATTAAATTAAATAGCATGAACAATAATCAAATGATAAGTGTTTCAAAAAAAATAATCAAATGACAAGTGTCAACACACAAGAGAGGGTAGGTGGGAGGACCACCTTGGCCTTGGAGAACAAGGTAAGGGGCTGCCCCACTTTCTTGGGCAATAAGGGCAGCAGCCCAGCCTTGCTAGTAGCCTTGCGCCACAAGGCTAGGCCTTATAGCCTTTGCCGTAAGCCCACGCTGCCAACTGCAGGCCCACGGGCATTACGCAAGCCCAGCAGCAGCAGCGTAGGCCTAGCAGTAGCACCGCAAGCGCCAGCCACTTGCTGGCCTTGCTAGGCAGGCCCAGCTAGGGCTATCTTGGTGTGCAGGGCACTAGGCTGCCCCCAGCCAGCCCGCAAGCAAGGTCAGCCTTACTGGTCCTTGCATTGGTTGTTGTGGCACGATGGCCTAGTGCTTGCGGCCCTAGTCCCTTGCCCCACAACGAGGCAAGACTAGGCCTCGTGCTATGCTTATAATTTTAGCACGATGTGTCATTTGATTATTCATCTCGTCTCGTGATTCCTAGAATCGTCTTAACTTGCGACGCTCGACTTCAACGCTCTAAGCTCAAAATCCGACGTCAGAATTTGTATAATCCTTATCGACTTATTTAATCCTTCGGATTAATTCGTTGCCTTTGTTCGGTTACACGACTGGGTGTGACCCGTAGGGTTCAGTTAAGAGCAAGCTATAAGATTAATATATTAATCTATCTGATCGAAAGCTGCCTCCAACTAGGCATTTTGATCACTTGACTTCACTGAATAATTAGCTTTCCTAATTAATTCGGAACCCTCTATCGGAATAATACACTTGTTCGAAGGACACCATTCCTTTCAGTCTCCCTCTTGGCCTTCCGGACAAGTGTGCTGTATGTGTGTTGCGTTTTTCCTTTGTCACTTAATGCCTCTTCATGAACTATAAGGTAATATTTATCGTCATCCTTATTACGTCCAGAAGTGTTTCTCGATATTCCGAGTTCGACTGTCAAGTACAGATCATTTCTAAAATCCATCTGAGCACGACCATGCATTTTCACAGTCTCACTCTTCGACTGTCAAGGCCTTTTAAACAACAAAGACATGTTTCCTATTGTTAATAGGAGGACATTTTCAGACTTGCATTGTCAAGCTTCCCTTACTAAGAATCCTAGCTGCCTAAGTGTTGCCTTTATAATCCCCTTGTACGGAAGACGTTTGACAACAATAAAACGGATTAGTACTCAAATAAGAGAACTTACAATACTCATGGTCAAGGAAAGAGTTATCGATAGTCATAATGAGTAATATACTTATGAGGATTATTAAATCTCTTAAAGTATTCTCATAGGTCGATTCGGTGTAGTTCTAAATTGATACTTGTGCAAATGATTTACGACATTCTTGTCCTTGTAGCACAAGAAACAGTGCTATAAATTATACTACACACTATTCTCACATGGTTTAGTCGTCCAATTCTTCAAATGACCTTGATTTGGGGTTATTTCGATATGATATTCAATGTTCACTTAATAGGTGTTTCTTTATCCAACACATTGTCTTGATACCATATTTTGAATATTGTCAAATCGAAGGGACTTACCATTTAATTCTAAACCACAATTAAATGATTATGGAATAATATTAATGAGCATATGGATTCCACTATGAAACTTTTCAACGTTTCATCTTATGATAAATGGTTTTCCCAAATGTTTCAAGAGTAATACTCTTTACAAAACAGTTATAGAAATCACACCCATATCTAATATGCCTGATTCTTTTGTGCAATTGTGAATGTTGTGGTTCACTTATTGCACAGTTTTAGCTATCATTACTTTGCAAATCTTAGCATCTCCATTATCGAACACTATCATAATAAGATAATAAGATTCGAGTGTGTTATGGATTATATGTGATTTAGGATTTATCATCCAAGTGATGGCTCCCACTCATTTTCATGATTTGAGATCTTCAACTTGGCAACCTACAATCATCAAAGTTCAACAACGAACTATCCATTGAACAACATCCCTTTTATTGCCTTTAAGGCAACAATGTTTTCAACATATATTTTAGTAGATATTCTAATGATGCTTTGCTTGGATTTTACTCCAACCAGTTCACAATGATTTGGGATGCCCTATTCATTTGTGACCATGGAAATTTACCTTAAATTTCCGCACAATATACATGGACAAAAGTTCATGTTGCCATTCTCAAGCCACGACGTGTCTAACCTCGTGCTTATAAATGGCTTCCTCATTAAGGATCTGATCCTTGCTAAGGTTGTGCTCACAACATCAATACTTAATTATATTTGTTTCCGTGCATCAAGAGTTCATCCTCTTACTTAATCAAGTACTTTGGATGTTCTTGATCATAATCTAACGATCCATTACTTAGGTTCAAGTCGATTTGTGCTTTATACTTGTCATGCTCTAAGCATGCAAGTCATGTGACGATTCCATATTGTAGAACACATGATGGATTCAATTGTAGAACTATTCCCAATTTTATCCCATTCATGTGAATTTTAGCTCATCTAGTTTCGCCGAGTCTTGCTAAACTGCTTGCTATATGATACGGTTGAAAGTCTCTACTAGAGTCTTTCGTGTTTGACTAAGTATTTGCCTAGCTTATACTTAGTTCAAACATTTACTTAGTCTTATACACATGGGTTGAAAGCCTTTTCAAGTCCATGTTTAACACGGTAAATTCCTTTACTCGTTCAAACATCTTATTAAGTCTATCCAATAGATCTTAATTCCCGGTATGTACTAAGTATTTCCTTAGCTTGGTCCATCATTGAAAAATACTTTCAAATCTAATCATTTAGCATTTGATAGTCATTTTACAATAGAGTTCGTAATAAACTTCTTATTGGACCTTACAAAATTGACTCTTGCTCCCACTAAATTTCTTATCTTAAAGAATTTCTATGTTTCTCAATAAGCCAAACCTTTTATTGACTTCATGAGAAAACACATTTCAATCCTACATGCAATGCTTCCTTTAATCCACCAATGGATTTCTTGAGCTTGCTTTCAAATCTAGCATTATTTAGATTTACAAAACCCTTGGACTATATCTATAGTCTCTTCCAAAATTCCATTTTGGGAAGGCAGTTTTGTTATCTATTTTGTCATATTTCAGATGAGAAATTTTTTTCTAGAATAATCACGAAAACCCTTAACATTCTGATTAGTGAATATGTTATATTAATTGGAAAATTTGTCAAGAATAAACCAACTTTTGAGTGGTTAACTCAAAATAAGCCAACTTTTCGATTAACTCAGAATAAGTTGACTTTTAAAAGCATTTTCTTTTAATAGGTCCAATGACCTACAACCTATTAAATAAGTTATTTTTCAATTAAAAATAATTATTAAATTTATTAAATGTTAAATGTTATTCATAATTACATTAAATAAACAATTTTTTTTTTTAAAAAAAACCAAATCCCGGCCACCCCCCCTCCCCCACCACTTGCCAGCCCCCTTCCCCACCACCTCTCCCTTCCACCAGACCACCTCCATCCTTCCCCCTACCTACGACACTCTCGCCTCTCCCTTTCTCCTTTCTCGCTCCCCCCAACTCCGACACCATGCCCTCCCCCTTGTTCCTTTCCCTTATCCTACGTCGACCCCCCTCCCCTTACCTAGCCAGATAACGCTGCCCCCAAACCCTTAAACCCACCCCAAAGCCAACCCATTAGACCTCGTTGAAGTAGTCGGAACCATTGAAAATTGGACAAGAGAATAAATTAGCGGAAGAAATTAACATTAGACTCAATGAACGACTTTATCACCATATTTTGCGTGGAGAACTATAGAGAGAAAGACGGGGTGAATGTCGCGGTGGGGGTTTGGGGAAGCAGGAAAGGAGAAAAGGAGAGATGAGGGCATCGTGGGTGAGGGAAAGGGAGTCGCCGACGCTGGGGAGGGGGTGTTAACCGGTCGGCCGGTGTCAAGGGAGCTAGTGGGGAGGGGGACTGGCAATGGGTGGGGGGTGGTTGGGATTTTAATTTTTTTAAGTTTTTTTTATTTGATATAATTGTTCATTGAAAAAAGTTTTTTTTTTAAATTAATTAATCAAAACTACTTAAAAAGTTTTTTACATAAAGGGCTGATCGGGGGACAATAGGTCGTTGGTCTACTATCCTAGATCAAATTTACAATTTATATTCCTAACCTAACTCTATCAAGTTCACACTAGATAGTGGCAAGCTAGGGTCGAACCACAAGGACTAAGTGTATTAATTTGAGGTAATTAGACTAGTAGGAAGGTTGTGAGATAGGGAGAGAAACATCTAAAACACTACTTAAAGAAATTAACAAGATATTAGGGAAAGGGGAATCCAATTACATTAATGAATTCAATAACAAGTCACAATTAGATGATCATGATCTCAATTAGGAACGATTAACACACTCAACTCAACTCCCGCGCAATTAAGCATGCCAATTATCCTACTAAGCTAATTCACTCCCGCGCAACTAGCCTAGCAAAGGTATGGAAGAATCTAGACTCTCAATCAACTAACTTCCGCACAATTGATTGAAAGCACAATTAAGAACCAAGAATCAATTAGCTAAAAAGATTCTAGTCAATGTAAGCATCATCCAAACACAATAATCAAGAATCAATTGCATACTAATCACAACCAATCACTCAATTCATCAACATAACCTTCATCCATTTCCCTAGAACAAAATCTAAGCAAACATAATGAAGATGAATATGGAAAACAAGATAAAACTAGAATTAAAGCAAGAATCAAATAACCAAACTAATTAACTACTCTAATCAACAATGAAATAAGCAAAAACAAGAATTAAACTAAGCAAAATAGGTGAGAAAAAGTTAGAAAAGCTCATTGAATAGATGAGAAGAGAATCCACAAAGTTGCTTCTTCAACCTCCTAAATCTCCATTGAAATCCAAGCTTTCTCTCTCTAAAACTAATCCTAAACTAAAGAGTGAAAATCCTAATCTAACCCTAATCCTAATTAGAGGAGAGAGCCCCCCCTAGGAAGTCTAAGAAGTCCTCTATTTATATTACAAGAAGAGAAATAAAGAAATCCGGAAATTAAGCTCGAAAAGACCCCAGAAACCCGCGCCCGCGGTACCCAAAGCCGCGCCCGCGGCGGCTGCGCAGCCTGGCAGCGTCTTGCAGATTCAAACGGCCATAACTTATGTTCTAGGAGGCCTCTTGGGGTGTGCGACCTATCGTTGGAAAGCTCAAGTCTAGTTTCCAACGCAATTTGAATCGCCTCAATCCAATGTGTAGATCAAAAATTATGGTTGAAAGAGTGAACAAGACTCGGTTTAAGGCCTTCTACAAGCTTCAAGCTTTCTTGCCTCAAGCTTCTTAGCTTCAAGCTTCTTCTATTGAACTTTCTTGCCTTTTCTCGGGTCATAAGAATCGAAGAAAGCATCAAGCACCTACACAAATAGACCAAGAGAGAAAAGAGTGAAAGAACACATAGAAAAACATGCAAATCAAGCTAGAAACCGAGCAAAAACCATATTATTCACAATAAGGCCTAAAACCATAAATTAAGACCAAGAGAACTAAAATAAGATTAAAAGGAATAGAAATAACAAAGAAACACCGAAATAAACCTAAAACTAAGGGAGAAAAACGCCCTAAAATGTGTTATAAATGATACTTATCAAGGGCCAACCACAAAATAACACATGGCATAATTTACCGAAAAAACCGGTTATCCAAAATTTCAACAGGTCATGACTCATTTTGAGAAGATACTTTATAAAGGTCGACTTATTTTTAGTTAATCAAAAGGTTGACTTATTTTGAGCTAAACGGACAAAGGTTAGCTTATTCCTGACAAATTTTCCTTATTAATTTCATCGCCGTGAATTTAATTGTAACCTTTTCAACTAATCTAGCTATGTATTCATATACATTTCCATATTCGTTAGTTTTCCCTTGAAAAATTATTTGCGATTGATAGGTCTTTACCCTTCATGCAAATTAATCAAGTTCCAAACTTTATTTTTCAAACATGGAGTTTATTTCGGATTTTATAGCCTCTAACCATTTTTCGGAATTTGGATTTGTCGTAGCTATCTTTCAAGACACTATTTCCCTTACTATCCAATAGTAAATAATGTGCTTGGAAGTTTTAAGTGCATTTCTAACTTAATAAAAACTTTATAGGATTCGATCCAAACCTTTGGTGAATTCTATACCTATACGGGGTAATTGCATCAAACACTGAGTTTCAAGGTGCTTCTAAAGACCTTTGATTATATTGATCTTACTTCAACAACCTCCCTTGATGGCTCCTTGGTAGGAAGATCTTCCAATTGCTTTCCACTCCTCAGGGTAACAACATTCATTTGGCCTTTTTGAGATTGTTCAGTCTGGCCTGGGAAGGTTCCTGGAGTCTTTAGGGCTTGGCTAAATTGGTTGGCCAATTGGCTTATCTGATTCTCCATAAGTTTACCCTGAGCCTGCAACTGTTGGATAGAGCTATTTTGATGTTGGATGACACTGTTTGTTGTGGTTATAAAGCTCTCTAATGTCACCTCTAGACTTGATTTCTGAGGTTGTTGTTGCATTGGTTGTTGGGCATTGGTTGTTTTCTGTTGGAAACCAGGTGGTGATTGGTTGTAGGTGTTGGATGGAGGTGGTGGTGGAGGGTTTTGTTGTGCTTGGGAATTTTTGTATGAGAAGTTAGGATGGTGTTTCCATCCTTCATTGTAGGTGTTGGAATAAGGGTCATAAGGTCTCTTTGGGTTAGAGGAGTAGAAAGCATTGACTTGCTCGATTGACATCTCTTCTGTATTTTGCGAAATCTGTGGGCAATCTGGAGCAACATGACCCTGCACATGACATAGCTGACACAACTCCTGTGGGGTGTTAGTAGTTCCTGCTTGGAACTTATCAAACCTGCTTGTTAGTGCTTGAACAGAACTAGTGAGCATAGTTAAAGCATCAACATCAAGTTTACCTCCCTTTTTCACAGTGTTTCGGCCTCCAGGATGATAGTTATCATTAGCCGCCATCTTCTCCATGAGCTCCCTAGCTTCGGTGGGGTTCTTTGTCAAGAGAGAACCTCCTGACGCAGCATCTATATAAATACGGAACTCATGAGTCATGCCATTGTAAAAGGTTTGCATCAAAATCCAATCTGGAATGCCATGATGAGGGCATTGTCTCTGCAATCTTTTAAATCTCCTCCAAGCCTCATAGAGAGACTCATCATCTGACTGCTTAAAAGTTTGTAGCTCATTCCTCAATCTTGCAGTCTTTTCATTCCCTAAAAACTTCACTAGGAAGGCTTTCACTAACTTGTCCCATGTATCGAACGAGCCAGTACCTTCATCTCTTAACCACTCCTTTGCCCTGTCTCGAAGTGAGAAGGGGAAAAGACGTAGTCTGATTGCATCATCTGTAACACCATTCAACTTCATAGTGTCACATTTCTCCAAAAAGCTATCTATATGGCTTACGGGGCAATCGTGTGGTAGCCCTGCAAATGAATCATTGGAGATGAACTGTATGAATTGTGGCTTGAGCTCGAAATGCTGAGCCGTGAGTGGTGGTCTTATGATGCTTGAAAGGATTCCGGTAGTCGTATCAGGAATACCGTACTCCAAAAGGGATTTCGTTGGTTGGTCTACCATGTTTCTATTGGCTTGATTTCTCCTTCTTCTTCTACCTGCCCGTCTTCTTGCGGTTGCTTCGATTTCAGAATCAAAAGGTGCTAGATCTTCTGAACCTGAGCTTCGTGTGGGCATGCAACAAGAAAACTAGAGAAAGACCTCATAAACAAGAGAAGCCAAGCCCATACGGTCGAGCTAAAGACCTCATAAACAAGCGCTAAATGGGAGGCAACCCATTCTCTAGTTTTCACTTTTAGTTCGTTATTTTTTTATTTATTTTTATTTTTATTTTCTTTTTTCGTTTTAATTTCTTTGGTTTGATTCTTGTGTTTTAGTTTTTGAGTCGTTTGTGGTTTTTATTTAGGTGAAAAGTGAGCAAAAAGAAGAAGAAACAAGGAGGAAAAGCGCCAAAGGGAAGGAAAAGGAGAAAAATTCGATTTCTGCAGAGGCACGTCCGTGCCTCTGAGGCAGAAAGTTTTGGGAGATGAAGGTTTAGAGAGGCACGTTCGTGCCTCGGTTTTCCGTACTTATTTTTTTTTTTTGAATTTCAAAAAAAAAAAAAAAAAAAAAAACTACATAAGAGGCACGTCCGTGCCCCTGAGGCAGATTGTTTTTGACAGTTGATTTCTAAAGAGGCACGTCCGTGCCTCCCATAAGGCACGTCCGTGCCCCCCCCCCCCCCCCCCCCCCCCCCCCGAAATAGAGGCACGGGCTTCACAATCCCTACTCCTTCATTCACAATTCCCCCACTTTCAAACTCAAGAGTTTCTCTCTCCTCTCCTTCCACTCAAGATTTTCGGCCTTCCCCTCTTCAATCCATCACCCAAACTCACAATTCTTCACATAATCTTCAACATTCTCATCCTTCTACTTAATTCTCACACTCCATTATCAACAAAAATCATCCCAAACACAATTTTAACCAATTTTTTTTCAAGAACCCTAGATTCAAAAAATCAATTTGGGGGTTTTTGATTTAAAGTTCTTTGGAGCAATTGGAAGGCAAGGAAGGGATTCAAGGGTGCTACATACGTCAATTGTGGATCATTTGTGGGTATTCAACATCCACCATACGTTGGGTAACCCCTTTTTCTCACACTTTCTCTCTCTAGGTTTTCATGAATAATTTGCTAACAATTGTTCATAAAAAATTTGTTGGAGATTGTTAAATGTGTTTGGTTTGTTCTATTTGTTTGGATATTTGTGATTATATTTTGGTGTGGTGTGATTGAAAAACCACTATTAATCTTGAAGCATTGTTGGAGTATTGTTGAATTATTGTGGACCCTTGTGAATTTGTGGTTGATTGATTGCTTGTTTGTGTGCTTGAATTGATACACATTGTTTGCTAATTGAACTCATGGCATCCTCATCTCACCAAAGAAGAAATAGGCCTAGGAACACCTCTTCCAAGGGCCTTAGAACCCCACCCGTTCCACAACCTTCTCCCACACCACTTGCCCATATCCCACCCATCGAGACTTTTGGGATCGACTTTAAGGGTAATGAAGAACACTTAAACAATTTTCTTCGCATTAGATCACGACCCTTAGTGCCTACACGGTTTTTTGACCAAGAGGCCATGGAAAGCTTGGGTATGGGAGGTGAGGTTCAACGCATTCTTAACCGACTAGGTTGGGATGGTTTCTTAGCCAAACATGCCAACACCTACTCCAATATCACCTATGAGTTCCTTTCTACCTTAGAGGTCCGCCGTAGATCGGACGGCCACACTCCTAGGGACGTTTCTTTCAAATTGTTTGGTGAACGTCACACCCTTATGGTGAGGGAGGTTAATGTCCTGTTAGGCTTCCCCACCTTCGGCCAAATAAGTAGACCAAATTACAGTAGGTTGACCGGCTACAGTGACCTTAACATGTGGCGGGATTTGACTGGGCTAGATGACTACGACCCTAGCCATTCCAAGACCTCATGTATAGTTCACCCGGCCATGAGACTTATATGCCGCCTCTTTTCTTGGACCCTTTTTGCTAGATGTAACACAGGAGGAGTTTGCTCGGCCAAGGAACTCTATTTTCTATGGCATTTGCTTTGCCACCCCGACCCCACTGAGGCAGAAGACATGATTAACCCTGGGGCATGGTTTTTAGACCACCTATATAATGTAGCCATGGGATCTGGGGAGATTGCTATAGGTGGTATGCTTTCTTTGTTGGTTGTTGGCTATGTGCAGGATTGGGCAGGTATCGACCAGTACAGGGTTGGAGGCCCCACCACGATGAGCTTTCAGAGTTTCCAGCAGATGTACTGGGTGAAGAGGCGCCGCAACGCCCAAGGTTTTGTGTGGTTGGTCGGCCTCCCCACCCTACCCCGACCGGTTCCTTATGCTTACCTCCCGAAGTTCGGGATCCCTCAGGTGACCGGGAGGGATACATGGATTATCCCTCCTGATTTCATGTGGCCACCACAGACTGGGGAGGGAATCCCGATGCCTATGGGGGAAGGAGCCCAGTTGCCTGGTGGTGAGGGGCACGCTTATGGAGGACAGGGGCAAGCATATGGTGGTGAGGGACATGCCCACATGGAGCAGAATGCTCCACATCAGGAGACCCACACCCCACCTACTTTGGAGGAGCAAATAGCCTCCATGAGGGCCGATCTCAACCATGTTGTGCTAGGCATGGGTGACTTGAGGAGGGATGTCAATGAGACCCAGAGAGCGGTCACAAATCTGTCGATGTCCCATGATAGCATGGCGACCACCTTCGGCGACCTGCGAGAAAGAGTATCAAAAACACAAGAGAAAATAGCCGAAGCAACGAAGTAAGCCTAGCAAAAATGAATCACAATTAATCTAATGAAACCGTTAGTCCCCGGCAACGGCGCCAAAATTTGGTAGGCGTATCGCGTACCTATCAAAAATAACCTAACAGACCAATACTAATGTAGACTTGCAAGCAAGGGTCGGATCCCAAGAGACTAAGGTTCAAAAATAATTAAATAGACTCGAATTTCTACTAAGCAAGAATCAATTATAATCAATAACTAAGGGTCTAAAATATAGGGAAAATTCAAAAATAAACTAATTAAGATGATTAAATCAAGCAATTAAAAACATCCAAGATCTAGCTTCACCACAACTATTATTGATGCAATTGTAATTCTACCCTTAACATACGATTTCAATCGAACGGGGAAAAGTAAACCCTAATAATTACCAAGGATCTCTCTCGAGTATCAATGGCTTCCCTAACATACAATCAATCCTATTCTCATGGTATCATGCATATTAGAGACATTAAACACGTTATTCTCACTTCCCAATTATCAAACTTAACTACTCTCGTGTTAAGAATCAAACCCTAAATTAATTTACTCAAATCCGTTTATACCCAACTCTCGCTGTGATAAAAACAATGGAATAATCGCAATAATATAGTTACGTCCAACCTAGCATTGGCATAATCACAATCAATTTAGCAATTCAATTGTTAAAGTTGTTAAAGAATTTAAAGATTTAATTCATGCATCAATAATAATAGGGCTACACTAGATCTTGAATTAAGGAATCTACTCACACATGATTAAAGAAACAAAAACAATAATAAATAATGAAAACATAATTAAATAACAAAGGATGAAAAATAAATACCAAATCTTGAATAAAATTGAAGGTAGAAACCTTGAATCCTGAATCTTGAATTACAAAACTTAGAAAAATAAATGGAGAACTAGTTCTTAATAAAATATAATATGGCTTAATGAATATTCAAGAAAAACAAGGCTAAAAAGTATTTATATGAGCCTAAAAAAGATAAGAAAAACGGCTAAGCCTTGGCGCACAAGAATCCCAGGAAGCACGGACGTGCCTCTTCATAGGCACGGACGTGCCTCTTTACGTAGCAAAATCGCTGCAGTTTCTGTCTTCTAGGCACGGACGTGCCTGATGCTGGGCACGGACGTGCCTGCTTCTTTACCTAGGCATGGACGTGCCTCTTCTGCTAGGCACGGACGTGCCTAGGGTCTTCCTTTAGCGCAGCTTCTGGCACAGGGGCACGGACGTGCCTAATGGGGAGGCACGGCCGTGCCTACCTCTAAAATGCCATTTTCTTGACTTTTCTTCAATCTCCAATCTCCATGGGCTTTGACTTACTTCGTGGATCTATAATTCATCCAAATTAGCTCCATTATTCCTGAAAATCATCAAAAACAACAAAACTACCATAAAAGCATCGGATTATCCAAAGTAGAGCAAAATACGCCAAAACGGACTCAAATACTCAACTAAACTAACAAAACTAACTAAAAACCAACCAAATAACATACACAAAACACGACTTATCAATTAGCATTCCTATCTTGATTACATGTGTATCCTAATCCCTAGTGCTTTTGAATTTCTTTAGTGATTTAGTTGCTTGAGACCATATCTTACACAATCAACACCTTCCTATACTTCGAAGTAGCTTGACCCTAGGCACTAGTAACCTTTCTCCCATTCCTCGTGGTTCAACCCTTTACTTACCCCTATACTTTGTTTAGGATTAGTCGAGTGTTTACAAATTTTATTGATAAGGTTTTGAGTATAAACGACGTGTTTAAATCCTCTATCAAATGGCACTGTTGTTGGGGAATGGAGTAGTTTGTTAGCTATAGTTGTTGAGTCTAATTCATTTTATTTGAAAAGACAAAAAGATTTTTCTCTTTAGGCTACATTTGTAGCCGTGCTACTAATTGTTTCTTTTAAGATTGCTTTCATAGTGCACGTGCTCGTCCACTAGTGCCTTTTGATCTTGAAATTAAAAGGACAATCTCTAGAAGGAGAGTTGCTTCAAGATCTTTGAGCCCCAATTCATCAAGAGAGGAAGTTCCACAAGAAGAAGAACAAGCAATCATGAGCAAAAATCCAAGAGTTGCCTTGAAGGAGTTAGGGATACTCGGAGCATATAGGTTTGAAAGCGGTATAGCACCACCCACCACTCCTACAAACGACTTTGAAATCCGACCCCCAATGATCACATTGATAGAGAGGCGACAATTTAGTGGAGCTAAGCATGAGAGCCCTCTAAATCACCTCATAGAATTCGAAAAGTATTACAACACCATCAAGGTGAACGGAGTTTCTCAAGAGTTCATTTGCCTAAAGCTCTTCCCCTTCTCACTCATAGGGATAGCTTTGGAATGGTTGGATAAGGAGGTGAAGCCAAATTCATTGAGAACTTGGGATGAGGTCACAAAGGAATTCTTGTCAAGGTTTTACTCCCAAAAGAATACTGCGGAAGCTAGTGCTCTTATTCAAAGTTTCAAGCAACAGCCTAGTGAAAGTCTCTAAGAAGCCTGGGAGAGGTACAAGGAGTACCAAAGAGAGTGCCCTTATCATGGAATTCCCACCTATCAAGTGATTCAAATTTTCTATGGTGGATTGAGCCCTTAAGGCAAGTCATGCCTTAATGCGGGAGCAAGAGGCCCTATTATGAATAGGATGGATGAAGAGGTTGTAGACATTATTGAGGACGTGGTAAGACACTACATGGATTGGAAAGATGGTGAGAGAGAGTCTACATGCAAGAGTGGCTCCATAGTTTATTCTGTCGATCATCTAAATGCCATCAACAATTTGTCATCCCAAATTTCAAACCTATGCTAGGGAAGGAGATGACTTCTATCAAAGCCAAATTGGAGAGTGCTTCTTCACAAGCGCCCATTCTTCCCTCCCAAAATAAGGGGAGAGGTACATCTTCTAACCCTACTCTTCCTTCTACTTCCAATAACATGCCTAGTGGATGTTTGTTTTGTGATGTTTGTGGTTCATATGATCATGATGCTTCTAATTTCCCTAATTCTTTATTCGGATGGTTGTGATGATTTTGATGGTAATGAGAATAAGCATGTGAACTTTGTGTCTAATAATAATGGATCACGGTTTAATAATCAAAGAGGTCACGACAATAGGAATTACCACAACTAAGGAAATTTTGACAACTATAACCAAGGTGGTGGTTATAAGAACCAAGGAAACCAAGGTTTCCTTGGCAACTATAACATTCAAGGTTATAGTAACCAAAATCAAAACCAAGGCTTTGGTAATCATAACCAAAACTTTGGAAATAAAAATCAAGGTTATGGTAACCAAAACCAAGCTAGAGGTAATTGGAACAACCAAGGTAGGGGCAATTTTCAAAACAATTCACAAAGAGGCCCTCCACCCGGTTTTGTTCCAAAGACCCAAGCTCTAGGTGATAATTACTTTGCAACAATTTCATCATCTAGGTCCAATCTTCAAGAGATTGTTGAGAACCAAACTATGTTGCTTACTACATACATGGTGTAAGTGAAAAAAAGTTCAATGAGATGATGACCCAAAGCAAGATGCTTGAGACCCAAATCACCCAACTAGACAATGCTTTGAAATAAAGTGCTAGCCCTTCTTCTCTACCTTCCCAAGGTCTTGACCCTAAGAAACCGGTCTATTCTATCACCACTAGGAGTGGTAAGGTCCTTGAAGAGAGTGTTTCTAAGAAGAGTCATGAAAATGAGAGGGTGAGTGATTCATTTAATGATGATGAGCATGATATCTCTAGCAAGAAGGGTGAGAGTTGTAATGAGAAAGCCAAGAAGAAAGAGAGTGTGCAAGATGAAGTGGTCAAACCCAAAATTCCTTACCCCCAAAAGTTCTTGAGGAACAAAAATGATGATCAATTTGGGAGATTTATTGATATGCTTAAGGAGGTTCATCTTTCTATTCCTTTCACCGATGCTTTGAAATAAACACCAAACTATTCTAAGTTCCTTAAGGAAATCTTGAGTGGCAAAAGAGAGTGTAATGAGGTTGATTCGGTGAAGGTTGGGGAGTGTTGCAGTGCTCTTATCCACAATGACATACCAAAGAAGATGAAAGACCCGGGTAATTTTTTCTTCCCTTGCAATATCAGTGGTAAATTGTTCTAAAATGCTCTTTGTGATCTTGGTGCTAGTGTTAGCATCATGCCATACTCCGTCTTCAAGAAGCTTAAGCTAGGTGAGCTCCTCCCTACCAACATGACCCTTCGATTGGCCGACCGTTCCATTAAGTTCCCTAAGGGTAGAATTGAGGATGTTCCCCTCAAGATAGGTGAGTTTACATTCCTCGTTGATTTCATTGTGCTTGAGATTGCGGAAGATGACAACATACCTATCATTTTAGGGAGATCATTCCTAGAAACTTTGGGTGCCTTGATAACTGTGAAAGGTGGCATTATAACTTTGTGTGTTGGTAATGATACAGCTAGTTTCAAACTCAAGCCCATGCATGAGTCTCTATCTTATGTGCAAGGAATTATGTGTATTAATTCGTTTCCCTTGAATGACATTGCTTGCACTTTTGCGTCGTCTACTAATGATGTTCTTGAAGGTTGTGATAATGCTCATATATATAAGTGTTGATAGCAAGTTGGTTAGTGAAGGCGAGAAAGAGACCTCAAGGCTTAATAATGTGATTGAGATGCCGGGATAGCTTGAACTAGCTTTGAATGATGACGAGAGTATTTTTTCAAGCATAGATGGTGTGGATTTCATAGCTCCAAGGAAGAAGGAATCAAGGAAGAGAAAGAGAAATCCCTAGAAAAAGAAAGAGAAGTTGAAGTTCAACAAGTTTGATCTGGTTTTTGTGATGCAAGATAATGACTCTCATGATGTGATTTTGTGCAAGCTTGGCAATGAATCTACTCTCTCCACCACTTTGGACAAGGTGGTTTTCTTTGACCCTCCATGACTTGGAGGTAGGGTCAAGCTAGGGACCTTAAACTAGCGCTTCCCAGGAGGCAACCCGACTCTCTAACCTTTCTCTTTTCATTTTTCATTTTTCTTTTCTTATCTTCTCTTTTCTTTACTTGTTTTTGTGTTTGTTTTCGTAGGATGGTTTTCATGCAATTTGTATTCATTGATCAAGCATGAAGCATCGTTTGGGGTTGCTTAGTGGTTGTAGTGGAATGTGAGCTCAATGTGGCACGATCACGAGCCATATATCAAAGTTAGGTGCACTAAGGATAGCAAGAATAGGGGTTAAAAGATGAAGATAAGGGAAAAACAGGGGAGCGTGGGCACGAGAAATTGCATCGCGGCCGCTCCAATAAAATGCCGAGAAGAAATCTGAGTGCTGATTAGGGGATTTTTCCCTACCAATCACCATCTGACAAGTGGACCATTCGGGCTCTGCCAAGTGTCCACTACATGGGCCAATAGAAGTCTGCCACGTGTCAGGAGTTGATCTGGCCACCATGGACCAGTTGTGTCACGCCACGTGGCCTCCGTATGCCAAATAGGCCAAACGGCCACCTGGGCCCAATTTCCAAGGGAAGCCCAGTCAGCCCTAGGTTAACCTAAACCTAGTATTTGGCACGTTTCCCAAGGTTATAAATACTCTAATTAATCCTCATTAAGGGGATTAAGCAATTTAATTACTCTCACCTAGAGAACCTAAACACACTGATCACTCCTCCCCTAAAGGAACCAGATCTCCCAACCTTTACTTTTCCGCATTTATTACTCCACAAACAAGTACTAACTTGACCGTCGGAGGCGGAACTCCCACCACAAGGAGTCTCCGTTGTTTTGCAGGTACAGGCGCATGGATACCAGTCCCGGAATTGTAACTCTCCCGCAGGACATCAAAAAACCCCGAAACAAGTGCGATCACCTGCGCAACCCGTGCGCGGGCACGCAGGTGCCACGCACGAGCGCACCCGATAGCAGACCGTGCTCTTTTTTTTTTCTTTCCTCCTTTTTCCTCATTTCTCATACTCCTATCTTTCGACCCCTACTCTTTCTCACTTTAAACTACGAACCCCCAATTCTTCCTAAACATCATTCAATCTCACAAGTCAATCATTTCCCACATAATTCTCCTCAAATTACCCCTTTTCCATACTACTACTCACCATTTCTTCTTCTTCAAGCTTCAATCTCCATTGAAGACTAAATTGGGGATTTTGAAATTTTGGTGAATTGGTGCTTGAAAATTTGTTAATCTTGCTTCTTGTATGGTATAATCATTTTCTCTACTCTTTATTGAACTTGTTTTACTACAATTGCATGAGAATTTGATTTTTCCATATTTGTGAATAGTAGTAGTTTTGTTTTTGGGTTGATGATTGAATTGATAATGTTGATTCATATTGTTGTTGTTTGATAATTGTTTAGGGTAAAAATTACCCTAAACACGTGGCCCAATGGCCTTGCGACACGTGGCAGCCAGCCATAGGTCAACAGGGTGCCAATCCCCTGTTGACACGTGTCCTTTGAACCCTAGATGGGGTTCTAGTCTCCCCACTATAAATAGTGGGTCAGACCTCATTTATTGGGCATCCATAAATACGAACACAACTCCCGAGCAATATTAATTGCAGAATCCTCCTTATTAGCGAGGAGTATTTACTACTTTTGCACTTATTACCTCCTGTACATTACTGACTTGATCGTTGGAGGCGGAGCTCCCACCAAACGGAGTCTTCGTTGTTTTGCAGGTACAGGCGTCAGTTGCACATACTAGGAATTGTAACTCTCCCGCAGGACACATCAAAAACCCCCGAAACATTTATCGCCGTCTGTGGGGAGAGTACTTCCTAGATGGCCTCTGAAACTGTACCAACGAATGAAGGCAAACGGCCTACGGTCGAGCCTGAGGTCCATACGGACCAAGAAAGTGGTGACGATTATGAAATCGACACCTATGTGGCCCCAGACAGGTCCTTTAGAACAAAACACATCCGCTCCAAAGAAATAAAGAAGTGGGGTGGAAGTTAAACTGCTCTAGGCAGCCCAACCGGCAGCCCAACTGGGACAACCAAGGCGGCAGAAGGTGCTGCTCCCGTCACGAGAGACGAACTCATGAAATTCATGACATGTTTCAAGGGCGAGATTAAGAGCCTCCTAAACAAGTCCACTAGCCCTCATAAGGGTCAGCCGGCTAAGAAGCTCCCGTCCTCTGGGAAGAAGGCGCTGAAAGATCGTGTGCCTACCCCTCACCCCGAAACCAAAGGTGGCAGACGGGTCCCCGATTGACGTCTCAAAGCTTCGTTTCCCTGAGACGAGGCAAAGGAAGCCCATCCGGCAAGTATAGCCGGATGGATCAAAGAAGACTTACTCTGATGCTCGGATGCGTCGGTTTCTACGTCGACCTACCCAGACAGCTTCCGAAATGCTTTCATAAAGCATTCGGAATCAGACAAAGGGAGTTAGTCGTGCGGTCTGTCCGCACGTTCTTGTCCTAAAATTATCCAGCTGGTACAGTACGGGTCACCGTACATGCCATATGGATCTCCATACATGCAACCGACCCTCTTCGGGGGTCAAGCGGCTCAACCGATCCAGCTTATGGACTGGCAGCTCCGGCTGCTTAACCTTGGGGAACAACCAATGACATTCTCCAGGGAAATTACCGAGGCGGCACAACCGGCTAAGGTGAAAAACGTGTTGGTCGGTGCGTATGACGGTACCGCCAACCCAGAAGATCACCTAATGGACTATACCAACCTCATGTACTTACAGGGGTTGGATGATGCCGCCTGGTGTCGGTGCTTCCCAGCTACATTGAAGGGCATAGCCCAACGATGGTTTGGCAACCTGCCAGCCGGATGCATCAACAACTTCGGAACTTTGGCGTACTTGTTTACGTCGAACTTCTCAATGAACATCCCTGCCAAGAAAACGAGCCTCGATCTTGGGGCCATACAGCAGGGAGAGAAGGAGGGACTTAGGTCCTATCTCAGGCGGTTCAATCTGATGAGAATTCAGATTCAAGGGCTGTCTGACGACATTGCCTACACAGACTTCTTCAAGGGTCTGAAGGACGGGTTCACCTTCAAGTTCGACTTGGTCAGAAAGAGGGTTGCCACCCTCCAAGAGGCATTAATGGAAGCTGAAGCCTATATACAGGCAACAGAGCTTTGTACCATGAGACACCCGTCGGACCCTAAAAAGTCCGAACGGAGAAAGTGCCGGTCATCCCAGCCGGCAAAGAAAGAAGAAAAGAAAAGAAAAGAAGTCTGGGCGGCAGACCGATCTGGTTAGCCGGCCAAGAAGAGCAGAAGAAACTCAGAACCGTACATCCTAAAGTACAAGATCACCAAGGACTGCTCCTCCATCCTCATGGAGATCAAAGACCGGTTGCCTCTTGAAAAACCGGCAGCAATGAAAAGTCCCGTCAACAACTGGGACAAGAGCAGATACTGCCAATTCCATGAGGATGTTGGCCATGACACCAACGGTTGCTATAGCCTCAGGCGGCTATTGGACCGTCTTGCTGAGGAGGGGGCTCTGAAGTCCTACTTACCCAAGTCCAAGGGTACCCCCAAGACAAACAAGGGACACCTGTCCAAACCAACGGCTGCTAACTCTGAAACAGACGAAGAAACAGTCTTCACTATAGCAGGTGGTTTTTCGGGTGAAGGTCCTACCATTCGGGGTACCAAGGACAATATCAGGAAGCTGGTCAACTCAGTAGATGAGGGCCAGGCGTCGAAAGACACCTTTCTTGAAGTCCTTATTTTTGAAAAGGACCGAGGCCAGGTCAGACGGCCTCACGATGATCCCATCGTCATCGAATGTAAGGTTGCCAACCAACGAGTTGGCCGGATCTTAATTGATACTGGGAGCTTGTCTGACCTGATAAGCTATCAACACTTGACAAAGCTCAAGTACAAGCCCAGCAACATGCATGAGGCTCCTCACACCTTAGTCGGTTTTGGGGGACGGGTGGTGCATCCGGTGGAAAGGATTGACCTACCCATCCGGCTGGGAGAAAAGGGGCAAGGGCGACACATGGTCGTCAAGTTCCTTGTTGTTGAGGAGCTGACCGCCTACAATATGATTTTTGGTCGCCCCACCCTCAACGAGTCCAAGGCTGTCATCATCCTTTCTCTCATGCTGATCAAGTTTCATAAGGATGATGGGGGCAGCGGGTGCCCTGAATGGGGACCAAAAGACGGCTAGAGAGTGTTACCTCTCAGGCGTCAAACCAACTACGGCTTCAGCCGGTCATGGCGAAGAACCCATTGGACTGGATAACTGCGATCATGCAGTGCCGGCTCCAAGGGCAGCCGGTAAAAAGAGAAAGGCGGACCAACTGGCACCCGTCAAAAAAGAAAAACAATAGCAATCACTGACCGGTGAACGGTCGGATGACCTCCGACCCCAGTCGGCTGGTGAGAGCGTTGATGTCGTCCTAGACGTTAGCAGATTGACAGAACCGTTAAGGTTGGGACGGTCGCTTTTGAGAAATTGGGGGTAGATATGCCAGGCGTCAGCCCAGATCTTACTCTTTACAAACTCGATGTTGATCCCAAAAAGAAGCCGGTTAGGCAAAAGAAGAGGAATCACGGAGTGGAATGATCTCAGGCGGTAGTCGCCGAGGTCAAAAAGTTGCTAGATGCTGGGTTCATCCGGCAATGCTACTACCCGGATTGGGTAGCAAACATTGTTCTTGTTAAAAAGCCGAATGGCACCTGGCAGATGTGTGTAGACTACACAGATCTGAACAGGGTATGTCCGAAGGATAGTTATCCACTTCCAAAGATTGACAGCCTAGCCGACTCTACAGTCGATCATGCTCTAATGAGTTTCATGGACGCGTACTCAGGTTTCCATCAAATACCCATGTGGAAAAAAGATCAAGAGAAGACGGCTTTCGTCACTGATCAGGGGTTATATTGTTATACGGTGATGTCGTTTGGGTTGAAGAATGCGCCTGCTACTTTCCAACGAATGATTAACACAGTTTTTCTCAATCAAATTGGAAGGAATGTAGAGGCGTATACTGATGACATGATAGTCAAATCTAAGCTACAGACGAATCACCTGGCTGACCTCCGAGAAACCTTCACCACCCTCAGGCGGCACACGGTTATGCTTAACCCTAAGAAGTGTGTCTTTGGTGTTGAGTCTGGGAAGTTTCTTGGATTTCTGATTGATCAAAGAGGCATAGAGGCTAATCCGAAAAAAGTACAGGCGGTTATTGACATGCAATCACCCCGCACTGTCAAGGAAGTCCAGAAACTTACCGGTTGCCTGGCGGCATTGGGGAGGTTCCTCAGCCGGTCAGGCAACAAATGCCTCTATTTCTTCCAAGCAATCAGGAAGAGGTCGAGATTCGAGTGGGGTGAAGAGGCTGAGGCGGCATTTCAGAGGTTAAAACAACATCTACACTCTTTGCCAAGGCTAGTGAGCTCCTTACCCCAGGAGGTTCTCTACATCTACCTAGCCGTCTCAGATCACTCCCTTAGTGCTGTTCTCCTTGCTGAGAGAGACAACAATCAGCTCCCGTGTATTTCATCAGCCACGTCCTCAGAAATGCTGAACTCCGGTACCCATTGATTGAAAAATTTGGGCTGGCTCTTTACAAAGCAGTCAAGCGGTTGAAGCCCTACTTTTTGGCACATCCAGTGATTGTGTATACTGATCAACCACTCAAGCGGCCAATGACTACTATAGTCATCTGGCAGAATGATCAAATGGGCTGTTGAAATACAAGGTCTGGAGATAACTTTCGAACCCAGGCGGGCAGTGAAAGGTCAGGAGTTTGCTGACTTCATTGTCGAAATGACTAGGCCGGTAGAGCCGGCAAATACGGATCAGGTTTGGAAGTTATTTGTAGACGGAAGCTCTACTATGAACGGCTGTGGTGTAGGCGTAATCTGCCATTCTCCAGAAGGGGGTAAATATGAATATGCACTACGGTTTAAGTTCCAAGCCTCAAACAATAAGGCAGAGTATGAGGCCCTGCTGGCTGGTATACGCATGTGCAAAGCGGCAGGGGCCAGAAAAGTTGATGCCTGCTCTAATTCTCAATTGATCGTCAGCCAATTCCATGGGGACTATGAAGCCACCCACCCGACTATGGTCAAGTATCTGCAGGCGGTCAGAGAGGAGGCTGTGACACTTGACGAAGTCAATCTACGTCAAGTGCCACCATCCGAGAACAATCAGGCGGATGCACTCTCCAAGTTGGCATCATCCGCCTCCTATGATGCACCTAGGTCAGTCTTTTGGGAGGTCATGGAAAAAAGAAGAATTGAACATGATCCCATTGGAGTTCTTGACCGAAGCTCTACCTGGATGGATCCCATCCGGGCATATTTGACAGACGGCACTCTGCCGGATGTCCCTTTAGAAGCGGCTGCTCTTAAGAAACGAGCTCTGAGCTTTGTAATGCATCAAGGGGAACTCCTCCGAAAGGGGTACCTGCAGCCGTTTTTGAAATGTGTTACCCCAGAGAAGGGGAGAGAAGTCCTAGAGGATCTGCATGAGGGGTTTTGTGCATCACATATAGGCGGCAGTTCCCTGGCTAAGAGAGCTAGGCGACATGGCTATTTTTGGCCCAAGATGCCATGAATTTGGTGAAAAGGTGTGACAGATGTCAGCGGTTTGGTCGGCTGATACACCGTCCGGCCACAGACCTAACAGCCATTCACAATCCAGTTCCCTTTGCAAAATGGGGCATGGACATTCTGGGACCATACACGCCTACTTTAGGCGGCCGCCGTTACATCTTGGTTGCTGTGGATTACTTCACCAAATGGGTTGAAGCAGAGGCGGTCAAAGGCATAAAGACTAAGGATGTAATCTCCTTCATTTGGAGAAACATAATCACCCGGTTTGGGGTTCCCATGTCCATGGTCTTTGACAATGGTCCTCAGTTTGAAATGCCTGCCCTCAAGGGTTGGTTGAGGGATCAAGGGATCTCACACTATTTCGCATCCGTAGGCCGGGCCCAGGCCAACGGACAAGTTGAGGCCTTCAATAAATTAATCCCCGATGGCATCAAGAAGAAAGTTGAAAGGGCTGGCGGTCTTTGGGAAGAGGAATTGCCTCACGTCCTTTGGCCCATCAGAATAACTGAAAAAGGGGCAACCGATGAAACCCTGTTTCTCATGACATACGGCACTGAAGCCATCCTGCCTATTATACTTTATGAGCCAACACTCCGAGTCATGCTCTATGATGAAGAGGCTAATTGGGAGGCCATGCGTCTTGCATTGGACTTACTCCCGAATCGCAGGGGCAACGCCACCTTGCATCATGAAATATACCGTTTGAGAATGACGAGGGCCTACAACATAAGAGCACACAAACGGCCCCTCAAAGTGGGGGACTTTGTGCTACGGAAAATGGAGGCAACCGGTAGGGCGAATGAGCAAGGGAAGCTAACTCCTAATTAGGAGGGCCCCTACCGGATTTTTGAAGAAATCAGAGGCGGCACCTACCGCCTGGAGACCCCAGACGGTAGGCAGCTAGCCAGAACTTGGAATGTAGACAACTTGAAAAAGTACTACTTCTGAGAAATTGTAAATTTTTGTAATTAGAGTGTATTAATGAGAATGCTTTATTTCCAAATTTTCCCTTTTTGCATACATTCGCCATGTCCTGTGCAATACGCAGGCGGCAGCTATAAAATTAAAGGCCAACCGGCCAGCTAAAAATAAAACCGTCTGCTCAAAAAGAGTAGACATCTGGCGACGCCCAGTTTGGCTGAATTCGTCGAAGAGAACATCTCCCTTCCAGGTGGTACATTGTTCTAGCGATCATGAATCAAACGTCTCTAACCGGCTGTTCGAATTATCCTTTGTATCCAAGATACGACCGGCCTTCACTGCAAATAGTACAACCGGTCATTTCTATAATGCGTACCCTAGGGCTTTACTTCAAAGTAATATAACCGGTACCCCAATAGGAAAATACAGCCGCCCGTACTATCAAATAGTACAGACGGCATACGAAATCTTGGTCATGCCATAACCATCTTTTATACAAAGGCACCTCAAACGGTTATGCCACTAAACCTAGCGAGGTCTAAACCTTGGTATTTAACAAACCTCTGATCTATAGCCGGCCAAACAACCGGGTGCATACAAACATGGCAAAACGGGGTGCTTTACGAGCACACCCCCGCCGGTTAGTAATGCGATTAGTTTCCTTCAAACAATCAAGCACCGCTTGTCTGTTTAATTGGGTGCACATGTGGACGTCTGCCTGTTAACCTTTTGAAGTAAACAACCAGCCATCCAGGGGCAAACTCAGTAACCCCACCCGTTACATATGGGAAGTTAGGTGTCATTATACTTGGCAAAAAGGTGCGAAAATTAGAAAAATGCTGAGAAGAAATAAACTGAGAATCGAATCAAGGCAAAGCCGACACGTTCGGCGAAATATATTTAATAAAAATTCAAAATGTTGAAATTGTTAACCGGGCCCCTGTCCAGTGAAAATAGATAGAAAGATATGCGGCACGCAGGCCGAAAATTACATTCATTCAATTTCAAGAGTCAGCCGGGTTGTTGGTGTTTGAGCACTGGACGCCTGAGTGTGATGTGGCTGGGCCTGGTTTGCAACAGCTTCAGAGCCAGGGAGGTTGGCGGTTTCCTCAACTACCGCCTGGTCCTCCTCCTCCTCTTCGGACGCCTCAGCCTGCATCTTCTCAATTTCCTTCTTGGCCCATTGCTCCTAGGGCTCTCGTGGCGGCTGACCTTCCTCCTTAGCTAGAATGGCGAGATCTGCGTATAGATAGGCGAGCTCCCAGGCGGTGTAGTCAGCTTCTGGGTGAATCAGGGAGAATGCCAGCTTCATGCGGTTCTCGCAGTCTTGCTCATTCTCCTCAATGAGCCAGCTCTATTCCGCCTGAAGGGTTGCCTCGAAGTTTTTCTTTGAAGAGACATCCTCCTTCTTCAAGCGGTCATTCTCCTTCTTCAGGGAGGAGTTTTTCGTTTGAGTCTTCTCCAAGGTCTGGAGAGAATCCTCGTGGTTCTTCAACTCCATCTCAGCGTTCTCCAACGCCACCTGAAGGTTGTCAGCCTTGACCTTGGACTCATTGAGGGCCTTCTGAAGGGTCTTGATCTGGTTCACCTGTTGCATGATTATAAATTTAGTTTTTAAGTCATGCACAATCATTGAATACTGAGCTACATTATGGGCGTTTGAGGCGTCCCGTTTGGCCCTCCTTACCTTCTTTTATTTGCGTGCATAGGCTTTCTTCAGCCCCTCAACGCGCAACAGTGACTGCGAAGACACAGCCGGGGTTAGAAAAAACCGGACAAGTATGAGATTATGGTTTAAAGAAGAGACGGATGTATAAGATAACCTCAGCCAGGCTGACCATCACACGGTCAGCATTGAAGGCGTTGATCCCAGGGATCGCTTCCTTCTCGTCCTTAGGGATGGCTTTCAACATGGCCCGGGCGTATTGTGTCACGTCCGGTCAGCGAGGAGATTTATCTGCACCAGAAACAGACGGTGAGAAAGGAGCAAACGCCCCTCCAATAGAGTGCCGGCTGGATGACGAGTCCTCCGACTGGAGTTGGGAGTAAGACTTGACCCGCATGGGCAGGGAAAGTAGAGTGAGATTGAAGGGGTCATCCGCACCTTGGGTCTCCTGAGTGCCGCGTGGGCCTTTTTTGACGGATGTACCGCCTGTTTTTTGGGGTGCCAGAGGGACGTCCGACCTCCCGTGCGAAAGGTCGAACCCTATTTCGGTGTTCTTCACCGTTTTGCCGCCGACAGTCAGCCGGTCAACATGAGAGGTCTTTTGGACCTTAGGAGCAGGCTCCTCCCCAACCGGCCTTTGCCGGAGTTGTTTGGAAAGAGAGCGAGGAACCTTGCTCCCATTCTGAAACGAGGCAAAAGGGGTCAGACGGTTAGATTTGAAACAACTAGGAATAGAAGAAAAGGCAAAGCAAACAAGTAATAGAGTAATACGCCAAGAGGTCAGGCGGACTTACTTTCTTGGCCGCCTGGGCAGCCTTTTTCTTCTCTGCATTCTCCTTTCGAATGTCAGAGGCCTTCTTAGCAGGCGTCTTTTATGTTGGCAACATAGTTAGGCCTCCAGCTGCAAAATAACAATGAGACGCCTGGTTAGAAAAAGTACAAAAACGAACATCTAAGCGAAGTCAGAAACATGCTTCCGGCACAAGTTGGCCGGCTGAGTCCTCCAACCTACATTTTTTAAACATGGTGCTCAACTCGCATGCAGACAAGAATGCCTCGTCCCTCTGGAACTCATGTTTGGGTACCCAATTCTTGGGTACACTGATAAGTTCGCCAGTTGAGATAGTGGAAGTGGTGAGCTCAAAGAATCCGGATTCTATGATTGCTTCATAATCCTCATCCGGTATCTGGGGCATTTTACATTTCCGCCCAAGCAACTCAGGCTTCCGGTTGTACGTCCGGAACTCCCGATTTTCCTCATTGGTTGGAGCTTTGACCAGGTAGAAGCGGTTCTTCCAATCCGACCACTTCGACGGCTTGTCAAGCGTCATTAAGTACTGAGGATATGTTGTCAAAGTGTACCAGGCTCTCCAACCGCCTAGGCTCCGACTCAGATAATGCATGTGAACGAAAGCCTCCCAGCCAGGGTTCAGGTTCTGCATTTCGCAGGCGGCAATATACCCCAGTATATTTACCCAAGAATTGGGGGTAAGTTTCCAGATGCCTAGGCCGTAACCCCTGAGTATGGCCTTTATTGTGTTATGAAGGGGGAAGCGGAGCCCCGCTAAGAAAGCCGCCTCATAGCAGCCAAAGAAGCCGTCTGTATTGTGCTGGTTGTCTTCCCAGGCAATGGTCCCCATCTTAGGCGGGACGACTAACTTGTACCCTTCTCCTAAGGGCCGCTTGAGTATGAAATTGGCTAAGTTCCTCTGCATGTTAGCCTTGTCTTTTGCATAGACGGTGATCATTAGAGGGTCGCCTTTATTATTCCATGTAGGCCTCTCCTCCTCCTCGCTATCCACAGACGGTGTGAGATAGCTGCTGCTGTCGCTCCTATCAGAGCCAGAACTGGAAGCGGGGTTCTTGTTTCTTGCTGAGGTTTCTTGATCCTCAGCTCCAGAAGTAGAGGCGGCTTCCTCACCGCCTCCACTGTAAGACCCTAGAATTCCATCAATAGGGGTACTTTGGGTGCCTTTTGGAGATCCCCTTGTCATCTCATCTGGGATCCTCTCCTCATGCGGCAACTCTTCTGAGCCTCTGCCTCCACTGTTCCTCATGCGGCACCTGGTTCTGGCCATTGTGTCCTGCACAGACACGGAGACGGTCGGATTGGGAGATGAACAAGAAAGATTCCAATGCCCAGAGGCGGCACCCCCAATCCTAAACTCAGCCGTACTGAGGGACTGGTTGGTCTCAAAGCTATGTTCCGGGTGTGGGTATAAAGGGTCCATCTACTTATAAAACTAATAAAGAAAAAATCAAGAAAGAAGCACAAACGTAAATACATGGAAGAGCTAAAGAGAACAGAAGCGGTACCTAAGTAAATGGAGAAGGAGAGTAAACCGCTTGACCAAGCTGGAAAATCTTCAAATGGCTTGCAAAGACACAGGCGTCCTTGTAGACGGATGTGTTCTCTGAGTAGCAGCTGCAAATTTGCAATGTTGTTCACAACACCCACAGACAGCAGAAAATTCTCTGAAAAAAGCGAAAAACCGGATGTGCACTCGGAAAATTTCTGGAGAGATTTGCTCTCAAGACCGGCTACTCTCAAAATCTTTGAAAATCGCTTAAGGTTGTAAATGTGAACATGGGGGAGAGGTTTGCTATTTATAGGCAATCCTCAGAAGGCGAACCCTCGCGCCTTTTCACCTCCTGCTTCTTGCACTTCAAAAATTCGAATTCAAATTCGGAAAAAAATAAACCGTCTCAGGCTCCACGTGGCACCGCCACGTCAGCACCAGAGAGGGGCAAATGTTTAGGGTAAAAATTACCCTAGACACGTGGCAGTCAGCCATAGGTCAACAGGGCGCCAATCCCCTGTTAACACGTGTCTTTTGAACCCTAGATGGGGTTATGGTCTCCCCACTATAAATAGTGGGTCAGACCTCATTTATTGGGCATCCATAAATACGAACACAACTCCCGAGCAATATTAATTGCAGAATCCTCCTGTATTAGCGAGGAGTATTTACTACTTCCGCACTTATTACCTCCTGTACGTTACTGACTTGATCGTCGGAGGCGGAGCTCCCACCAACCGGAGTCTTCGTGGTTTTGCAGGTACAGGCGTCGGTTGCACACACTAGGAATTATAACACTCCCGCAGGACACATCAAAAACCCCCGAAACAATAATCATTAATGCTTAACATTTGATTGTCGTTTTTGTTTAGCATTGTTATCACTTTTGGTGTGAATTTGGTGAAGTTTGAAGTTGGTATTTACTTTGGTGTTTGGTGTGGTTGCCTTGTGGTGTTGATAGTATTGGTTTTGGTGGTGATTGTAAGAGTGCTTAGTTGAGTTGTTTGGCTATTATTTTGAATGAATCATCATGTTAAGAGTCTTGAGATCTTTGACATCCGAAAAGAGGAAGGGGAAGGAACCCCAAGTTCGAGTTGAGGAACCACAACAAGAACCTTATAATCAAAACCAAACCTCAAACGAACCCTTACCCCTCCCCACTCTTAAGTTCAACAACCCATCACATAAACCCATTTATGCCAGCATAAAAAAGAGACTCCTTAAACCCTCTTGCCATTACTATAGAGAAGATATGAGAAAGTTGGGCATTAACGAGGATTTATGGATTCTCTTTAACAATCTTCGAATGGGCACATTTGCAAACACCGCCTAACTAACATATGTTGAGCCCACTAGGGAGTTCCTATATTATTCTGAGGCCGCTCCAATTGGTGATACCGATTTTGAAATCTCTTTCCAACTCTTCAACCAAGATCATAATCTTTCCCTCCGAGAGTTCAATGAAGCTCTTGACTTTAATCCCAACGCCGATCTTCTATTCCCCGAGCATGAGCATTTTAATGGGTACGCCGAGTTTGCTTGGTGAAACACTATTTCGGGTAAAGAAGCATTTGGTGCCCGCTTCTCCTTAGCTAGTAATATGTGCCAACCATCACTTCGCATCTTGCATAGGCTCTTGGGGTACTCGGTTTTTCCCAAACAAGATTTGGGTAAAATGCATGACAAATCTTGAGTTGGTTGTGCTTTGGTTAGCCACAAGGGAGAAAATAGCGAGGAAGGTTGATCATGGGCCACTTGTTCTCGAAGAGTTGTGAGTCCATTATTGGGGGACGAAGGGAGGGAGAGATAACTTGTGGGAGTATGATTACTTGATTGGCTATGAGGTTTGGCTACTCCTGATTCCTTGCTTCTTGCACCCCCATGGGTGATGCGGATTACATCTACCTCGACATTAAACAACTCAAGTGGGTGCATTTCATTGCCGAGACCAATGATAATGATGTGTATGATTGGTTGGTTCGCCAAGTGCATAGGTGTTATCTCCCTAACCCTTCTTTGACTTCCTCAAGGAGAGAGGTTCCTAATGTTTGGTATGTTGCCCATAGTAATCGGTTTTCGGGTGCTAACATGGGAGGTGGTCTAGAGGAAGATGATGATGATGAACAACAACAACAACAACAATTTCATCCTCGAGGCATGCAAGGCCTTGAAGATCAAATAGCAAGCATGCAACTTGGCATGCGAGGGCTAATGGAGATGTAACAAGGTATGTTCCTCCAACAACAATCACTTTATGAGGCTAGCATAACCGGGGAGAAGTCACCCCCACGGTCAATCATCCATATTGGCCGCCACAACACGGTCCCGTATTGTCTTGGGGGGTGATAACAAGCCCACATATGCCTATTGGCAAGGTGCTTAAGGACCTAATACCGAGTTGCGCTCCTTCCCCGATGAACACGGGAACTATGATTACCGTGTGTCCAGCGATAATGACTATAGGGGTGATCCTAACTACCCCTATGTCGACCCCACTCACCCCGTCCCTCTTTCTTTGCCTCCAGAATACGATCCCTTGACCTCTTGGCTAGAGGATAACTTCCGAGGCCACTATGGATGGCCCCCCGACTACACCGGTGGATGGGATCCTCATGGTCCCCCTTCCGGCTTTTCCTATGATAGGGTCGATGATGAGGCCGATCCTAGTGGCCAATAGTCCCCTATTTGTGTTTTTTTTTCTACATCCCTTTACTTGTTGATTGTTTGTTTTTTCATGATGGGATGTTGAGATGATTTTATTTAAGCTTGGGGGACTTTATTCATCATTTGAAAGGGGGTGTGTGTCTTGTGCATGCTTGTTGTTGATGTGCTTGGTCACTTTTCTCTTTGTTGTGCATGATATTTCTCTTTAGCCCTTGATGATTTTGTTGGTTGTTGTTGTAGTGATGATGATGATTTGATGATATGATTTTTGATGGTTTTTTATGTATATTTTTTGATGAGGTTGATTGATTTTTAATGATTTGATGATAATTTTTAATAATTCTTGATGATGCTCATGATGATGGTTTTCGGTGATTTTTGATGATGACCTGACATGATAATGATTGTGCTCCCTTTCAATCCAAACCCTCGAATCCAAATCCATAAAATCCAAATTCTTTTTAGCTTAATGTATAGTTTTATTTCTTTGTTTTCATTTTGAAGTTACTAACATGTGTTTTGTGTATAATTTATCTTTCTCCTTTCTAATCTTGTCTTGTAGATCAAGCTAAGCTTCTAGGAGCTACATGGAGGTGTAAACTTCTTTACGCTTCTTTTCTTAGCTTAGCTTGGAACGCTTGGTGAAATCTTTCTATTTTCCCTTCTTTTATTTTCCTTCTTGTTTGCATAGTTTAGGAAGAGTTGAACGTTCGATGATGTTTGCTTTCAACAGCTTGAGGGTGTTTGAGGCCATTGGCATTGTGGTCGAATGACCACTTGTTTGTCGATTGGGATATATATGTTTATGCATTCACCCTTGAACTCTTCTCTCCTTTCTTTTCTTTTCTTTTCTTTTCTGTCTTTATTTTCGTTGAATGTTAAAATTTCAAAAAAAAATTTGTTTGAGGCAAAGTTTTGTGTTTCTTGTTATATTTACTATTGTTATGGACATAATACCATTTGGACTTGTATATTTAAATGTATGTCTTCCTATTTGTTAACGGTTTGCACGTTTTGAGAGTATGCTCGGTTGATTCTAGGATAGTTGATAAGTGACTTTTATGTCACTTTTATGGGTCTTTTAAGGTCATTTTCTTATTTAAGTTCTAATAATTTCATTAGTTTTTGTGTTAATCTTCCTCATTTTCCCTTTTTCTTTATTTGTTACTTAATTTGAGTAATTTTGTAGTTTTTAATAGTTTTTAGGTTAATTTTCATAATTTATTTTATATTTTTTTCCTTATAATGTTTCTAACTTAGGTTCTTAGTTTTTTTTTTAATAATTTCTCACTTCACTTTTCTTCTTATTTATTTTAGTTTAGCATTTTATTTTTACTTTGTTTTATTTTATTTTATATGTCATTCTACCCTTGTGTTTGGTTTTGTGTGTAGGTATATGTTCGGGTTGAGGCACATGTCCCAATTTGAAGCCATTTTCAGTGTCTCGGGTCCGAAACATTTAAATAAGCGTCCAACACTCCCCTGCTCCCAATTACTACTAGCCTACCACCATACACAAACTCCATGCCTCCCCTGCGTTACCCACAACTCCCCTGCTCCATCTCCTTACCTCACGCTCACCAATTGCAATCACCACCAACAACACCACTACAACTCAATCTTCACCTCACGTCACCACAGCAGCCACCGTCCGCATCTCCCACTGCCACCACATCAACGATCAGCACCAGCCTCAACCACCGCATCTCACAGCCGCGCCAAACTCCCACAAAACAGCAGTGACACCCCGCGCAACAACATCAGCGACTTCAGGCCACCGCACCTCCCACCAACACCATCTACTCGAGGTAGCAGCCCAATTGAAACAGAGCAACCCGCAAATTACCTCAAAACAGCCCCAATTGATTTCTCGTTCAAAGCGGTCGCTCTACAATTTTGAAGCGGGCGCTGTAGTTTCAACTAATCAATTCAATTTGAGGCAGAATGTTTAGAGTGGACGCTCTGAAATTTCGAGCGGTCGCTCCATTTTCACGGATAGCTGTACGGAATTAATGATCTAGAACGGCTACGATTCATTGGACAAATTTAAGGGCCGCGATTTGTTGAGGATTGATGATGATGATGGGCATTAGCGGCTACGATTTGCTGCTGGTGACGATGCTGAATGATTAGCGAATTAGAGCAGCCAAGAAATTGAAGAAGAAAAGGGGTCGGTTTAAAGGGGTTTTATATTTGGGGGTTTGTCTTGTTTTTATTTTATTATCATTTTCTTTCTTCTTTTATATTTTATTTAGTTTCCTTTTCTTTTCTTTTGTTTTTATTTTATTTCTTTTCTTTCTTTATTAATTCTCTTTTATTAATTAGTTTATTAGTTTTATATTTTTCTTATATTTACGCTTGTGTATAAATACCTCTTTGGGGTTAATACTCTATCAACTTTCATTACCCTAGATTATAATTAGATAGCCTCTCTTTTATTTTCTCTCTCTCTTAGTTTTAGGAGTAATTTTAGGATTCTTAGTTTTTAGAGAGAGAAAGTGAAGAAAATCAAAGAAAGATTGGAGCTTTTGAAGATAGTTTGGTGACAAAAGCAATTGAAAGAAAGATTCATCAATTAATGAGCATTTCTCACCTTCTCTCCTCTATTTATTGCTTTCATTTATTGCTTTTGCTTTCATTAGTTTAATCTTTGTTTTTTGCTTGTTAATTAGTTGTTAATCTTTGTTTAGTTCTTATTTATTTGTCCTTAATGCTTAGTTTAATTTCTTATTTAGCTAGTTTCTTTTGGAATTTCATGTTTTATTTTGATATGCTATTAGGCTAGGTTTTTAATCTAGGGAAAGGGGATGAATGGGATATTGATGTTTTTAATTGATTAATTGTGTTTTGATTGTTATTGATGCTTAATTTGTGGATATGGATGATGGCTTTATTGCTTAGGGTCAATCTAGCTAATTGTCCCTTTGATGTTTATCATGCTCTTAATTAATTGTGCGGGAGTGAGTTAATTGAGGGTATAAATTCATCCATGGTTAGGCTAATTTAGTTGCGCGGGAGTAAATTAATTTAGTCGAGTTAATTAGCATGTTTGATTGTGCGGAAGTGAGTTTAATGTGTGTAAATTTCTCTTTATTAAGCTCTTGATAATTAATGCACTTTTGGCTGTTTGAACTCACCAATATGCCTCGATTCCCCTATCCCTAGTGCTTTTATCTCTTGATTTTATTCGTCTTATTTTGTTTAATCATCTCCGAATTTCGACCTAGTTGTTTAATTAACGCAAATTTATGCCCTTAGTCCTTGTGGTTCGACTCCAAACTTACCCCTATACTCGTTTAGAGGTTAGTTTAGGAATTATAAATATTATTTGATAAGGAGGAGATTGTAAACGACCTATCTCCCAACCTATTACCAATAGTATATGCTAAGGTAGTGTGTTAGAACTTTTGGGATCTTGAACCCCTAATCTACTCGCTTGTGGTAAGGTGTTGCTTCCTATAGTGAATTTGAAGCTTACAGTGTGTTATTGCTACAACCATGTGAGGTTCTTTCTTCTAGCCTTCAACTGATTTTGCATGAGCGGCACATGGATCATTGACTATCGTTTACTTTGTCTAGAACTTGTCTTTATCTGCTGAGATCGCGATCGAACCATTTGGGAAGGACAAAGGCATCTTTTCAAGGTGGTTATTTTTCTTTTTCTAGGTTTAGTCCTTAAATTTTTTATTCTTGTTTTTGGGTTTACATTTGCCTCCTTGCTACCCATTTGAGCCTTATACTTTCTAGACTATCCATATCTCTAGCTTTCTAGCCATTTGTTTCATTTTTTGGTTTTTGTGAAGCTTATGGTACTTGGTTTGTTGGTGTTTATTTTGGAGTTAAAGTATGGATATTTGGTTCATTTGATGAGCATATTTGTGTTGTATATAGTGTGTGAATAAAGGCAAATGCAAGTTGAAAAAGTCGTTCATAGTCAAAAGAGGCAAGGACAGAGCAATAAAGAAAGAAGAAGCAAAAGCAAATGCTTTGAAAAAGAAAAAAAAAAGAGGAAAATGAAAAGCACAAAAATATTTTTATTGTAGGTGTGATCTCCCTAGTTTAGAGCATTGAGGACAATGCTCCATTAAGCTTGGGGGGAAGCGTGTCTACGCTTTTTGTATATATGTTTGCGATTTTTGCTTTGAATAAGCTTGTGGGTGTTGGTATTTTTGTTTGGTGATAGCTTGAGTATGATGTTGAGGATTGATCACCCTTTGCTTCACAATTTAGGTATACCACCAAATTTCAAATTTTATCCTACCTTTACCCTTTTCGCCCTTACATTACAACCCTTCAAAGACCTTTTGACCCTTTTGGTTGAGTCACCAGTCAGTGGAGGGAGATAGGAGTCAAGCTTATGGAGCGGTTTGCACAGTCAAGATGTCAGGTAGCCCTAATATCTTTTCATTTCTGGTTCCTTCGGGGAATAATTGAGATGCTCACTAGAGGTGGATTTGAAACTAGTAGGGAGAACGTGATAAGATTGTTTTAGATGAAGGTGAATTGTGTTTCATTAGTTCTCTATGCTTAGCATATTTTATGTTTCAATCAACCTTAGATATCTTAGAACGTGCATTCTCTTATTTGTTTAGGAAGTTTTGCATCCATTTGTGCTTGGTCATTTGCAAAAGTCCATTTCATTAGCATGTGTTTTCCCTTTTGCTTCTTTTTCATTTAATTTTCATGCTTTGCCTCGTTTTGGTTTTTGTTTTGAGAGTTATGGGTTAAGCTCTTTTGGAAACCCTTACGAGACCTCACTCGTCCTCATTGGTGACTTTGGGGTTTTAAGGGCTTGTTGTAGCCAAAAACCGTGATTTCTAGGTTAGTGGAGTTAGTGTATATTCCAATCCCCTTTTCTTTCTTTTCTTTATTTGAATAAGCAATTTGATGAGCAAAAGGACGAGCAAAAGTTTAGCTTGGGGGAATTTGATGAGTGTCATTTATGGCACTTGATTAGGGGATTTTTCCCTACCAATCATCATCTGACAAGTGGACCATTCAGGCTCTGCCAAGTGTCCGCCACATGGACCAATCGGAGCCTGCCACGTGTCAAGTGGTGACCAGTCCACCTTGGACCTCGTATGCTACGACACGTGGCCTCCCCCATGCCAAATGGGAAAACCGGCCACCTAGGCCCATAGTCTTGTGGAAGCCCAATCAGCCCTAGGTTGACCTAAACCTAGGACTGGCACGCATCCCAAGGCATATAAATACCTTCATTAATCTTCATTAAAGGGGGTTATGAAAATTAATTACACTCACCTAAACACTTAGATCACTCCTCACCTAAAGGAACCAGATCTCCCAATCTTTACTTTTCCGCACTATTCACGGATTGGGTAACCAATGTTGTCCTTGTGAAGAAGCCGAATGGCACCTGGCGGATGTGTGTAGATTACACGGACTATAAAAACAGAGCTTGTCCGAAAGATAGTTACCCGCTTCCAAAGATCGACCACTTGGTAGACTCTACAGCCGGTCATGCTCTGATGAGTTTTATGGATGCCTATTCTGGCTTCCATCAGATACCCTTGTGGAAGAAAGACCAAGAAAAGATGGCTTTCGTCACAAATCAGGGTTTATACTGTTACACGGTGATGCCGTTTGGGTTGAAAAATGCGCCTGCTACTTTCCAACGAATGATAAACTCGGTCTTTTATGATCAGATTGGGAGAAATGTAGAGGCATACATTGATGACATGATAGTCAAATCCAAGCTGCAGGCGGATCATCTATCTAACCTCCGAGAAACCTTCACCACCCTCAGGCGGCATAAGGTCATGCTTAACCCAAAAAAGTGCGTCTTTGGTGTTGAGTCTGGGAAGTTTCTCGGATTTTTGATTGACCAAAGAGGCATAGAGGCTAATCCAGACAAGGTGCAGGCGGTAATTGACATGCAGTCGCCTCGTACCATCAGAGAGGCTCAAAAGCTTACCGGTTGTCTGGCGGCATTGGGGAGATTCCTCAGCCGGTCAGGTGACAAGTGACTTTACTTTTTTCAAGCAATCAAAAAGAGGTCCAGGTTTGAATGGGGTGAAGAGGCTGAGGCGGCATTCCAAAGGTTGAAGCAACACCTGCATTCTTTGCCAATATTAGTGAGTCCCCTACCCCAGGAGGCTCTCCATATGTACCTAACCGTCTCGGATCATTCCCTAAGTGTCGTCCTCCTTGCTGAGAGAGACGGCAAACAGCTCTCGGTTTATTTCGTAAGCCACGTTCTCCGTAATGCTGAACTTCGATATCCCGTGATTGAAAAATTTGGTCTGGCTTTATACAAAGCGGTCAAACGGTTGAAACCTTATTTTTGGCTCATCTGGTTACCGTCTACACTGATCAACCGCTCAAACGGCCTATGACCACGTTAGAGTCATCCGGGAGAATGATTAAATGGGCAGTGGAAATCCAAAGTCTGGAGAAAACTTTCGAGCCCAGGCGGGCAGTGAAAGGTTAGGCGTTTGCCGACTTCATTGTCGAAATGACTAGGCCGGTACAGCCGGATAATACTGATCAAGTATGGAAGGTGTATGTAGACGGGAGTTCTACCTTGAATGGTTGTGGGGCAGGCGTAATTTGTCATTCCCCGGAAGAGGATAAATACGAGTATGCTCTACGATTTAAGTTTCAGGCTTCGAATAATGAAGCAGAGTACGAGGCCTTGCTAGCAGGTATCCGCATGTGTAAGGCAGCCGGGGCGAGGAAGGTTGACGCCTGTTCTGATTCTCAACTAATCGTTAACCAGTACCATGGTGACTACAAAGCCACCCATCCGGTGATGATTAAATACCTACAGGCGGTCAGAGAAGAAGCCGGGTCACTTGATGAATTCAATCTAAATCAAGTACCAAGGTCCGAGAATAATCAGGCGGATGCATTATCAAAATTGGCATCATCCGCCACTTGTGATACGCCGAGGTCAGTCTTTTGGGAAGTCATGGAAAAGAAGAGCATAGAAAATGATCCCATTGGAGTTCTAGATCGAAGCTCTACTTGGATGGACCCCATCCGGGACTACTTGGTAGACGGCACTCTACCGGATGCCTCCTCAGAAACGGCTGCTCTAAAGAGACGAGCATTAAGTTTCGTCATGCACAAGGGCGAACTCTTTCGAAAGGGGTATCCACAGCCGTTATTCAAGTGTATAACCCCAGAAAGGGGAAAGGAAGTGCTAGAAGACCTACATGTCGGCTTCTGTGGATCACACATAGGCGGCAAGACTCTCGCAAAGAGAGCCAGGCGGCAGGGGTACTTTTGGCCCACTCTTGAGGCAGATGCTCTAGATCTGGTTAAAAGATGTGACAAGTGTCAGAGATTTGGCCGGCTTATCCGTTAGCCCGCAACTGATTTAACGGTTATCTTCAGCCCTATCCCGTTTGCCAAATGGGGCATGGATATTTTGGGACCATATACGCTAGCCTCAGGCAGCCGTAGATACATTTTGGTTGCTGTTGATTACTTCACAAAATAGGTTGAGTCAGAGGCGGTAAAGGGCATCAAAACTAAGGATGTCATCTCCTTCATCTGGAAGAATGTCATCATCCGGTTCGGTGTTCCTATGTCAATGGTCTTTGATAATGGTCCGCAGTTCAAAACGCCTGTCCTCAAGTCTTGGTTGCAAGATCAAGGAATTTCACATTATTTTGCATCCGTAGGCCGTCCTCAAGCAAACGGTCAGGTGGAAGCTTTTAACAAGCTCATCTCAGGCGGCATAAAGAAAAAAATCAAAAAAGCAGGCGGTCTTTGGGCAGAAGAGTTGACTCATGTTCTTTGGTCAATCAGAACGACAGAGAAGGGGTCAACCGGTGAAACCCCATTTCTCATGGCATACGGCGCAGAGGCTGTCCTTCCTATTGAGTTATATGAACTAATGCTTCGAATCATGCTTTATGATGAAGAAGCAAATTGGGAGGCCATGCGTTTGGCTTTGGATACACTCCCTGAAAGAAGGGGTAATGCCGCATTACGTCATGAAATTTACCGTCTGAGAATGACGAGAGCCTACAACAAAAGGGTGCGCAAAAGACCCCTTAAAGTAGGGGATTTTGTACTACGTAAGCTTGAAGCAACCGGTAGGGCGAACGAGCAAGGGAAGTTAACTCCCAATTGGGAAGGACCCTACCGGATTTTTGAAGAAGTTAGAAATGGAACTTACCGCCTGGAAACCCCAGGCGGAATGCAGCTACCTCGCACCTGGAACGTAGATAACTTGAAAAAGTACTACTTCTAAGGAATTTGTAAAATTTGTAAATAGCATTGAAATTTGAAGTATATCATTTCTATTCATTAAATTAGCACCCGTCTAGTGCAAAAACACAGACGGGAGAACATTCATTAAACCACTTCTCCAAAAAGAGCAGTCATCCAGTGACACCCATCCGGTGAATTCACCGAAGAGAACAGCTCCCTTCCAGGTGGTACATTGTTCTGGCGATCTTAAACTCAAACGACATTTACTGACACATCATTGAAAGTACACAGCCGTTCAAAATGATCCATTGCTTCTGGGATTCGGCTGGCATAGATCCAAAAGAGGTCCATGCGGCAAAGTCCAAATCCTGGTAAAAATGCCAACCGGCTTTAGCAGCAAAGCGCTACAGGCGGTTAGGTATTCCGGATGAACACTTGTTTAAAAGAACAATGTTATTCCTCTTTGTATGAAAACTCCTGCTGTGTTAAAAACAGCAGCAAATTTTTAAATTTATATATATGGGCTTAAAGCAACCGGTCTATATCCAAAAGATATGAAGACGGTCTTTAGTACCCATCCGGCTGACTTTGAAACAGCTGCTTGTTTACCGTTGGAGTAAACAGTCATCCGTTTCAGGGGGATTTTATTGTATCAGCCGGTATGATTGAAGGTCAAAGATCGTTACCCAACCGACTGTCTTTGAAACGGCGGCTTGTTTACCGTTGGAGTAAACAGTCATCCGTTTCAGGGGCATTTTATTGTATCAGCCGGTATATTGTAGATATATACTTGTAAAAATTCAGCATTAATTAAAATTTGCAAGTAAATAGCAAAACCGACTGAGTCGGTAAATATATTGAGATAGAAATGTTAACTGGACCCTTGTCCGGAGAAAAGTACATTGATGCACACGGCACGCAGGCCGGTAAAAGAAGATATAAATTTTTTTTATCTTTGCTGCTCCTGCACCTGCTCCCGAGCCGGCTCTTGAGTCTGCATCTACTGCTCACCCTCTTGTTGCACTTCTTCGACCAAACCGGCCCACTCATCGAAGGAAGCAGGCGGGTCCAGGCCAAGCACCTTGGCATCGTATACCTCTATGGCATACTTGTACCGAAGGTCGAAGAAGTGTCATTGTACCTTTGCGACACGTGTCATTGTACCCTAATTGAGGTACAGCTCTCCCCTACTATAAATAGTAAGGGCAGACCTCATTAATGGGGATCGAATCATTTTCCACAAACCAACAAAACACAAATCCCCTTGCAAACGCTCTCAAATCGAGAAGCATTTATTGTCTTATTTCCTCATTAAGAAAGAGACTAACTTAATCTTCGGAGGCGGAACACCCCATCCCCAGCCGGAGTATTCCGTTATTTGTGCAGGTACAGGCTAAGGAAGGAGCATACTAGGAAATTGTAACTCTCCCGTAGGATACATAAAAAACCCCCAAACATCTGGCGCCGTCTGTGGGGAGAGTACTTTCTAGATGACTTCAGAACCAGTACTGCCGGGTAAAAGTAGTCAACCTGCTGGTGAGGCTGAGGTCCACTCGGACCAAGATACAGCCGACAATCATGAGATTGAGACTTACACAGCTGCCGATGGTTCTTTCAGAACAAAGCATACTCGTTCCAAAGACAGAAGGGAACGGGCAGAGCAGCAGGCAGGCCCAAACCATCCTACCAGGGGACCGCTTGGGTTAACTCCTGCTTCAGAGGGGGCCACCCCAGTCTCCAGGGATGAACTCATGAACATGAAGATGAGTTTCAAAGGGGAGATCAAAGGCCTTATGGACAATACTGCCAGCCCCCGTAAGGGTCAGGCGGAAGATAGGCGCCTTGGAAAAAAGACGGCCAGAACAGTAAAGGGTAGGGCATCTACCCCGCATCCGAAGTCAAATATGCCGGCTAGGCCCTTTGATTTTTCAAAGATGCACACTCCCATAGATGGAGTCAGAAAACCCGTCCGGCACATACAGCCGGACGGAACCAAGAAAGTCAATTCTGATGCCCGGACGCTCATTCAGGATAAAAAGACTCAGCGTTCCGAGTCGGCATCAACATCAACCTTTCGAGACAGCTTCAATGCCACATCAGGGAGGCACTCGAGAACAAACAATGACATCCGGACGAGCGAGGTTTCCACTCGATCCGGCCCTCATATGATCCAACCGGCATTTCCTGGAACACCATACGCTCCTTTTGGATCTCCCTATGCACAACCGGGTCTTTTTGGGGGACAGCAGCAGCCGCCTGTCCAGCCTATGGACTGGCAGCTCCGACTGCTCAACCTTGGGGAACAGCCAACGACGTTTTCCTGGCAAATCACCGAGATGACCCAGCCGGCTAAAATTAAAAATGTGTTGGTAGGTGCCTATGACGGTACCACCAACCCGGAAGATCACTTCATGGCATACACCAACCTGATGTATTTGCAGGGTTTGGATGACGTCTCATGGTGCAGGTGCTTCCCGGCAACGTTGAAAGGGATTGCTCAACGTTGGTTTGGTAACCTCCCAGCCGGTTGCATCAATAATTTCAGGACGTTGGCCTACGTGTTTCCGTCCAACTTTTCTATGAACATCCCTGCCAAGAAAACAAGCCTTGATCTAGGGGCAATCCAGCAGGGAGACAAAGAAGGGCTCCGGTGATATGTCAGGCGGTTTAACCTGATGAGGATCCAAATCCATGGATTGTCTGATGACGTTGCCTACACTGATTTCTTTAAAGGCTTAAAAGACGGATCAACTTTTAAGTTTGACTTGGTTAGGAAGAGGGTCTCTACTCTTCACGAGGCGCTTATGAAGGCGGAGGCTTACATTCAGGCCATGGAATTATGTGTTGTGAAACTTCCAATGGATTACAAAAGATCCGACAAAAAAGAGAATCGGCCTACCCAGTCGGCCAAAAATGAAGATAAGAGAAAGGGGGTATGGGCAGCAGACTCATCCGGACAACCTTTCCAGAAAAGAAAGAGGTCGGATCCGTATGTGCCAAAGTACGAATTCAACAAGGATTGTGCCTCCATTCTCAACGAAGTACAGGACCGGTTGAATCTTGAAAAACCGGCCCCCATGAAGAGTCCTGTAAGTGCCCGGGATAAAAGCAAATATTGCCTTTTTCATGAAGAAATTGGCCATGACACTGAGGGTTGCTTTAGCCTCAGGCGGCTCTTTGACAGGCTTGCTGACAAAGGGGCTCTCAAATCCTATCTATCCAAGTCAAAGGGTGCTCCCAAACAAGTAAAAGGACCACCCCCCAAGACGCCGGCTACTCAATCGGATACGGATGAGGAGACCATCCTGACCATAGCCGGAGGATTTGCGGGAGGTGGGCCTACCATCCGGGGCACAAAGGATAACATTCGGAAACTGGTCAACTCAGTGGATGAGGGCCAGTCGTCTGAATATTCATTTCGGGAAGTTAAAATCTCCGAGAAAGATAGAGGAGAGGTCGGACGGCCTCATGATGACCCCATAGTCATCGAGTGCAAAATCGCCAATCAAAGAGTTGGCCGGATCTTGATTGATACCGGGAGCTCATCTGACCTCATAAGCTACCGGTGCTTGGAAAAACTCAAGTACAAGCCCAGTAGCATGCATCCGGCCTCATACCCTCTTGTTGGTTTCGGGGGAGGAGTAGTACATCCGGTGGGCATGATTAATCTACCCATCCGATTCAGAGAAAAGGGAAAGGGCCGGCACATGGTTGTCAAGTTTCTTGTTGTAGGAGAGCTGACTGCCTACAACTGGATTATTGGCCGCCCAACCCTTAACATCTCAAAAGCAGTCATCATCCCATCCCTAATGTTGATCAAGTTTGAGAGGGATGATGGCACAGTCGGTTCCTTGAGTGGGGACCAAAAGATGGCGAGAGAGTGTTACCTCTCGGACATCAAACCAACGCTTGACACAGACGGTCAAGAGAAAGAAATAGTTGAACTTAACGACTGTGATCAAAGCTTACCGGCTACTAAGCTAGCCGGTAAAAAGAGGAAGGCGGACCAACTGGCGCTTGTAAAGGAGAAACAATAGCAATCACTGTCAGGGGAGAGGCCAGAAGTCCTTCACCCCCAGCCGGCTGGAGAAATAATTGACATTGTCCTTGAAGACAGCCGGCCAGATAGAACTGTCAAGATTGGAACGGTTGCTTTTGAAAGCTTGGGACCCGACTTGCTCCTTTTGCTAAAGGAGTTCAAAGATGTGTTTGCCTTTGAAGTGGAAGAGATGCCGGGTGTAAGTCCGGATCTCGCTGTGGATCCTAAGAAAAAGCCGGTCAGGCAAAAGAAAAGGAACCATGGCGAGGAAAGGTCCCAGGTGGCAGCAACCGAGGTCAAGAAGCTCTTAGATGCTGGGAGGCTCAAAAGCTTACCGGTTGCCTGGCGGCATTGGGGAGATTCCTCAGCCGATCAGGTGACAAGTGCCTGTATTTCTTTCAAGCAATCAAAAAGAGGTCGAGGTTTGAATGGGGTGAAGAGGCTAAGGCGGCGTTTCAAAGGCTGAAGCAACACTTGCATTCTTTGCCAAGATTAGTGAGTCCCCTACCCCAGAAGGCTCTCTACATGTACTTGGCCGTCTCAGATCATTCCTTGAGTGCTGTTCTCCTTGCTGAGAGAGACGGCGACCAGCTCCCGGTCTACTTTATAAGCCATGTCCTTTAGAATGCTGAACTTCGCTATCCCATGATTGAAAAATTCGGTCTGGCATTGTTCAAGGCAGTCAAGCGGTTGAAACCTTATTTCCTAGCTCATCCGGTGACCGTCTACACTGACCAACCGCTCAAAAGGCCTATGACCACTTTAGAGTCATCCGGAAGAATGATTAAATCGGCTGTGGAAATCCAAAGTCTAGAAATCACTTTTGAACCTAGGCGGGCAGTGAAGGGACAGACGTTTGCCGACTTCATTGTTGAAATGACAAGGCCGATACAGCCGGATAAAACTGATCAAGTTTGGAAAGTTTATGTAGACGGGAGCTCTACTGTGAATGGTTGTGGGGCAGGCGTAATTTGTCATTCTCCAGAGGGGGACAAATACGAGTATGCTCTACGATTCAAATTTCAAGCTTCAACTAATGAAGCTGAATACGAGGCCCTACTAGCCAGTATCCGCATGTGTAAGGCAGCCGGGGCAAGGAAAGTTGATGCCTGTTCTGATTCTCAACTCATCGTTAGCTAGTACAACGGTGACTATGAGGTCACCCATCCGGTGATGATTAAGTATCTTTAGGCGATCAGAGAGGAGGCTGGGGCATTTGATAAATTCAATCTAAGTCAAGTACCCAGGTCCGAGAATAATCAGGCGGATGCACTATCAAAACTCGCATCATCCGCCACATGTGATACGCCTAGGTCAGTCTTCTAGGAAGTCCTGGAAAAGAAAAGTATTGAACATGACCCCATTGGAGTTCTAGATAGAAGCTCCACTTGGATGGACCCCATCCGGGATTACCTGGTAGACGGCACTCTACCGGGTGTCTCATCAGAGGCGGCTGCTCTTAAAAGACGAGCATTAAGCTTCGTAATTCACAAGGAGGAACTCTTCCGGAAGGGTTACCTGCAGCTGCTATTCAAATGTGTAACCCCAGAAAGGGGAAGGGAAATACTGGAAGATTTGCATGCCGGCTTCTGTGGATCGCACATTAGCGGAAAGACGCTTGCCAAAAGAGCCAGGCGGCAAGGATACTTTTGGCTCACCCTCGAGGCAGATGCATTAGATCTGGTAAAAAGATGTGACAAGTGCCAGAAGTTTGGCCGGCTGATCAGACAGTCGGCCACTAATTTAACAGCTATTCACAGCTCTATTCCCTTTGCCAAATGGGGCATGGACATTTTGGGGCCATACACTCCTGCCCCAGGTGGCAAAAGATACATTTTGGTGGCTGTTGTTTACTTCACCAAGTGGGTTGAGGCCGAGGCGGTAAAGGGCATCAAAACTAAGGATGTCATCTCCTTCATTTGGAGAAATGTCATCACCCGGTTCGGTGTACCAATGTCAATGGTCTTTGACAATGGCCCCCAGTTCGAAACGCCTGTCCTAAAGACTTGGTTGCAAGATCAAGGGATTTCCCATTACTTTGCATTCGTTGGTCGTCCTCAAGCAAACGGTCAAGTTAAAGCTTTTAACAAGCTCATCTCAGGCGGCATAAAGAAAAAGATTGAAAAGGCAGGCGGTCTTTGGGCAGAGGAATTGACTCATGTTCTTTGGTGTATCAGAACTACTGAGAAGGGGTCAACCGGTGAAACTCCATTTCTTATGGCATATGGCACAGAGGCGGTGCTTCCTATTGAATTATATGAGCTAACACTTCGAATCATGTTATATGATGAGGAGGCAAATTGGGAAGCCATGCGCCTGGCTTTGGATACTCTTCCTGAAAGAAGGGGCAACGCCGCCTTGCGTCATGAAATCTACCGTCTACGAATGACGAGGGCATACAACAAAAGGGTGCGTAAACGCCCCCTCAAAGTTGGAGATTTTGTGTTACGAAAGCTTGAGGCAACCGGTAGGGCTAACGAACAAGGGAAACTGACCCCAAACTGGGAAGGACCCTACCGGATTTTTGAAGAAGTTAGAAAAGGCACATACCGCCTGGAAACCCAAGACGGAATGCGGCTGCCTCGTACCTGGAATGTAGATAACTTGAAAAAGTACTACTTCTAAGGATTTTGTAAATTTTTGTAAATAGTATTGAAATGTGAAAGCATATAATTTCTATTCATACAACTGTATTAGCACCTGTCTAACACAGGCGGAAGAACACTTGTTAAAAACCATTGCTCCAAAAAGAGCAGTCATCCGGCGACACCTATCCGGGTGAAATCGTTGAAGAGAACAGCTCCCTTCCGGGTGGTACATTGTTCCAGCGATCAAAAAACTCAAACGGCATTTTCTTAAAAGAAACTTGCAGCCGTTAGAAATGATCCTTCGCATCTAGGATTCATCCGGCAAGGACCCAAAAGTGGTCCATCCGGCAAAATGAAATTCCTAGTGGGTTGCTACAACCGGGTATTATCTAAAAGCCACCCAAACGGTTTTACAACCCATCCGGCTGCCAATGAAACGACTACATGTTTACCGTTGGAATAAACAGTTAGCCATTTCAGGGGCATTTTATTGTACCAGCCGGAGCAGGAGTAGATCAAACATTGATCACCCATCCGGCTGCCAATGAAACGGCTGCCTGTTTACCGCTGGAGTAAACAGTTAAGCCATTTCAGGGGCATACCATGGTACCATCGCCTCATCCGGCGAAAATAGAACGGCTGATCATGTTAACCGGATGAGTAGTAAAAAAATTGTAAAAACTTGTAAAAATGCATGAATAAAAACAAAATGCAAATAGTAGAATAGCAAAACCGACTGCGTCGGTTAGTAGATTAAAAATTTATAAATAGAAATGTTAACCGGACCCCCGTCCAGGAAAGATACATTCAAAGATACTCGGCTCGCAGGCCGGAAAAGAAGATAGTAAATGTTTATGGTTGTTGTTGTTGAGGTTGTTGTTGTTGTTGAGCTTGCTGCTGTTGAGGCTCTGGCTGCTGAGTTGCATCGACTGGAACTTCGATCGACTGCTCCACCACTTGCTGGTCCTCCACTTGCGCCTCTTGATTAGCCCCATCCAGCGTAATCGTATTGTTGCGCTCAACCCACTCGTCAAAAGCGGGAGGAGGGTGAGTCCCGAGCACCTTAGCCTCATAAACCTCAGAGGCATACTGGTATCGAAGATTCCAGTATTCGTACTTGAAGTCCAGATGGATCAGGCTCCAAGTGAGCTTCATACGTTCTTCGCAGTCGGCCTCATTTTCTGCAATCAGGCGGAGTTGACCCTGTTCTAGCTCTTTCTTATGAGCCGCCTGATTGTTTGCAAGTTCAGCTACCAGCCGGTTGTTGTCCTTCCGGAGATTGACATTTTCCTTGTCAGCATTCTCCAGGGCTTTAAGGTCAGTTTGAAGATTTTTGACCTGGAGCTCAAGCTCATCAACTCTCTTCAATGCCGCCTCCCCAGCCGCAGCCGCCTTCTTCAGCAGTTCCTCCTGTTGCAACTTTCGTTGTTCAGTTTCCAAGTCATATGAAATGGCATTGAATTGGCAAACGTCAATAAGCTCATATGCGCGCTTCTGAGCGTCTCTTACCTCCTCCTGCTTCTTGCGAAGAGGGACGCTAAGCCCATCAACTCTCAGCAGCGTCTGCAATATCAGCCGGGAAAAGTGTTAGAAAAGATAAAAAACAAAGTACTTGCATCCGGTAAAAAGATTATTGCTTAAGCATATGCCATCCGGTTTATGTACCTCAGCAAGGAGAGAAGTGATCCGGTCAAGATTGACCGTGTGCATAGCCGGCACAGCTTCTCTCTCAGACCGAGTGATGGTCTTGACCATCCTCTTAGCATATTGCTGGTAGTTTGGACGGCTGGAGGTTGTATCTGCAAGCATAGAATCATCTGTAAGGTATTGGGCATATGCCTCGCCGATATCCAGAAGAATCCTCGGATTGGCTTGCTTGGGTTTTTACTCTCATATGCCCAAGCGGCCAGGGGTGATCAAAGGCAGAATTTTTACCTTTCTCGGATTGTGGGGTCAAAGCCCCCCCAGCCGCTAAAGAACCGGAGCCCGTCTGAGTGCGAGCATCCGGTCTAGCTGACTCCACCACCATTTCAAAGTGGGGAGTTAATTGCAGGCTCTTCCCTGCATTTGTTGGCCTGTCCTTGTCAGGCGTCTTCTCTTTCTCACCAACAGCCGAGGCAGGAGCCGCCACCCTAGGCACTTTGGCGGCAGGCTTGGGAATATTCCCAGCCGGTCGTTTTTGCATACTCGCTATAGAGCGAGGTATGACTTGGCTCCCAGCCTGAAAACAGTCACAATTGGATGCATCCGGTAAACAATCTTTGTAACAAGGTAAAAGGTACATCCGGCAAAAAAAAAAAGAAAAAGATGGTCAAGGAAAGACTACCCCGACATTTTTGGCGGCCATCGCCGCCTTCTTCTCTTCGAGCTGCTTCTTCCTCAAGAGAATGGCAGAAGTACCCGGAGTCTTCTCTGGTGGCACCATTCTTTTTGCTTCTTCTGCAAAAAAAGAAAAGAAAATATGGTTAGAGATCATACAGAGCATACCCATCCGGGAAAAACTTGATCAATCAGTGAACCTACCCTTGTTAAACATAGTGCTTAAGTTACAAAGGGACAAAAAAGCCTCATCCTTAAACCAATCCGGATGGGGCACCCAAAATTGGGGAACTATGATCTCACCCCCGTCATCTAGTGGGGCGGTTGTCTTCAGAAAGAAACCCTTCTGCATTATTTTATCCCATGCCTCTCCCGGTACTCTAGGGAGAGCGCATTTCCTTCCCAGCAAGGCCGGGTGCTTATTGTATCTACGCAGCCGGCGGTTAAGTTGGGGGGAGGGGGAAGAGATGACATAAAATTTACTCTTCCAATTACTCCACTTGGACGGCTTGTCCAAAGTCATCATATACTCCGGAAGCGTGGTGAGAGTGTACCACACATTCCACCCACCCGGCGCTCTGCTTAAATAATGCATATGCGCAAACGCTTGCTAGCTTGGCTTGACACCCTGCAGCTCGCAGGCGGCTATATATCCAAGAATGTTGACCCATGAATTAGGGGTCAACTGCCATACACCTAAGTCATACCCCTTTAGTATGGCTTTATTGCAGTGATGGAGGGGGAACCGGAGGCCGGCTGTAAATGCCGCCTCGTAGCAGCCGAAGAAGTTGTCTGCATGGTCCACGTCGTCGGTCCAAACGACGCTTGCCTCTACAGGCGGGACAACTACTTCCCATCCCTCTCCAACCGGCTTCTTCTGTAAAAAAGCAGGGAGAGTGGCGTTCAAAGTGACCACATCCCTGGCGGACATGGTCATATCAGTTGGGTCGCCCTTAGCCGGCCATTTGTAGGCCTCTTCATCAACAGGAGCCGCCTCTTCAGAAGACTCTTCATCAGGGCCAGGGCCGGACTCCTCATTATCAGCAGACCCCTCTCCGGATTTTTCACCGGATCCCTCTCCGGTTCCCTCTCCGGATTCCTCAGCGTTGGAACCAAAGCTATCCAAGATACTATCACCCGATGTGCTAGGTGTACTCGGAGAATTTTGCGAAACCTTCATTAGGACTCATCTCAGCCGGTTCCTCGGCTTGCTCTTGATTTATAGGGTCAGCCGGATCAACGGTTGGGTCGTCGGACTGGTAGTTAGGGTCGATTGCCGTCACTCTGATCCGAGCCATTCTGTCCTACACATGAACAGAGACGGTCGGATTCGATGTAGGTGAAGGTTGTTCCAAGCACCCCAAGACGGCAATCCCAGTCCTAGACTCAGCCGTTCCTGGTGACCGGCTGAAGGCACAGTCGTAGGCTGTGCCGTGTGTGCATTGGTGGAGTCCATATCCTAATACTATGCAACCGGAAATAAAAGAATGTGACAAGTATGGGATGCAGGCGGTACCTTTGAAATGAGAAAGTGAGTTGGCTTGAAGTCACCTCAGACGGAGAACTCCGCGAAAATGTTTAAAGCTGAAAAGACAAAGTAAACACTTAGCCGGTTATTCATTAACTTGCCCAAAAACCCCCCAGACGGTGTTTAATGAGGTGGGTCCGAAGTATCCCAGACGGCATAAGGCCGGATGGGGGTTCTTTACAAAAATTTGTAAAGGCTAGCTAGGTTATTGTGAAGCTCTATAGGATACCCCAGACAGAGTTCAGTGAGCTAAATCAAAAGTACCCCAGACGGTTAAAAACCGGATGGGAGGATATGACGCATTATGGTAAAACTAACCCCAAACGGTATAACACCGGATGGGGGGGTTGTGATAGGAATTGGCATAGTAAAAGAATTGAGGCACACTCCATGATACCCTAGACGGCATCAGGAAGGTTGGGTCAAAGATACCCCATCCGGTAAAGATGCCGGATATAGGTGCTGCATCAGCATATAGGGTCAACAAATACCTCAAACAATATAATACCGGATGAGGATATAGAAGGATCTGTTTCAAAAAGGCATGTTCAAACAATACCCAGACGGTGAGTCACTGGATGGGGGTGCATTGAACGCATCTTCAAAATTGAAAAGGTCTCGGAAAGACAAGGATGATGACCCAGCCGGCCTTGAAACCGGTTGGGGTTTTTTGAAATCATCACTTGCCAGAGCAAATACCCAGACGGTGAGTCACCGGATGGGGGTGCATTGAACGCATCTTAAAAACTTTTGAAAAATCCTAAAAGAGGCAAGGATGATGACCCAACCGGCTTTAAAACCGGTTGGGGTTTTTGAAATCATTTCTTGATAAAAGCTCAGAAATACCCCAGGCGGTGTTAAAGGATAAGTCTATTTGGGAAAGGATCAAAGACCCCCCAGACGGTGTTGAACCGGATGGGGGTGTTCAGAATGCATAATTCTTAAAAATTGAAGACCCCTCAGACGGGGCTATGCCGGCTGAGGGAGAAGATTCAACACTGGGATATGGGTTAAAGGCCCCCAGGCGGCATGCAACCCGGATGGGGTGAAACGTTCAAAATCCTCAAAAGCGAAAGTAAAAAGAAAAGGGCAGCCGGTACCTTAGAGATTGGAGAAAGAGCACCCAACCGGTCGCCGGATGTGCCTGATTTGAAAATGCCGGATGCAAGAAAACTTAGGAAATTATGCAGCCGGTATCAGAGCTCTCTCTCAGAAAATTTTTGAAAAATTATGCAAAGTGTGGAGGAGAGAGAGAGTGTCTCATATTTATAGAGAAGGAGCAGAAGGCGAAACGATGCCTTCTGCCCTAAAAACTTGAAATTTGAAAAAAGGAGGGAAGAAGACGAACCGTCTCCTCCCATGTGTCTGACACTTGTCACAGGTGACACGTGGACATGCCACGTCACACCTGTGAGGGGCAGATGTTTAGGGTAAAAATACCCTAAGACACGTGGCCCTATGAAGGCTTGCCACGTGTCAAGCTTGCAACGGTCAGCAAAGGCCCAATCCCTTTGCGACACGTGTCATTATACCCTAATTGAGGTACAGCTCTCCCCTACTATAAATAGTAAGGGCAGACCTCATTATTGGGGATCGAATCATTTTCCACAAACCAACAAAACACAAATCCCCTTACAAACGCTCTCAAATCGAGAAGCATTTATTGTCTTATTTCCTCATTAAGAAAGAGACTAACTTAATCTTCGGAGGCGGAACACCCCAGTCCCAGTCGGAGTATTCCGTTATTTGTGCAGGTACAGGCTAAGGAAGGAGCATACTAGGAAATTGTAACTCTCTCGTAGGACACATAAAAAACCCTCAAACAAGAAGCAAGTTCATTTTTAAGCCGGCTGTTTTCAGAGCGAAGGTTAGTGTTTTCCTTGTCAGCTCCTTCCAAAGCCTTGAGATCGGCCTGGAGATTCTTGACCTGCAGATCTAGCTCATCCGCCCTCGCTTTTTCCGCCTCAGCAGCCGCAATAGTCTCTTTCAGCAAATCCTCCTGTTCCAACTCTCGCCGTTTAGTTTCCATGTCATATCTAATGGCATTGTATTGGGAAACATCAATGAGCTCAGATGCCCGTCTCTGGGCATCCCTTACCTCCTCTTGCTTCTTGCGCAAGGGGACTTGAAGCCCATCAACTCTCAGCATCACCTGTGATATCAGCCGGTAGAGGAATGTTAGAATTATTTTGTAACAACAACTAAAGCGGCAAACAAAGAAATTACAAGAAGGTGATGCATCCGGTAAAATTACTTCAGCCAGGAGAGAAGTGATTCGGTCAATATTGACTGTATGCACAGCCGGCATAGCCTCTTTCTCGGTCCGGGTTAGGGTCCGGATCATCCTCTTGGCGTACTGTTGGTAGTTTGGCCAGCTGGAGGTAGCATCTGCAATGAGAGATTTATTTGTCAGGTGTTGGGCATACGCCGCGCCAATATTCTGACGGCTGCCAGAAGAATCCCCGGATTGGCAAGCTTGGGTCTTTACTCGCATAGACCCAACCGGCCAGGGGGAATCAAAGGCAAAAGTCATACCTTTATCGGACTGTGGGGTAATATCACCCCCAGCCGCGTTTGAGCCAGTACCCGTTTGAGTCTGGCCAGCTGGAGTCTCCGGCTCCTTTAAACCCTCATCCACCACTTCTACGGTGGGAACTATTCCACTAAGGCTCTTGCCTGCAGTGGTGGGCCTGCCTCTTGTAGGCGGTTTGGGAATTCTTTTAGCCGGTGCAGGAACCGGCATCTTTAGTGCCTTTGCCGCTGGCAGAGGAATGTCCCCCGCCGGCCTCTTGACCATCTTGGACAAAGAGCGAGGAACGACTTTGTTCTCGGCCTGCAAATATACAAAACCAACCGGTTAATGTCAACATCGCATACAAATGCTACAACCGGTGAAGTAGATGAAATAAATGTTACCCCGCCGTCTTTAGCCGCCAGCTGCGACTTTTTCTTCTCAATTTGCTCCTTCCGGAGCTGAGCGGCTGAGGTAGCCGGTGTCTTCTCTTTGGGTAGCTTCTCCATAGCTACTTATGCAAAAACAATAGAAGAATGGTTAAAATACAGTACAAAGTGGCAATATCAGGCGACAAAGGCCGGTGAATAATAAAAACCTACTCTTAGGGAACATGGTGCTAAGGTTACAGGCGGAGAGAAACGCCTCATCCTTGAACCAGTCCGGGTGGGGCACCCAGAATTGGGGAACTATTATTTCGCTCCCATCATCCAGGCGGAGGGTTGTCTTCTTAAAGAGACCCCTCTCCATGATCTGATCCCATGCCTCACTTGGCACTCTTGGGAGAGTGCACTTCCTACCAAGCAAAGCTGGGTTTTTATTGTACCTACGCAGCCGGCGATTAAGTTGAGGAGATGGCGAAGAGACGGCATAGAATTTGCTCTTCCAGCTACTCCATTTGGATAGTTTGTCCAACGTCATCATATATTCCGGGTGCGTGGTTAGAGTATACCATGCATTCCACCCACCCGGCACCCTGCAGAGATAATGCATGTGTGCAAAAGCTTCCCAGCTTGGTTTGACCTCCTGCATCTCGCAGGCGGCAATGTATCCAAGAATGTTGACCCATGAGTTTGGGGTCAACTGCCATACACCCAAGTCATATCCCCTTAGTATGGCCTTAATGCAATGATGAAAGGGGAACCGGAGGCCAGCTGTGAATGCCGCCTCGTAGCAGCCGAAGTAGTTGTCGGCATTGTCTAAATCGTCGGTCCAAACGACGCTTGCCTCTACAGGCGATACAACCACTTCCCAGTCCTTCCCTACCGACTTCTTCTTCAAAAAAGCAGGGAGTGTTGCGTTTAAAGTAACCACATCCCTAGCGGACATAGTCATGTCGGTAGGGTCACCTGCAGCCGGCCACTTATAGGCTACCTCATCAATAGGGGCAGCCGCTTCAGGAGACTCTTTATCAGAGCCGGACTCCTTGTCATCTGATCCTTCGCCGGATTCCTCGGCATTAGAACCAGAGCTACCCAAAATGCTATCACTCAGTGTGCTAGGTTCACCCGGGGAGTCTTGCGGAGCATCCTCATTTGGAACTCTCTCAGACGGTTCCTCCGTCTGCTCTTCATTTAAAGGGTCAGCCGGATCAACGACTGCATCATCGGACTTGTAATCAGGATCTACTGCCGTCCATCTAGTCCGGGCCATTCTGTCCTGCACATGAACAGAAACGGTCGGATTCGAAGTAGGTGAAGGTTGTCCCAAGCACCCCCAGACGGCAGTCCCAGTCCTAGACTCAGCCGTCCCTGGTGACCGGCTGACCACTGTCGTAGGCTGTGCCGTGTTTATATTGGTGGAGTCCATATCCTAACTCTATATTCACAACCGGAAATTAAAGGAAAAGAATTGCAAAGGGTACAGACGGTACCTTAGAATGTGAAGCTTGTTGGATATAACCGTCAAAGCTGAAAGTGGCTTGAAGTCACCACAGGCGGATGTATTTGAAGCTGAGACAAATAAAAATTAGCCGGTTTTCCATAAACTCATTCAAAGATACCACAGACAGAATTATCCGCCTATGGTAGTTTAGATGGCTGAGTAAACAATGTACGAAGTTCATCCCAAGATACCCCAGACAGTATTCATTGGGTGGGTTCAGAAATACCCCAAACGGTCTACGACCGGATAAGGGTCTGTTTAGAAAGCTAACTATGTATGAAGGTCATCCCAAGATACCCCAGACGGTATTCAGTGGGTGGGTTCAAAAAGACCCCATGCGGTGCAACACCGGATGGGGTGTTATGATTCAAGATAGCAAATTGCTCTCAAATACCCTAGGTGGTGTAAAATTGGATGGGGGGGTCATGAAAGAAGACAGCAAATTGCACTCAAATACCCCAGGCGGTGTAAAAATCGGATGGGGGTTATGAAGAAAGATAGCAACATTGCTCTCAAATACCCCAGGCGGTGTAAAACCGGATGGGGGGTTATGAACAAAGATAGCAAAATTACTTGCAACAGCCCCAGGCGGTGTATAACCGGCTGAGGGTAATGTAAAACACTTGTAGTAAAAAAAAAAAAAAAAAAAAAAAAAAAAAAAGAGTTGATTGAAAGGAATCCCAACTGGTATTTTACCGGTTGAGTCTGTTTTCAGAACAACAATGAATAGGGTCCCAGGCGGTGTTTCACCGGATGGGGGCACTTTGAATGCATTGTTTTTAAAAAAAAAAAAAGAGGGGGTTGAAGATCCCTCAGACGGAGCTATGCCGGCTGAGGGAGTGAATTTAGTACTTGGAAATGGGTTAAAGACCCCCCAGGCGGCATGCAACCCGGATGGGAAAATCAGTCAAAACCTCAGAATCAGAAGTTGAAAGTAAAGAGAAAGGGGCAGCCGGTACCTTGTTGAAATTGAGCAAAATATACTCAACCGGTAGCCGGATGCGATTGATCTACGAATGCCGAATGCAAGAATTCTTGAGGAAATTAAGCAGCCGGTGTTAGAGCTCTCCGAATTTTTTTTTGATATTTTGTAAAGTATGGGGAGGAGAGAGGTGATGTCTCTCATTTATAGGAGAGGGGCAGAAGGTGAATCAACACCTTCTGCCCTAAAAATTGAAAAATTCAGAAAGGGAGGGAAGCAGGTGAACCGTCGCTTCCCATTCCTCTAACGCCTGTCACAGGTGACACATGGCTATGCCACGTCACACTTGTGAAGGGCAGATGTTTAGGGTAAAAATACCCCTAGACACGTGGCCCTATAAAGGCTTGCCACGTGTCAAGCTTGCAACGGTCAGCAAGGGCCCAATCCCTTTGCGACACGTGTCACTGTACCCTAATTGAGGTACAGCTCTCCCCTACTATAAATAGTAGGGGCAGACCTCATTTATGGGGATCGACAAAACTTTCCAACAACCAACCAAACAGAAAACCTATTGCAAAACGCTCTCCAATCGAGAAGCATTTATTACTCTTTGTACCTCTTTTAAGAAAGATTCTAACTTAATCTTCAGAGGCAGAACTCCCATCCCCCAACCGGAGTCTCCGTTATTTATGCAGGTACAGGCGAAGGAAGGAGCATACTAGGAAATTGTAACTCTCCCGTAGGACACATAAAAAACCCCCAAACAAAACACATTCAAACAAAGCTTTTTGAATCAAATGAAAGTCAAACACATTCAACGAAGCTATTTCAATCAAATGAAAGTTAAATGCATTCTACAAAGTTAATTGAATCAAATGAAAGTCAAAAACATTCAAACAAAGCTATTTGAATCAAATGAAAGTCTAACACATTCCAAACAAAGCTTTTTAAATCAACTGAAACTCTAACACATTCGAACAAAGCTATTTGAATCAAACGAAAGTCAAATGTATTCAACAATGCTTGTTGAATAAAATAAAAGTCAAACACAATCAAACAAAGCTTTTTGAATCAAATGAAATTCAAACACATTTAAACTAAACTATTTAAATCAAATGAAAGTAAAATGCATTTTACATAGCTAATTGAATCAAATGAATGTCAAACACATTCAAACAAAGCTATTTGAATCAAATGAAAGTCAAATACATTCTACAAAGCTAATTGAATCAAATGAAAGTCAAACACATTCAAACAAAGCTTTTTAAATCAAATGAAAGTCTAACACATTCAAACAAAACTTTTTAAATCAAATGAAAGTCTAACACATTCAAACAAAGCTATTGGAATCAAATGAAATTCAAATGTATTATTTAAATCAAATGAAAATGAATTGCATTCTACAAAGCTAATTGAATCAAATGAAAGTCAAACACATTCAAACAAAGCTTTTTAAATAAAATGAAAGTCTAACACATTCAAACAACGCTTTTTAAATCAAATGAAAGTCTAACACATTCAAACAAAGCTATTTGAATCAAATGAAAGTCATATGTATTCAACAATGCTTATTAAATCAAATGAAAGTCAAACACATTCAAACAAAGCTTTTTGTATCAAATAAAAGTCAAACACATTCAAACTAAACTATTTAAATCAAATGAAAGTAAAATGCATTTTACATAGCTAATTGAATCAGGTGAAAGTCAAACACAATCAAACAAAGCTATTTCAATCAAATGAAAAGTCTAATACATTCTACAAAGCTAATTGAATCAAATGAAAGTCAAACACATTCAAATAAAGCTTTTTAAATCAAATGAAAATCTAACACATTCAAACAAAGCTATTTGAATAAAATGAAAGTCAAATACATTCAACAAAGATAAATGAATACAATGAAAGTCAAACACATTCAAACAAAGTTTTTTGAATCAAATGAAAGTCGAAAAAAGCTTTTTGGATAAAATGATAGTCAAACACATTCAAACGAAGCTCTTTAAATCAAATGAAAGTGAAATGCATTTTACAAAGCTAATTGAATCAGATGAAAGTCAAACACATTCAAACAAAGCTATTTGAATCAAATGAAAGTCAAATACATTCTACAAATTTAATTGAATCAAATGAAAGTCAAACACATTCAAACAAAGCTTTTTAAATCAAAAGAATGTCTTACACATTCAAATAAAGCTATTTGAATTAAATGAAAGTCATATGTATTCAACAATGCTTATTAAATCAAATGAAAGTCAAACACATTCAAACAAAGCTTTATGTATCAAATGAAAGTCAAACACATTCAAACTAAACTATTTAAATAAAATGAAAGTAAAATGCATTTTACAAAGCTAATTGAATCAGGTGAAAGTCAAACAAAATCAAACAAAGCTATTTGAATCAAATGAAAAGTCAAATACATTCTACAAAGCTAATTGAATCAAATGAAAGTCAAACACATTCAAATAAAGCTTTTTAAATCAAATAAAAGTCTAACACATTCAAACAAAGCTATTTGAATAAAATGAAAGTTTAATACATTCAATAAAGCTAATTGAATAAAATGAAAGTCAAACACATTCAAACAAAGCTTTTTGAATCAAATGAAAGTCAAAAAAGCTTTTTGAATAAAATGATAGTTTAACACATTCAAACGAAGCTCTTTAAATCAAATGAAAGTAAAATGCATACTACAAAGCTAATTGAATCAAATGAAAGTCAAACACATTAAAAACAAAGCTTTTTGTATCAAATGAAAGTCAAACACATTCAAACTAAACTATTTAAATCTAATGAAAGTAAAATGCATTTTACATAGCTAATTGAATCAATTGAAATTCAAACACATTCAAAACAAAGCTATTTGAAAAAAAATGAAAGTCAAATACATTCTACAAAGCTAATTGAATCAAATGAAAGTCAAACACATTCAAACAAAGCTTTTTAAATCAAATGAAAGTTTACAGGAGATCCAAATCAAGCTTAATGCTGATCCTCGAAATGAAGCTTTGATTTCTCAGGAAGCTGAAGCTAAGATACAGTTCAATTTAGCTCACAATAAAAAGCTTAGTTTCCTGAGGCAGAAGGCAAAAGCTCTGTGGCTTAAGGAGGGGGATATGAATTCAGCATATTTTCATGCTTGCATAAGAAAACGAAGAATACAAAATAGTATTTTCAGCATTCTAAAAAACTCAGGAGAGGTTGTTCAGGAGCCTGCTGCTATTGCTGATGCTTTTGTTGAGTTTTACAAGAACATGTTGGGTTCTGCTTTTGTACCAGATAGAACTATTCATATGAGTGTTATTGCTGAGGGGCCTATTCTTCTCTTTGAGCAGAAAGTTCACTTATGCAGAAGCTTTAGTAGAGATGATGTTCAGAAAGCTTTGTGGAGCATTGATGAGGACAAGGCTCCAGGGCTTCATGGATTTTCTAGTAAGTTCTTCAAAGCAGCCTGGAATTTTGTAGGAAATGATGTGACTGATGCTGTACTGGACTTTTTTACAACAAGGAAATTGCTAAAACAGGTTAATGCCACTTTGCTCACTCTGATTCCTAAGATTGAAAATGCTTCTCATGTGAGTCAATTTAGACCTATTGCTTGTTGTAATTTGATATACAAGATTATTTCTAAGATGTTATGTGAGAGGTTAAAGGAGGTTTTGCCTGGGATCATTGATGAGGTACATGGAGCTTTTACTAAAGGGAGGTCCATTCTTGATAATATTCTGGTATGTCAGGACATGTTAAAGGACTATAATAATAAGAGGAAAGCTCCTAGATGTACTATGAAGATTGACCTAAGGAAAGCTTATGATTCAGTCCATTGGAGTTTTATTGAGGACATGCTTGTGGGGCTAGGTTTTCTTGAGAGATTTGTTCACTAGATCATGTGATGTGTTAGCACTCCAGCTTTCTCTATTGTATTGAATGGTGGAATACATGGGTTCTTTCAAGGGAAAAGGGGAATTAGACAAGGTGACCTTGTTTCCCCCTTATTATTTGTCATTGTGATGGAATATCTCACCAGATTATTGAAAAAGATTGGTAAAATGAGAGACTTCAGGTTTCATTCCAGATGTAAGAGTGTTGGATTGAATCATTTAGTCTTTACTGATGATTTGATGTTATTCTGCTATGGGGATCATAAATCAATTGAATTGTTGATTAGAGGCCTCAAAACGTTTGAGAAATGTTCAGGTCTGATGGCTAATATAGATAAATCAGCTATATACTTTGGTAATGTTCCTGTTCCTGTTCAGACTCAGATCACCAAAACCTCTGGTTTCTCTGTAGGCAAGTGTCCTTTCAGGTACCTAGGTATTCCTCTTAATGCAAGATACTTAAAAATTGCAGATTTTGATAGCCTAATTGATAAGATGCTGGCTAAAATCTCTTGCTGGTCAAGCAGACATCTCTCATATTATGCAAGAACAGTACTTGTTAATTCTGTGTTACTAAGTTTACACACATACTAGGCTCAGTGTTTGCTTCTCCCTTCTGGTGTTATGCATAGAATAGTTCAATTATGTAGAGCTTTTTTGTGGAGTGGTGATGCAGTACTAAAGAAGACCCCCCCTCTATCTTGGGACTGGGTTTGTAAACCCAAAAAGTATGGTGGCCTGGGCATTAGAAACTGTATCTTCTGGAACAAGGCTGCAATGGGTAAATATGTATGGAAGATAGCAATGAAGGAAGAATCTCTTTGTGTTCGTTGGGTTCATGCAGTTTATATCAAGGATCAAGACTGGTGGAGCTATTCTCCAAAGAAATCAGGTGGTTGGGCCTGGAAGAAAATATGTGCTGTGAAGGAGGAGTTGAAGTCTAGTTTTGAAGAAAAGGGGTGGCTTGATAGCAGTTATAGAATTTCAGCAGTTTATGATTGGTTGCAGGGAAGTATGACTGAAGTTAACTAGCATAAGTGGATTTGGAATTCTTATAATGTTCCAAAGCATACCTTTATTTCTTGGTTAGCTGTTTTGAATAGGCTGAGGAATAGAAGTATCTTAGAATATATAGGGGTTTGTGATGACCCAATCTGTTTGCTGTGTGGTTAGGAAGAAGAAACCAGAGATCACCTGTTCTTCAAGTGCCCTTACAGCAGGAAATGTCTGTCTATGATTAGTTCGTGGCTTGGAATCCAAGAACAGCTATTCTCCATTGATGATACTTAGATCAGTTGGAAAGAACAAGTTGAAGACTCTATCAAAAAGAGATGTGTTCTGGCTGTACTAGTTGCTGTAATATATCATCTCTGGATGGCTAGGAAGTTTGCATACTGGAATCAGGCAATAATTCATCCTAGGTTTATCTGTAAAGCTATACAGTTAGAAATAGTTAATAGAATCAGGAAATTTGTAGATAGCCATTGGAGAACAGAGCATTGTAAATGGTTACACCATTTGAGTTGTAATCTGTTTTAGTTAGCTTAGCTTTTCTAGGTTTCTTTCTTAGACTAGCTTTGGAGTTAGGTTGGCCTATGGGCTCTGTGTAGTTTTTTTTGGAGTGAGGGTTTACCCTCTGTTTTGGTTTTCTGCTGGTTTTTGTGGCTTTCCCCCGTTTTCCTTTGAGGAACCCTTCCTAGAAGGTGGCCTCTTTCAGGATAGGGGTGAGAGTTTTTGTAATTGCGAGGGATTGCCCTCTCCCTTTTTGGTATTAATAATACTTGCTTACTTACCAAAAAAAATAAATAAATAAATCAAATGAAAGTTTAACACATTCAAACGAAGCTTTTTAAATCAAATGAAAGTCTAACACATTAAAACAAAGCTATTTGAATCAAATGAAAGTCATATGTATTCAACAATGCTTATTAAATCAAATGAAAGTCAAACACATTCAAACAAAGCTTTTTGTATCAAATAAAAGTCAAACACATTCTAACTAAACTATTCAAATCAAATGAAAGTAAAACGCATTTTTCATAACTAATTGAATCAGGTGAAAGTCAAACACAATCAAACAAAGCTATTTGAATCAAAAGAAAATTCTAATACATTCTACAAAGCTAATTGAATCAAATGAAAGTCAAACACATTCAAATAAAGCTATTTAAATCACATGAGAGTCTAACACATTCAAACAAAGCTATTTGAATAAAATGAGAGTCAAACACATTCAAACAAAGCTTTTTGAATCAAATGAAAGTCGAAAAAAGCTTTTTGAATAAAATGATAGTCAAACACATTCAAACGAAACTCTTTAAATCAAATGAAAGTGAAATGCATACTACAAAGCTAATTGAATCAAATGAAAGTCAAACACATTTAAAACAAAGCTTTTTGTATCAAATGAAAGTGAAACACATTCAAACTAAACAATTTAAATCAAATGAAAGTAAAATGCATTTTTTACATAGCTAATTGAATCAAATGAAAGTCAAACACATTCAAACAAAGCTAATTGAATCAAATGAAAGTCAAACACATTTAAACAAAGCTAATTAAATCAAATGAAAGTCAAACACATTCAAACAAAGCTTTTAAATCAAATGAAAGTCTAACACATTCAAACAAAGCTATTTGAATCAAATGAAAGTCAAATGCATTTAACAATGCTTATTGAATCAAATGAATGTCAAACACATTCAAAAAAGGATTTTTAAATTAAATTAAAGTCAAATACATTCAAACAAAGCTATTTTAATCTAATGAAAATGAATTGAATTCTACAAATCTAATTAAATCAAATGAAAGTCAAACACATTCAAAGAAAGCTTTTTAAATCAAATGAAAGTGAAATGCATACTACAATGCTAATTAAGTCAATTGAAACTCAAACACATTCAAAACAAAGCTTTTTGTATCAAATGAAAGTCAAACACATTCAAACTAAACTATTTAAATCAAATGAAAGTAAAATGCATTTTACATAGCTAATTGAATCAAATGAAAGTCAAACACATTCAAACAAAGCAATTTGAATCAAATGAAAGTTAAATACATTCTACAAAGCTAATTGAATCAAATGAAGGTCAAACACATTCAAACAAAGATTTTTAAATAAAATGAAAGTCTAACACATTCAAACAAATCTTTTTAAATCAAATGAAAGTCTAACACATTCAAAAAAATCTATTTGAATCAAATGAAAGTCAAATGTATTCAACAATGCTTATTGAATGAAATGAAAGTCAAACACATTCAAACAAAGATTTTTGTATTAAATGAAAGTCAAACACATTCAAACTAAACCATTTAAATCAAATGAAAGTAAAATGAGTTTTACATAGCTAATTGAATCAAATGAAAGTCAAACACATTCAAACAAAGCTATTTGAATTAAATGAATGTTAAATACATTCTACAAAGCTAATTGAATCAAATGAATGTCAAATGTATTCAACAATGATTATTGAATCAAATGAAAGTCAAACACATTCAAACAAAGCTTTTTGAATCAAATGAAAGTGAAATGCATTCTACCAAGCTAATAGAATCAAATGAAAGTCAAACACATTCATTCAATGCTATTTGAATCAAATGAAAGTCAAATACATTCAAACAAAGCTTTATAAATCAAATGAAAGTCTAACACATTCAAACAAAGATATTTGAATCAAATGAAAGTCAACCACATTCTACAAAGCTTCTTGAACAAAAAGTAAGTCAAACATATTCAAACGAAGATATTTAAATCAAATGAAAGTGAAATGCATTCTACAAAGCTAATTGAATCAAATGAAAGTCAAACACATTAAAAAAAGCTTTTTAAATCAAATGAAAGTCTAACACATTCAAACAAAGCTATTTAAATCAAATGAAAGTCTAACACATTCAAACAAAGCAATTTAAATCAAATAAAAGTAAAATGTATTCAACAATGAATATTGAATCAAATGAAAGTCAAACACATTCAAACAAAGCTTTTTGAATCAAATGAAAGTCAAACACATTCAAACAAAGCTTTTTGAATCAAATGAAAATGAAATGCATTCTACCAAGCTAATTGAATCAAATGAAAGTCAAACACATTCATTCAAAGCTATTTGGATAAAATCAAAGTCAAAATACATTTTACAAAGCTAATTGAATCAAACGAAAGTCAAACACATTCAAACTAAGCTTTTTAAATCAAATGAAAGTCTAACGCATTTAAACAAAGCTATTTGAATCAATTGAAATTAGAATGTATTCAACAATGATTATTAAATCAAATGAAAGTCAGACACATTCAAACAAAGCTTTTTGAATCAAATGAAAGTGAAATGCATTCTACCAAGCTAATTGAATCAAATGAAAGTCAAACACATTCATTCAAAGCTATTTGGATCAAATGAAAGTCAAAATACATTCTACAAAGCTAATTGAATCAAACGAAAGTCAAACACATTCAAACAAAGCTTTTTAAATCAAATTAAAGTCTAACGCATTCAAGCAAAGCTATTTGAATCAATTGAAATTAGAATGTGTTCAACAATGATTATTAAATCAAATGAAAGTCAGACACATTCAAACAAAGCTTTTTGAATCAAATGAAAGTCAAACACATTCAAACAATGCTTTTTGAATGAAATGAAAGTGAAATGCATTCTACCAAGCTAATTACAATAATAAAAGGAAGGCTCCTTGTTGCACAGTTAAAGTTGATTTGAGGAAGGCTTATGACTCGATTCATTGGTCTTTCATCAAGGATATGATGGTTGCTCTTAATTTTCCACCTCAGTTTGTTGGTTGGTTGATGGAATGTGTTACCACTCCTTATTCTGTGATGATTAATGGAGGGCTTCATGGTTTTTTCAAAAAGAAGAGAGGTGTTAGACAAGGGGATCCTATTTCTCCTTTGCTATTTGTCATGGTCATGGAATATTTGTCTATACTCCTTTGGAAAGTGGGGTGTATGGAAGGCTACAAATATCATCAGGGATGTAAGCATTTGGGCCTGACTCATCTTGTTTTTGCTGATGATCTAATGCTTTTCTGTCATGGCGATAAAAAGTCTTTCTCCCTTCTTGTTAGGGCTCTAAGAACTTTTGAGAAGGTCTCAGGGTTAGTTGCTAATCCCAAGAAAACAGCTGTGTATTGTGGTAGCATGGATTTTGTAAAGGAGGAGGAGATTCTAGGTGGATATGGATTTATTAAGGGTGATTTTCCTTTTAGGTATCTGGGGATCCCACTTAATGCCAAATATATGCGAAGTTCTGATTTTGATAGCATTATTGATAAAATGTTGGCTCGTATTACTTGTTGGTCGAGTAGGAACTTGTCTTATGCTGCAAGGGCTACCCTTATAAATTATGTGCTTGTGAGTCTTCATTCTTATTGGGCTCAATGTATTCTTCTTCCTAAGGGTGTTATGCATCGGATCACTCAGTTATGTAGATCCTTTTTATGGGATGGAGCTGCTGTTCTAGGTGGAGCTCCCCCTATTTCTTGGGATTGGGTGTGCAAGCCTAAGAAGTATGGAGGGATAGGAATGAGGGATTGTAGCAGATGGAATAAGGCCGCTCTGGGGAAGTATGTGTGGAAAATTGCTAAGAAAGAAGATTCCCTGTGGGTAAAATGGGTCCATAGTATATATTTGAAAGATAGTGATTGGTGGTCCTATAGCCCTAAGAAGAGTGATGGTTGGTTTTGGAGAAAGCTATGTGCGGTGAAAGATGAGCTTCAACAGGGTTTTGAGACTGGTAATTGGACTACCAAAGCTTACAAGATCTCTGATTGTTATGAATGGTTACAGGGGCCTCTTGTTAAGGTTGGATGGGATACTTGGGTGTGGAATAGGTACAATGTGCCAAAACACTCCTGTATTGCGTGGCTGGCTGCTCAATCAAGGTTGAAGACCAAAGATAGGTTGATTTCTTTTGGGTGCAGTTATGATCCCCACTGTCTTCTTTGTGGCATTGACTATGAGACACATGAGCACTTATTCTTTGAGTGTAATTACAGTCGATCCTGCTTGAAGATTATTGCAAATTGGCTTGGTTTTTTTGAGAGGAATTTTAATTTGGTGTTGTCTTGGAAACATTGGAAGAGAAAAGGTGTGGACAAGATTCATAAGAAAGTATATCTAGCTGCTTTCTCTTCCTGTGTCTATTATATTTGGTTTGCGAGAAACCATGCTTTTTGGGAGAAAGCTGTAATTATCCCTTTGAAGCTTTGCTTGTCTATATGCCTGGAGCTTTTGAACAGACTGCAACAGTTGATTGACAGCTCCTGGTCTCGAGTTCACTGTAAATGGCTACAAGCTTTGAGATGCAATCTGCCTTCCTGACCTTACCTGTCTTCTGGTTTCTGTGATTCTGATGCCTGTTCCTGTGCTTGGGGTTGTTTGCTGCAGCTGAATGGTCTGCTGGTTTTTCTTAGCCTGCTTTATTGGCTGCTACAGATCTGTCTTTAAGATTCAGTTTAGGATTGTTTTTCTTCGTGTTCCAGATTTCTTGTGATTGACTGCAGTTGTTACAGGAAGATTGTAATCAGGGTTGTTTTGTTTCTGAATTTTGCTGATCTGATGACCTGCTGCTATGGCTGGGTGGATGTTTGTTTCGGATGGGATGCTATGTTGATGCTCGCTTTATTTGCCTTCATTCTGCTTGATTTACTGATCAGTTAGCTGTTCTGCCTGACTGTTCCAGCTGCTGTCGGGAAGTTTCTGTTCAGCCTGTGCATTTTAATGTTGTTCTGGCTGTGCTCTAGTTTCCTCATGGCTGTTGAATGCTGTGATGTTAATGCTGGCTGTCTTCAGTCTTGGTTGTGTGCTCGTGTTGTACCTGCTGTTCTGCAGAGGATTTTGGCCTGTTTTGGATGCTCATCTAGCTGTTGCTTGATTCTTGGTTGCTGAAGGTTGGCTGCTGTGATTATGCTTGTCGTGTTTCTGCTGGCTGCCCTGGTCTTTTCTTTTTCTTGTTGTCTTGTTCCTAGTCCTTGCTTGAAGTACCCTTCCTAGAAGGTGCCTTCTTGCTCGTGAATAGGTAGTTGCTCCCCTTCTCTGGTTCTTTGGCACCCTTCCTAGAAGGTGGTCATTGACAGTGTTGGGTGTTTAGGTTTGTGGGTTTGTTTTGTTTCGTGCCTTTGGGCTTGAGTTGTTTTGGTAGTTTTCTTCTTCTTACCAATGTAAATTGTATTCTTTCATTCTTTATTAATAAATTTTTCTTATTTACCAAAAAAAAAAAAGAATCAAATGAAAGTCAAACACATTCAAACGAAGCTATTTAAATCAAATGAAAGTGAAATGCATTCTACAAATCTAATTGAATCAAATGAAAGTCAAACACATTCAAAACAAAGCTTTTTGTATCAAATGAAAGTCTAACACATTCAAAACAAAGCTTTTTAAATCAACTGAAATTCTAACACATTCAAACAAAGCTATTTGAATCAAACGAAAGTCAAATGTATTCAACAATGCTTATTAAATCAAATGAAAGTCAAACACAATCAAACAAAGCTTTTTGTATCAAATGAAAGTCAAACACATTCAAACTAAACTATTTAAATCAACAGAAAGTAAAATGCATTTTACATAGCTTACTGAATCACATGAAACTCAAAACACATTCAAACAAAGCTAATTGAATCAAATGAATGTCAAATAATTTCTACAAAGCTAATTGAATGAAATGAAAGTCAAACACATTCAAACAAAGCTTTTTAAATCAAATGAAAGTCTCACACATTCAAACAAAGCTATTTGAATAAAATGAAAGTCAAACACATTCTACAAAGCTACATGAATAAAATGAAAGTCAAACACATTCAAACAAAGCTTTTTGAATAAAAAGAAAGTCAAATGTATTCAACAATGCTTATTGAATCAAATGAAAGTCAAACACATTCAAACAAAGTTTTTTGAATCAAATGAAAGTGTAATGAATTCTACCAAGCTAATTGAATCTAATGAAAGTCATAAACATTCATTCAAAGCTATTTAAATCAAATGAAAGTCAAATACATTCTACAAAGCTTTTTGAATCAAATGAAAGTCAAACACATTTAAACAAAGCTTTTTGAATCAAATGAAAGTGAAATGCATTCTACCAAGCTAATTAAATCAAATGAAAGTCAAACACATTCAAACAAAGCTTTTTGAATCAAATGAAAGTCAAACACATACAAACAAAGCTTTTTGAATCAAATGAAAGTGAAATGAATTCTACCAAGCTAATTGAATCTAACAAAAGTCATACACATTCATTCAAAGCTATTTGAATCAAATGAAAAGTCAAATACATTCTACAAAGCTAATTGAATAAAATAAAGGTCAAACACATTCAAACAAAGCTTTTTGAAACAAATGAAAGTCAAACAAACCTTTTTGAATAAAATGATAGTTAAACACATTAAAACGAAGCACTTTAAATCAAATGAAAGTGAAATACATACTACAATGCTAATTGAATCAAATGAAAGTTAAACACATTCAAAACAAAGCTTTTTGTATCAAATGAAAGTGAAACACATTCAAACTAAACTATTTAAATTAAATGAAAGTAAAATGCATTTTACATAGCTAATTGAATCAAATGAAAGTCAAACACATTCTACAAAGCTTCTTGAACAAAAAGTAAGTCAAACATATTCAAACGAAGATATTTAAATCAAATGAAAGTGAAATTCATTCTACAAAGCTAATTGAATCAAATGAAAGTCAAACACATTCAAAAAAAGCTTTTTAAATCAAATGAAAGTCTAATACATTCAAACAAAGCTTTTTAAATCAAATGGAAGTTAAACAAAGCTATTTGATTCAAATGAAAGTCAAATACATTCTACAAAGCTTATTGAATTAAATGAAAGTTAAACACATTCAAACAAAGCTTTTTGAATAAAATGAAAGTCATACACATTCAAACGAAGGTATTTAAATCAAATGAAAGTGAAATGCATGCTACAAAGCTAGTTGAATCAAATAAAAGTCTAACACATTCAAACAAAGATTTTTGTATAAAATGAAAGTCAAACACATTCAAACTAAACTGTTTTAAGTCAAATGAAAGTGAAATGCATTTTACATAGTTAATTGAATCAGGTGAAAGTCAAACACAATCAAACAAAGCTATTTGAATCAAATGAAAAGTCAAATACATTCTACAGATCTAATTGAATAAAATGAAAGTCTAACATATTCAAACAATGCTATTTGAATAAAATGAAAGTAAAATGTATTCAACAATGTTTATTGAATCAAATGAAAGTCAAACACATTCAAACAAAGCTTTTTGAATCAAATGAAAGTGAAATGAATTCTACCAAGCTAATTGAATCTAATGAAAGTCATACACATTCATTCAAAGCTATTTAAATCAAATGAAAAGTAAAATACATTCTACAAAGCTAATTGAATAAAATAAAGGTCAAACACATTCAAACAAAGCTTTTTGAATCAAATGAAAGTCAAAAAAACCTTTTTGAATAAAATGATAGTTAAACACATTAAAACGAAGCACTTTAAATCAGATGAAAGTGAAATACATACTACAATGCTAACTGAATCAAATGAAAGTTAAACACATTCAAAACAAAGCTTTTTGTATCAAATGAAAGTCAAACACATTCAAACTAAACTATTTAAATCAAATGAAAGTAAAATGCATTTTACATAGCTAATTGAATCAAATGAAAGTCAAACACATTCAAACAAAGCTATTTAAATCAAATGAAAGTCAAATACATTCTACAAATCTAATTGAATCAAATTAAAGTCAAACACATTCAAACAAAGCTTTTTAAATCAAATGAAAGTGAAATGCATACTACAACGCTATTTGAATCAAATGAAAGTCAAACACATTCAAAACAAAGCTTTTTGTATCAAATGAAAGTCAAACACATTCAAACTAAACTATTTAAATTAAATGAAAGTAAAATGCATTTTACATAGCAAATTGAATCAAATGAAAGTCAAACACATTCTACAAAGCTTCTTGAACAAAAAGTAAGTCAAACATATTCAAACGAAGATATTTAAATCAAATGAAAGTGAAATGCATTCTACAAAACTAATTGAATCAAATGAAAGTCAAACACATTCAAAAAAAGCTTTTTAAATCAAATGAAAGTCTAATACATTCAAACAAAGCTTTTTAAATCAAATGGAAGTTAAACAAAGCTATTTGATTCAAATGAAAGTCAAATACATTCTACAAAGCTTATTGAATTAAATGAAAGTTAAACACATTCAAACAAAGCTTTTTGAATAAAATGAAAGTCATACACATTCAAACGAAGGTATTTAAATCAAATGAAAGTGAAATGCATTCTACAAAGCTAGTTGAATCAAATAAAAGTCTAACACATTCAAACAAAGATTTTTGTATAAAATGAAAGTCAAACACATTCAAACTAAACTGTTTTAAGTCAAATGAAAGTGAAATGCATTTTACATAGTTAATTGAATCAGGTGAAAGTCAAACACAATCAAACAAAGCTATTTGAATCAAATGAAAAGTCAAATACATTCTACAGATCTAATTGAATAAAATGAAAGTCTAACATATTCAAACAATGCTATTTGAATAAAATGAAAGTAAAATGTATTCAACAATGTTTATTGAATCAAATGAAAGTCAAACACATTCAAACAAAGCTTTTTGAATCAAATGAAAGTGAAATGAATTCTACCAAGCTAATTGAATCTAATGAAAGTCATACACATTCATTCAAAGCTATTTAAATCAAATGAAAAGTCAAATACATTCTACAAAGCTAATTGAATAAAATAAAGGTCAAACACATTCAAACAAAGCTTTTTGAATCAAATGAAAGTCAAAAAAACCTTTTTGAATAAAATGATATTTAAACACATTAAAACGAAGCACTTTAAATCAAATGAAAGTGAAATACATACTACAATGCTAACTGAATCAAATGAAAGTTAAACACATTCAAAACAAAGCTTTTTGTATCAAATGAAAGTCAAACACATTCAAACTAAACTATTTAAATCAAATGAAAGTAAAATGCATTTTACATAGCTAATTGAATCAAATGAAAGTCAAACACATTCAAACAAAGCTATTTAAATCAAATGAAAGTCAAATACATTCTACAAATCTAATTGAATCAAATTAAAGTCAAACACATTCAAACAAAGCTTTTTAAATCAAATGAAAGTGAAATGCATACTACAACGTTAATTGAATCAAATGAAAGTCAAACACATTCAAAACAAAGCTTTTTGTATCAAATGAAAGTCAAACACATTCAAACTAAACTATTTAAATCAAATGAAAGTAAAATGCATTTTACATAGCTAATTGAATCAAATGAAATTCAAACACATTCAAACAAAGCTATTTGAATTAAATGAAAGTCAAATAAATTCTACAAAGCTAATTGAATCAAATGAAAGTCTAACACATTCAAACAAAGCTGTTTAAATCAAATGGAAGTCAAACAAAGCTATTTGAATCAAATGAAAGTCAAATACATCTACAAAGCTTATTGAATTAAATGAAAGTTAAACACATTCAAACAAAGCTTTTTGAATAAAATGAAAGTCATACACATTCAAGCGAAGGTATTTAAATCAAATGAAAGTGAAATGCATTCTACAAAGCTAGTTGAATCAAATAAAAGTCTAACACATTCAAACAAAGATTTTTTTATAAAATTAAAGTCAAACACATTCAAACTAAACTGTTTTAAGTCAAATGAAAGTAAAATGCATTTTACATAGTTAATTGAATCAGGTGAAAGTCAAACACAATCAAACAAAGCTATTTGAATCAAATGAAAAGTCAAATACATTCTACAGATCTAATTGAATAAAATGAAAGTCTAACATATTCAAACAATGCTATTTGAATAAAATGAAAGTAAAATGTATTCAACAATGTTTATTGAATCAAATGAAAGTCAAACACATTCAAACAAAGCTTTTTGAATCAAATGAAAGTGAAATGAATTCTACCAAGCTAATTGAATCTAATGAAAGTCATACACATTCATTCAAAGCTATTTAAATCAAATGAAAAGTCAAATACATTCTACAAAGCTAATTGAATAAAATAAAGGTCAAACACATTCAAACAAAGCTTTTTGAATCAAATGAAAGTCAAAAAAACCTTTTTGAATAAAATGATATTTAAACACATTAAAACGAAGCACTTTAAATCAAATGAAAGTGAAATACATACTACAATGCTAACTGAATCAAATGAAAGTTAAACACATTCAAAACAAAGCTTTTTGTATCAAATGAAAGTCAAACACATTCAAACTAAACTATTTAAATCAAATGAAAGTAAAATGCATTTTACATAGCTAATTGAATCAAATGAAAGTCAAACACATTCAAACAAAGCTATTTAAATCAAATGAAAGTCAAATACATTCTACAAATCTAATTGAATCAAATTAAAGTCAAACACATTCAAACAAAGCTTTTTAAATCAAATGAAAGTGAAATGCATACTACAACGTTAATTGAATCAAATGAAAGTCAAACACATTCAAAACAAAGCTTTTTGTATCAAATGAAAGTCAAACACATTCAAACTAAACTATTTAAATCAAATGAAAGTAAAATGCATTTTACATAGCTAATTGAATCAAATGAAATTCAAACACATTCAAACAAAGCTATTTGAATTAAATGAAAGTCAAATAAATTCTACAAAGCTAATTGAATCAAATGAAAGTCTAACACATTCAAACAAAGCTGTTTAAATCAAATGGAAGTCAAACAAAGCTATTTGAATCAAATGAAAGTCAAATACATCTACAAAGCTTATTGAATTAAATGAAAGTTAAACACATTCAAACAAAGCTTTTTGAATAAAATGAAAGTCATACACATTCAAGCGAAGGTATTTAAATCAAATGAAAGTGAAATGCATTCTACAAAGCTAGTTGAATCAAATAAAAGTCTAACACATTCAAACAAAGATTTTTTTATAAAATTAAAGTCAAACACATTCAAACTAAACTGTTTTAAGTCAAATGAAAGTAAAATGCATTTTACATAGTTAATTGAATCAGGTGAAAGTCAAACACAATCAAACAAAGCTATTTGAATCAAATGAAAAGTCAAATACATTCTACAGATCTAATTGAATAAAATGAAAGTCTAACATATTCAAACAATGCTATTTGAATAAAATGAAAGTAAAATGTATTCAACAATGTTTATTGAATCAAATGAAAGTCAAACACATTCAAACAAAGCTTTTTGAATCAAATGAAAGTGAAATGAATTCTACCAAGCTAATTGAATCTAATGAAAGTCATACACATTCATTCAAAGCTATTTAAATCAAATGAAAAGTCAAATACATTCTACAAAGCTAATTGAATAAAATAAAAGTCAAACACATTCAAACAAAGCTTTTTGAATCAAATGAAAGTCAAAAAAACCTTTTTGAATAAAATGATAGTTAAACACATTAAAACGAAGCACTTTAAATCAAATGAAAGTGAAATACATACTACAATGCTAACTGAATCAAATGAAAGTTAAACACATTCAAAACAAAGCTTTTTGTATCAAATGAAAGTCAAACACATTCAAACTAAACTATTTAAATCAAATGAAAGTAAAATGCATTTTACATAGCTAATTGAATCAAATGAAAGTCAAACACATTCAAACAAAGCTATTTAAATCAAATGAAAGTCAAATACATTCTACAAAGCTAATTGAATCAAATTAAAGTCAAACACATTCAAACAAAGCATTTTAAATCAAATGAAAGTGAAATGCATACTACAACGCTTTTTGAATCAAATGAAAGTCAAACACATTCAAAACAAAGCTTTTTGTATCAAATAAAAGTCAAACACATTCAAACTAAACTATTTAAATCAAATGAAAGTAAAATGCATTTTACATAGCTAATTGAATCAAATGAAATTCAAACACATTCAAACAAAGCTATTTGAATTAAATGAAAGTCAAATAAATTCTACAAAGCTAATTGAATCAAATGAAAGTCTAACACATTCAAACAAAGCTGTTTAAATCAAATGGAAGTCAAACAAAGCTATTTGAATCAAATGAAAGTCAAATACATCTACAAAGCTTATTGAATTAAATGAAAGTTAAACACATTCAAACAAAGCTTTTTGAATAAAATGAAAGTCATACACATTCAAGCGAAGGTATTTAAATCAAATGAAAGTGAAATGCATTCTACAAAGCTAGTTGAATCAAATAAAAGTCTAACACATTCAAACAAAGATTTTTTTATAAAATTAAAGTCAAACACATTCAAACTAAACTGTTTTAAGTCAAATGAAAGTAAAATGCATTTTACATAGTTAATTGAATCAGGTGAAAGTCAAACACAATCAAACAAAGCTATTTGAATCAAATGAAAAGTCAAATACATTCTACAAATCTAATTGAATAAAATGAAAGTCTAACATATTCAAACAAAGCTATTTGAATAAAATGAAAGTAAAATGTATTCAACAATGTTTATTGAATCAAATGAAAGTCAAACACATTCAAACAAAGCTTTTTGAATCAAATGAAAGTGAAATGAATTCTACCAAGCTAATTGAATCTAATGAAAGTCATACACATTCCTTCAACGCTATTTGAATCAAATGAAAAGTCAAATACATTCTACAAAGCTAATTGAATAAAATAAAGATCAAACACATTCAAACAAAGCTTTTTGAATCAAATGAAAGTCAAAAAAACCTTTTTGAATAAAATGATAGTTAAACACATTAAAACGAAGCACTTTAAATCAAATGAAAGTGAAATACATACTACAATGCTAATTGAATCAAATGAAAGTTAAACATATTAAAAACAAAGCTTTTTGTATCAAATGAAAGTCAAACACATTCAAACTAAACTATTTAAATCAAATGAAAGTAAAATGCATTTTACATAGCTAGTTGAATCAAATGAAAGTCAAACACATTCAAACAAAGCTATTTAAATCAAATGAAAGTCAAATACATTCTACAAAGCTAATTGAATCAAATTAAAGTCAAACACATTCAAACAAAGCTTTTTAAATCAAATGAAAGTGAAATGCATACTACAACGCTAATTGAATCAAATGAAAGTCAAACACATTCAAAACAAAGCTTTTTGTATCAAATGAAAGTCAAACACATTCAAACTAAACTATTTAAATTAAATGAAAGTAAAATGCATTTTACATAGCTAATTGAATCAAATGAAAGTCAAACACATTCAAACAAAGCTATTTGAATTAAATGAAGTCAAATAAATTCTACAAAGCTAATTGAATCAAATGAAAGTCTAACACATTCAAACAAAGCTTTTTAAATCAAATGGAAGTCAAACAAAGCTATTTGAATCAAATGAAAGTCAAATACATTCTACAAAGCTAATTGAATCAAATGAAAGTTAAACACATTCAAACAAAGCTTTTTGAATAAAATGAAAGTCATACACATTCAAACGAAGGTATTTAACTCAAATGAAAGTGAAATGCATTCTACGAAGCTAGTTGAATCAAATAAAAGTCTAACACATTCAAACAAAGATTTTTGTATAAAATGAAAGTCAAACACATTCAAACTAAACTGTTTTAAGTCAAATGAAAGTAAAATGCATTTTACATAGTTAACTGAATTAGGTGAAAGTCAAACACAATCAAACAAAGCTATTTGAATCAAATGAAAAGTCAAATACATTCTACAAATCTAATTGAATAAAATGAAAGTCTAACATATTCAAACAAAGCTATTTGAATAAAATGAAATTAAAATGTATTCAACAATGTTTATTGAATCAAATGAAAGTCAAACACATTCAAACAAAGCTTTTTGTGTCAAATGAAAGCAAAAAACATTCAAACAAAGCTTTTTGAATTTAATGAAAGTCAAACACATTCAAACAAAGCTTTTTGAATCAAATGAAAGTGAAATGAATTCTACCAAGCTAATTGAATCTAATGAAAGTCATACACATTCATTCAAAGCTATTTGAATCAAATGAAAAGTCAAATACATTCTACAAAGCTAATTGAATAAAATAAAAGTCAAACACATTCAAACAAAGCTTTTTGAATCAAATGAAAGTCAAAAAACCTTTTTGATTAAAATAATAGTTAAACACATTAAAACGAAGCACTTTAAATCAAATGAAAGTGAAATACAAACTACAATGCTAATTGAATCAAATGAAAGTTAAACACATTCAAAACAAAGTTTTTTGTATCAAATGAAAGTCAAATACATTCAAACTAAACTATTTAAATCAAATGAAAGTAAAATGCATTTTAAATAGCTAATTGAATCAGGTGAAAGTCAAACACAATCAAACAAAGATATTTGAATCAAATGAAAAGTCAAATACATACTACAAAACTAATTGAATAAAATGAAAGTTAAACACATTCAAATAAAGCATTTTAAATCAAATGGAAGTCAAACACATTCTACAAAGCTAATTGAATCAAATGAAAGTCAAACACATTCAAACAAAGCTATTTGAATCAAATGAATGTCAAATGTATTCAATAATGCTTATTGAATCAAATGAAAGTCAAACACATTCAAAAAAAGCTTTTCAAATCTAATTAAAGTCAAACACATTCAAACAAAGCTTTTTAAATCAAATGAAAGTCTAACACATTCAAACAAAGCTATTTGAATTAAATGAAAGTCAAATGTATTAAACAATGCTTATTGAATCAAATGAAAGTCAAACACATTCAACGAAACTATTTCAATCAAATGAAAGTTAAATGCATTCTACATAGTTAATTGAATCAAATGAAAGTCAAACACATTCAAACAAAGCTATTGGAATCAAATGAAAGTATAACACATTCAAAACAAAGCTTTTTAAATCAACTGAAAGTCTAACACATTCGAACAAAGCTATTTGAATCAAACGAAAGTCAAATGTATTCAACAATGCTTATTAAATCAAATGAAAGTCAAACACATTCAAACAAAGCTTTTGGTATCAAATGAAAGTCAAACACCTTTAAACTAAACTATTTAAATCAAATGAAAGTAAAATGCATTTTACGTAGCTAATTGAATCAAATGAAAGTCAAACACATTCAAACAAAGCTATTTGAATCAAATGAAAGTCAAATACATTCTACAAAGCTAATTGAATCTAATGAAAGTCAAACACATTCAAACAAAGCTTTTTAAATCAAATGAAAGTCTAACACATTCAAACAAAGCTTTTTAAATCAAATGAATGTCTAACACATTCAAACAAAGCTGTTTGTATAAAATGAAAATCAAATAAATTCTACAAAGCTAATTGAATAAAATAAAAGTCAAACACATTCAAACAAAGCTTTTTGAATCGAAAGAAAGTCAAAAACCCTTTTTGAATAAAATGATAGTTAAACACATTAAAACGAAGCACTTTAAATCAAATGAATGTGAAATGCATACTACAATGCTAATTGAATCACTTGAAAGTTAAACAAATTCAAAACAAAGGTTTTTGTATCAAATGTAAGTCAAACACATTCAAACTAAACTATTTAAATCAAATGAAAGTAAAATGCATTTAACATAGCTAATTGAATCAAATGAAAGTCAAACACATTCAAACAAAGCTATTTAAATCAAATGAAAGTCAAATACATTCTACAAAGCTAATTGAATCAAATGAAAGTCAAACACATTCAAACAAATCTTTTTAAATCAAATAAAAGTCTAACACATTCAAAAAAAGCTTTTTAAATCAAATGAAAGTGAAATATATACTACAACGCTAATTGAATCAAATGAAAGTCAAACACATTCAAAACAAAGCTTTTTGTATCAAATGAAAGTCAAACACATTCAAACTAAACTATCTAAATCAAATGAAAATAAAATGCATTTTACATAGCTAATTGAATCAAATGAAAGTCAAAGATATTCAAACAAAGCTATTTGAATCAAATGAAAGTGAAATAAATTCTACAAAGCTAATTGAATCAAATGAAAGTCTAACACATTCAAACAAAGCTTTTTAAGTCAAATGGAAGTCCAACAAAGCTATTTGAACAAAATGAAAGTCAAATACATTCTACAAAGCTACTTGAATAAAATAAAAGTCAAACACATTCAAACAAAGCTTTTTGAATAAAAAGATAGTCAAACACATTCAAACGAAGGTATTTAAATCAAATGAAAGTGAAATGCATTCTACAAAGCTAATTGAATCAAATGAAAGTCAAACACATTCAAACAAAGCTTTTTGTATAAAATGAAAGTCAAACACATTTAAACTAAACTATTTAAATCAAAATGAAAGTAAAATGCATTTTACATAGCTAATTGAATCAGGTGAAAGTCAAACACAATCAAACAGAGCTATTTGAATCAAATGAAAAGTCAAATACATTCTACAAAGCTAATTAAATCAAATGAAAGTCAAACACATTCAAACAAAGCTTTTTAAATCAAATGAAAGTCTAACACATTCAAACAAATCTTTTTAAATCAAATGAAAGTCTTACACATTCAAACAAAGTTATTTGAATCAATTGAAAGTAGAATGTATTCAACAATGATTATTAAATCAAATGAAAGTCAAACACATTCAAACAAGATTTTTGAATCTAATGAAAGTCAAACACATTTAAACAAAGCTTTTTGAATCAAAAGAAAGTGAAATGCATTTTACCAAGCTAATTGAATCAAATGAGAGTCAAACACATTCATTCAAAGCTATTTGAATCAAATGAAAGTCAAATACATTCTACAAAGCTAATTGAATCAAATGAAAGTCAAACACATTCAAACAAAGCTTTTTGAATAAAATGAAAGTCAAACACATTCAAACGAAGGTATTTAAATCAAATAAAAGTGAAATGCATTCTACAAAGCTAATTGAATCAAATAAAAGTCAAACACATTCAAACAAAGCTTTTTGTATAAAATGAAAGTCAAACACAGTCAAACTAAACTATTTTAAATCAAATGAAAGTAAAATGCATTTTACATAGTTAATTGAATCAGGTGAAAGTCAAACACAATCAAACAAAGCTATTTGAATCAAATGAAAAGTCAAATACATTCTACAAATCTAATTGAATCAAATGAAAGTCTAACACATTCAAACAAAGCTATTTGAATAAAATGAAAGTCATATGTATTCAACAATGTTTATTGAATCAAATGAAAGTCAAACACATTCAAACAAAGCTTTTTGTATCAAATGAAAGTAAAAAACATTCAAACTAAACTATTTAATCAAATGAAAGTAAAATGCATTTTAAATAGCTAATTGAATCAGGTGAAAGTCAAACACAATCAAACAAAGATATTTGAATCAAATAAAAGCTTTTTAAATCAAATGGAAGTCAAACACATTCTACAAAGCTAATTGAATCAAATGAAAGTCAAACACATTCAAACAAAGCTATTTGAATCAAATGAATGTCAAATATATTCAACAATGCTTATTGAATCAAATGAAAGTCAAACACATTCAAAAAAAGCTTTTTAAATCTAATTAAAGTCAAACACATTCAAACAAAGCTTTTTAAATCAAATAAAAGTCTAACACAATCAAACAAAGCTATTTGAATTAAATGAAATTCAAATGTATTCAACAATGCTTATTGAATCAAATGAAGAAATCAAATGAAAGTAAGTCTAGAGAGAGAAAGTCTAGAGAGAAAAACAAGAAACGCGTGTGTTTGGTTAGGGGTGGTTCCCGCCACCTTTCTTTGAAGGTTTTGCAATGGCGAAGGGACGGGAAAAGGCCAAGAAATCTTCCAATTCCAAATCCAAGAAGAAGAAAAAGTCCCCTCCTAATGTGAAGAAGTTTACGAAAAAGGATGATGCTAGTGTGGATTCAGGGCACTTTTCCATTGAAAGCTGTCTGGAAAAGACTTCGGTTCAGGAAGTCCCTAGCAAAGAGGTGTCAGAGGAAGAGAAGGAGATGCATCGTGACCAATTTAATCAATGGCTTCAGGTAATCCATTCTTCTTCACCTCCATTGTTGTCTGAAGAGAAAACAGAGGATGTGATTGCTGAAACTTTGAACTCTGATGATAAGAATCAACTGACATTGATCAATTCTACTCCTATTATGATGTTATGTAATGATAATCTTGGTAGTAATTTGGCCAATGAAACCAATTGTACCCCTAACCCTAGATGCCCTGTTTTTGGGGATTCTGAGAAATCGGGTTTAAATTGGAGAGCACAGTTTGATTCTGTTACTGATGAAGGTATGGATATTAGTTGTGCGAGGGATTTTTCTAAGAAGAATGAATATATTGGTGGGAGAACTGGATTCTTAAAACTAACAATGGATGATGTGAAACCTGAAATTGATTATTGGAATAGTGCGATTGTTTACTATGTTCTGTGTGGTAAGCCTCATAATGTAGCTTTTTCAGGGTTTATTCGAAGAACTTGGGGAAGATTTGGGGTTGACAAGATTTGCCCTATGAATAATGGTATCTTTGTAGTAAGGTTCAAGGGAAGTGAAGGTAGGGAGAGAGCCTTGAATGCTGGACCTGTATTTTTTGACAAGAAGCCAGTGATTGCTAAAAAATGGGTGCCTGGATTGGATTTGAATGATGAGAAGATTGAGGCTGTACCAGTTTGGGTCAGGCTCCCTGGGCTTGATCTTAGATTTTGGGGGCAATCTACCTTGATGAAGTTAGGAAGCTTAATTGGGAAACCTCTCAAGATGGATAGAGCCACTGCTACGAAGGAGCTTATTGCCTATGCTAGACTGCTTATTGAAGTGAAGATTGGGAATGAACTCAGTGAGAACATTGAGTTTATGGATGAGAATGGTTGCTTGGTTAGTCAGGCTATTGTGTATGATTGGAAGCCAATAGTCTCCCTGAATGTGGAGGAATAGGACATGGGGGTGATGTTTGTCCTAAGTTGAGGGCTCCTAGGAGGAGCAATCAACTAGCACAGGTTCAGAGAGTATGGAGGCCTGTTAGAAAAGACATGAAAAATCAGAATCAGAAAGTTGATGACAACAATAGAGTGGAAAAGAGTGCAGGGCAGTTTTCAATTCTGAATAGTTTGAATGGTAAGGAGGATGGTGAAATTTCTTTTTCTGTTGTGGAATTGGATACTCAGATGAATCCTGCTGGGGAAGGTTGGAAGATTGTTGGTAGTGGGAGGGTCTTGTTTGGTGGTAGGGGGGTGGAATTCATACCAACCCCTATCATGGATAGTCTGGGTTTTTGGAATATAAGAGGCCTTAACCAAATTGATAGAATTTGTGATGTTTTATGGTTCTTAAAGCATCATAAAATCAGTTTGTTTGGGCTTCTTGAAACGAAGGTTAAGACTGTGAAGTTTAGTTTTGTTTTTGCTAATTTTGGGGGTAATTGGGCTGTTGGTGCTAATTACTCCAAACATCCTAGTGGCAGAATTTGGATAATTTGGAAACCAGATTTGTTTTGTGTAGATATAGTTGAGGTTGATGCTCAGTTTATACACCTTAAAGTTCTCCACAAGGGTTTAGGGGTTACTTTCTGGTATACAGTAGTCTATGGGTTCAACAGCCCAGATCTGAGAGAATACTTATGGGACAGAATTAATCATATCAGTAGTTGGGTGGCTGGTCCTTGGATTGTAGGAGGGGATTTCAATAATGTCTTGAACATTGATGATAGAGTTGGGTCTGCAGTTTCTTTGTCTAAAGTTGAGAAGTTTAGGATGTGTGTAAGGAGTAGTAATTTGATTGAACTAAAGTCTGGTGGGATGTTTTATCCCTGGAATAATAAACAGGAGGGCTCTGCTAGAGTCTGTTCTAAGATTGACAGAATCTTTGGTAATGATAGCTGGTGTTCTGCCTTTCAGCAAACTCATGTTGAATTTCTGCCTGAAGGGTTGATGGATCATTATCCTTGTGTTGTGACTTTCCTCGAAAGCACAGTTGGAGATAAAAAGCCTTTTAAATTTTTTAATTACTGGGCTGAGTGTGCAGGTTTTTCTAGGGTGATTCATGAGGCCTGGCAGTATCAAGGTCAGGGTTCTGCTATGTTCAGGGTGATCCAGAATTTGAAGAGAGTTAAGGTTAGGCTTAAAGAGCTTAATTCTCAGTTGAGATCACATATTGAAGATGAAGATGCTAGAGCTGCTGAGGCTCTTTTCAAGGCTCAAGGTGACTTGAATAAAGACCCGAGTGATGAGATTCTCATTGCTAGGGAAGGGGAGGCCAGAAAGAGATATAGTGAAGTTACAGAGCTACTCTCAAATTTCTTAAACAGAAAGCCAAAGCTCACTAGGCTAGAGAAGGGGATATGAATATTCCTTTTTTTCATGCCTGTATTAGAAAAAGAAGAGTACAGAATAGTATTTTTAGCATTCAAAAGGAGGATGGGGTGATTAGGGCAGTCACCTTTGCAGGGAGTTTAATGTTGAGGATGTGAAACATGCTCTCTAGAGTATGGATGATAATAGAGCTCCAGGGCCAGATGGATTCTCTAGTGGCTTCTACAAGGCTGCTTGGAATATAGTTGGGGAAGATCTGTGTAATGCTGTTCTGGATTTCTTTAGGCATGTCAGGTTACTTAAACAAGTGAACAATACTCTTATTACCCTTGTTCCTTAAGTTGATAATGCTACACAAGTAGGCCAATTGCTTGTTGTAATGTCATCTACAAAATTATTGCTAAGATGCTCTGTGTGAGATTGAAAGAAGTCTTGCCTAGTCTGATTGATGAGGTACAAGGGGCATTTGTAGCTAGGAGGTCTATATTGGACAACATCCTTGTTTGTCAAGACATGCTCAAGGATTACAATAATAAAAGGAAGGCTGCTAGGTGCACTGTTAAAGTTGACCTTAGGAAGGCCTATGACTCAGTGCATTGGTCTTTCATAAAGGATATGTTGTCTGCCTTAGGTTTTCCTGATCAGTTTGTTAGCTGGGTTATGCAATGTGTTTGTTCTCCTTCTTTTTCTGTGATGATTAATGGTGGCCTTCATGGGTTTTTTAAGGGTAAGAGAGGGATTAGACAAGGTGATATCTAGTAAAGTATTCCATAACAATGTAACCTCTTTTGTTTGTGATTGTTATGGAATACTTTATTAGATTGATGAGGAAGATTAGCAAGCTCAACAGATTCAAGTTCCACTCTAGATGCAAGGGCATGAGTCTCAACCACCTTATTTTTGCAGATGATTTGATGTTGTTCAGTTATGGTGATAAGGATTCTATTGAATTGCTGGCTAGGGGGCTTAAGACCTTTGAAAAATGCTCTGGTTTGAAGGCTAATGTTGAGAAGACTGCCATCTATTTTGGTAATGTTCCTGTCACTGCCAGGTCACAGATCATTCACTGTATTGGGTTCACAGTAGGTGAGATGCCTTTTAAGTATCTTGGGCTTCCTTTGAATGCTAAATACTTGAGAATTGTTGATTTTGATAGTATTGTAGATAAAATGCTTAATAGGATCACTTGTTGGTCTAGTAGAAATCTGTCATACTCTGCTAGAGTGACACTTATTAATTCTTTCCTCATGAGTATGCATACTTACTGGGCTCAATGTGCTCTCCTGCCTGTTGGGGTTGTGAATAGAAAAACCCAGCTCTGTCGTGCTTTTTTATGGGGAGGCAATGTTGTTCTGTCCAAGACCCCTCTAGTTGCTTGGGATTGGATTTGCAAGCCTAAGGCTGTTGGAGGCTTAGGCATCAGGGATATTGGGTTATGGAACAAAGCAGCTCTGGGTAGATACATTTGGAAAATAGCTCTGAAACAGGACAACCTGTGGGTCATGTGGGTGCACTCAGTCTACATTAAAGAGGATGATTGGTGGACTTATACCCCTAAGAAATCTGCTGGCAGGGCTTGGAAAAAACTTTGTGCTATTAAGGAGGATTTGAAGGCTAGTTTCAGTCAGAACTGCTGGCAGAACAGTGTCTACAAAATCTCAGAAGTTTACAAATGGTTACAGGGTGATCTACCTACTGTGAATTGGGTGAATTGGGTCTGGAATCCCTATAATCTTCCTAAACACTCCTTTATCACTTGGATGGCTATCCAGAATAGATTGAGAATGAGGAAACAACTTGCTTCTTTGAATATCTGTCAAGATGCTAGTTGTCTGCTGTGTGGGGAAGCTGAAGAGGATACTGCTCATTTGTTTTTTAATTGCAGTTACAGCAAGGCTTGTATATGCAAGGTGAGTCACTGGCTTGGTATTCAAGTTCCTTCTCAGCCTATTTGGGATGCTTGGAGATGGTGGAAGAGGTGTATAAAGGATAAGATCAAGAGGAAGGTAGTCCTGGCAGTCCTCACAGCAGTGGTTTACCATATTTGGCTTGCTCGTAACCATGCCTATTGGAAGAAGGCTATTATTCTTCCTAGAGTTCTCTGTAGAGCTATTCAAATTGAAAATGTGGATAGAGTTAGAGGCTGTATAGATACTTCTTGGAAAAGAGAACATTGTAAATGGCATCACCATCTTAGTCTTGGTAAGCTATAGTTAGGTAGTGTGTTTGTGTTCTTGTTGTCTATGTTTGTTTTGGCCTTTTGGCTCGTGTAGTTTGGGTGAAAGCTTGCCCTCTTTGTTTTGATAATAAAATCTCTTACATATCAATAAAAGAATCAAATGAAAGTCAAACACATTCAAACAAAGTTTTTTTAATCAAATGAAAGTCAAACACATTCAAACAAAGCTTTTTGAATCAAATGAAAGTCAAACACATTCAACGAAGCTATTTCAATAAAATGAAAGTTAAATGCATTCTACAAAGTTAATTGAATCAAATGAAAGTCAAACACATTCAAACAAAATCAACTGAAAGTCTAACACATTCGAACAAAGCTATTTGAATCAAACGAAAGTCAAATGTATTCAACAATGCTTATTGAATCAAATGAAAGTCAAAAACACTTTCAAACAAAGCTTTTTGTATCAAATGAAAGTCAAACACATTTAAACTAAACTACTTAAATCAAATGAAAGTGAAATGCATTTTACGTAGCAAATTGAATCAAATGAAAGTCAAACACATTCAAACAAAGCTATTTGTAAAAGTCAAATACATTCTACAAAGCTAATTGAATCAAATGAAAATCAAACACATTCAAACAAAGCTTTTTAAATCAAATGAAAGTCTAACACATTTAAACAAAGCTTTTTAAATCAAATGAATGTCTAACACATTCAAACAAAGCTATTTGAATCAAATGAAAGTCAAATGTATTCAACAATGCTTATTGAAGCAAATGAAAGTCAAACACATTCAAACAAAGCTTTTTGAATCAAATGAAAGTCAAACACATTCAAACAAAGCTATTTAAATCAAATGAAAGTGAAATACATTCTACAAAGCTAATTGAATTAAATGAAAGTCAAACACATTCAAAAGAAAACTTTTTCTATCAAATGAAAGTCAAACAAATTCAAACTAAACTATTTAAATCAAATGAAAGTAAAATGCATTTTACATAGCTAATTGAATCAAATGAAAGTCAAACACATTCAAACAAAGCTTTTTGAATCAAATGAAAGTGAAATGCATTTTACCAAGCTAATTGAATCAAATGAAAGTCAAACACATTCATTCAAAGCTATTTGAATCAAATGAAAGTCAAATACATTCTACAAAGCTAATTGAATTAAATGAAAATCAAACACATTCAAACAAAGCTTTTTGAATAAAATGAAAGTCAAACACATTCAAACGAAGATATTTAAATCAAATGAAAGTGAAATGCATTCTACAAAGCTAATTGAATCAAATAAAAGTCAAACACATTCAAACAAAGCTTTTTGTATAAAATGAAAGTCAAACACATTCAAACTAAACTATTTTAAATCAAATGAAAGTAAAATGCGTTTTACATAGTTAATTGAATCATGTGAAAGTCAAACACAATCAAACAAAGCTATTTGAATCAAATGAAAAGTCGAATACATTCTACAAAGCTAATTGAATCAAATGAAAGTCTAACACATTCAAACAAAGCTATTTGAATAAAATGAAAGTCAAATGTATTCAACAATGTTTATTGAATCAAATGAAAGTCAAACGCATTCAAACAAAGCGTTTTGTATCAAATGAAAGTAAAAAAAAAAAAACATTCAAACTAAACTATTTAAATCAAATGAAAGTAAAATGCATTTTAAATAGCTAATTGAATCAGGTGAAAATCAAACACAATCAAACAAAGATATTTGAATCAAATGAAAAGTCAAAGACATACTACAAAGCTAATTGAATCAAATGAAAGTTAAACACATTCAAATAAAGCTTTTTAAATCAAATGGAAGTTAAACACATTCAAACGAAGCTCTTTAAATCAAATGGAAGTTAAACACATTCAAACGAAGCTCTTTAAATCAAATGAAAGTGAAACGCATTCTACGAAGCTAATTGAATCAAATGAAAGTCAAACACATTCAAAACAAAGCTTTTTGTATCAAATGAAAGTTAAACACATTCAAACTAAACTATTTAAATCAAATGAAAGTAAATCGCATTTTACATAGCTAATTGAATCAAAAGAAAGTCAAACGCATTCAAACAAAGCTATTTGAATCAAATGAAAGTCAAATACATTCTACAAAGCTAATTGAATCAAATGAAAGTCAAACACGTTCAAACAAAGCTATTTGAATCAAATGAATGTCAAATGTATTCAACAATTCTTATTGAATCAAATGAAAGTCAAACACATTCAAAAAAAGCATTTTAAATCTAATTACAGTCAAACACATTCAAACAAAGCTTTTTAAAACAAATGAAAGTCTAACACATTCAAACAAAGCTATTTAAATTAAAAGAAAGTCAAATGTATTCAACAATGCTTATTGAATCAAATGAAAGTAAAACACATTGAAACAAAGCTTTTTGAATCAAATGAAAGTCAAACACATTCAACGAAGCTATTTTAATGAAATGAAAGTTAAATGCATTCTACAAATTTAATTGAATCAAATGAAAGTCAAACACATTCAAACAAAGCTATTTGAATCAAATGAAAGTCTAACACATTCAAAACAAAGCTTTTTAAATTAACAGAAAGTCTAACACATTCGAACAAAGCTATTTGAATCAAACGAAAGTCAAATGTATTCAACAATGCTTATTGAATCAAATGAAAGTCAAACACATTCAAACAAAGCTTTTTGTATCAAATGAAAGTCAAACACATTTAAACTAAACTATTTGAATCAAATGAAAGTAAAATGCATTTTACGTAGCTAATTGAATCAAATGAAAGTCTAACACATTCAAACAAAGCTATTTGAATCTAATGAAAGTCAAATACTGATGCGTTTCTTGATTCGTTTGGTCTTAGGTTTAAACAAGCTTCACTCGTTTGTTTTCGCCTAAGGGTTCTAAATCTGATTTCAAGGCTTCACCCACCTTAATCTCGTGATTTAGGGGTTTTTTTGAGGATAGTTTGAATTAGCTTCACTCACTATATAATCTAACCTCTCTTAAATCAGGTTTCACTCGCCTAATCTAAGGGTTTTTATGTTTAACTTCACTCGTCAAACACAAAGAAAACTTGGAAAGAAACGTTCCAAATTAACAAGCAATAAAGCCTTAATCAACAAAAGAAAACTTGTATAATTCGAAGTTTACAACCTTTATTTATAGACTCAAAACTAATCCTAAACCTAATCAAATTAGAAAACTAATCCTAATTGAATTAGAATCCCATTTGACCTAGAAAACCTAAGAAAACCGAAACTTGATCCCCAAGTTCCTAATTCGGATATGACTAAACTAACTAAGCTTAATTCAACTTAGATTAGGTTATTCAATCCTCCTAAAACTCCTAGACACGCCTAAAAACCAAAGTCAAGTCCTAATCCACTTAGGAATTTACTTTGCTAAAAACAAGTCCTAATTCAAATAGGAACTCTCTTTTGCTAAAGACAAGTCCTAATTCAAATAGGAACTCACTAGACCAAAACAATTCCTAATCAAAATAAAAATCCTAACGCTTGAAACAAGAAAAACCATTTCAAGTGAAAGGTAAAAACTTGTAAGCCAAAATCTAATCTAAGAAACATTAAAGAAACGGACCAAGAAAGGAAACTTTGAATGCTCCCGCATCATACTCCCCCTCTTGAAAACGAACTTGTCCTCAATTTACATCATAACAAGGAACGAGATCTTTTGCGCTAAGAGAAGCACAAACGCCTTCACCAAGTAGCACTTGAAATGTATCATAATTCTCCCTATGCACGATTTTAAAAGGCCCTTCATCAAAGGATTCATGCCTGTCTTTGTAGTTGTTGTGTAACTTCTGTGCACTCAAAGAAAGCCACACATAGTCACCTATCTCAAATGGAGACTTACGAACAAGTTGAAGCACTCTATCTTGCTGCTTGTCTTTCTTCTTCCTTTTACTTGAACCACCTTCATCACATGTAGAAAGAGAAATAACCTTGCTGCCATCATGTTGCATAGGTTCGAATTTAGGAGGCAAAGGTTTTAATCCAATCCTTTTCCCTTTATGTAGAACTGAAACCACATTCTTCTTTGCAAGGTAGATCATATCACGATCAAATTGCCAAGGACGACCTAGCAACAAAGCACATGCATCCATAGGAATAACATTACACCATACTTTGTCTTCAAACTCACCAATTGTAAAAGAAACCAATGCTTGTTTCGAAACATGTACTCCTCCAACATTTGTGAGCCAATTAAGTTTGTAAGGATTAGGATGGTTCCTAGTCTCAAGCTGCAATGTATCCGTCATCTTCTTAGAGCATGCATTAGTACAAGAACCATTATCCACAATAACTGAACAACTACGCCCATTCACTAAGCATCTAGTGTGAAACAAGTTCTCCCTTTGTGCCATATCAGTCAAAGGAGTAGATTGAGCATGGAGAATCTTTCTCAAAACAAGTGTGTTGTGATCCGGGGCTGCCTCACACAATGGTTGCTCTTCACACTCTTCCTCAAAGTCATATTCATTCTCCTCTTCTTCATGTTGCTCTTTTAGAAGTAAAGCAAGTTTAACATCCTCCTCTTCTAAGGCTTGGTATCTTGTTAATGTCATGACCCTTCTATTAGGACACTCGGACTTGTAGTGACCTCTACCTTGACACTTGAAACACTTGATTTCATCTTTATCAACTCTTTGATTTTTACCTTGAGCATCAAACTTAAAGGAATCCGAAACACCTTTATTCTTTTCCCAATTTTCAGATTTTTCAAAACCCTTTGAAGTCTCACCCTTTAGAGCATAATTAGGTCGAAAAGATTTCAACTTTGAAGTTTTAATTTGTCTTTCAACCTTTACAGCAAGCTCACAAGCCTCATCAAAAGTAAAGAACGATTGCAACTCAACTTTATGTCCAATTTCCATATTAAGGCCAACAAGAAATTTAGAGATCTTTTGTTCCTCCTCATCTTTACAATCACAAGCTAATGACAATCTCTCAAATTCTTTAATATAATCTTCGACACTCAAATTATTTTGTTGCAAAGTATTGAATTTATGAAACAAATCTTGCTTATAGGATCGTGGAACAAAGCGTTTTCTCAATTTTTGTTTCAACAAATTCCATGAATTAATTCGTTCTTTTTTTTCCCTTTCTCTCTTGATTTGACAATTATCATACCATAAAGATGCAAGCTTTGACAATTTAAGAATAGCATAAGTAAAGCACTTATAACATCAATACCTTTGTGAGAGAAAATTCGATCTACTCGTCGCTCCCAATCTAGATAAACTTCTGGATCTAAAGTACCATCGAATTCTGGAAGATCACTCAGTTTGATCTCCTCATCCTTCTTGTATCCACCACTACCAATAGAACCTCCCGAAGCCTTAGCCTTCAATTCGGACATCTCCCCTTCAAGACTCTTCATATGATTCATGAAAGTAATGTTTTGTTCCATCAAAGCAGCCATTTGTTCAAGCAAGTGAGTTTCCGTTGATTTACTCACCATATTTGCGCACAATCAATAATCTTCCCTCGAATGTTTGTTGCTGTAGATTTTGCGTCACTTATCCAATGACCACGAAATTTTACAGGCTATAATTCTAGTCCAATAGGAATCTAACCAAAAAAGAATCACCGAAAAATACCAAGTATATAGTTCGCAGTAACCTAAAACTTCCAACTGGTCCAGATCTGCGCCGAGAAGAACAAGAACCAAGAAACTAGCACGAATTGATTCTTGATTGCTCAAGAACAAGGATATAACGACTCAATAATCACACCAACAGCTCTGATACCATTTTATGCGTTTCTTGATTCGTTTGGTCTTAGGTTTAAACAAGCTTCACTCGTTTGTTTTCGCCTAAGGGTTCTAAATCTGATTTCAAGGCTTCACTCACCTTAATCTCGTGATTTAGGGGTTTTTTTGAGGATAGTTTGAATTAGCTTCACTCACTAATTAATCTAACCTCTCTTAAATCAGGTTTCACTCGCCTAATCAAAGGGTTTTTTATGTTTAACTTCACTCGTCAAACACAAAGAAAACTTGGAAAGAAACGTTCCAAATTAACAAGCAATAAAGCTTTAATCAACAAAAGAAAACTTGTATAATTCGAAGTTTACAACCTTTATTTATAGACTCAAAACTAATCCTAAACCTAATCAAATTAGAAGACTAATCCTAATTGAATTAGAATCCCATTTGACCTAGAAAACCTAAAAAAACCGAAACTTGATTCCCAAGTTCCTAATTCGGATATGACTAAACTAACTAAGCTTAATTCAACTTAGATTAGGTTATTCAATCCTCCTAAAACTCCTAGACACGCCTAAAAACCAAAGTCAAGTCCTAATCCACTTAGGAATTTACTTTGCTAAAAACAAGTCCTAATTCAAATAGGAACTCTCTTTTGCTAAAGACAAGTCCTAATTCAAATAGGAACTCACTAGACCAAAACAATTCCTAATCAAAATAAAAATCCTAACGCTAAAAACAAGAAAAACCCTTTCAAGTGAAAGGTAAAAACTTGTAAACCAAAATCTAATCTAAGAAACATTAAAGAAACAGACCAAGAAAAGAAACCTTGAATGCTCCCGCATCAAATACATTCTAAAAAGCTAATTGAATCAAATGAAAGTCAAACACAATCAAACAAAGCTTTTTAAATCAAATGAAAGTCTAACACATTCTAACAAAGGCTATTTGAATCAAATGAAAGTCTAACACATTCAAAACAAAGCTTTTTAAATCAACTGTAAGTCTAACACATTCAAACAAAGCTATTTGAATCAAATGAAAGTCAAATGTATTCAACAATGCTTATTGAATCAAATGAAAATCAAACACATTCAAACAAAGCTTTTTGAATCAAATGAATGTCAAACATATTCGAACGAAGCTATTTAAATCAAATGAAAGTGAAATGCATTCTACAAAGCTAATTGAATCAAATGAAAGTCAAACACATTCAAACAAAGATTTTTGTATCAAATGAAAGTCAAACACATTCAAACTAAACTATTTAAATCAAATGAAAGTAAAATGCATTTTACATAGCTAAATGAATTAAATGAAAGTCAAACACATTCAAACAAAGCTATTTGAATCAAATGAAATTCAAATACATTCTATAAAGCTAATTGAATCAAATGAAAGTTTAACACATTTAAACAAAGCTTTTTAAATCAAATGAAAGTCTAACACATTCAAACAAAGCTATTTGAATCAAATGTAAGTCAAATGTATTCAACAATGCTTATTAAATCAAATGAAAGTCAAACTCATTCAAACAAAGCTTTTTGAATCAAATGAAATTCAAACACATTCAAATAAAGCTTTTTGAATCAAATGAAAGTCAAACACATTCAAACGAAGCTATTTAAATCAAATGAAAGTGAAATGCATCCTACAAAGCTAATTGAATCAAATGAAATTCAAACACATTCAAACATAGCTATTTGAATCAAATGAAAGTCAAATACATTCTACAAAGCTAATTGAATCAAATGAAAGTCAAACACATTCAAACAAAGCTTTTTAAATCAAATGAAAGTCTAACACATTCAAACAAAGCTATTTGTATCAAATGAAAGTCAAATGCATTCAACAATGCTTATTGAATCAAATGAATGTCAAACACATTCTAACAAAGCTTTTTAAATCAAATGAAAGTCAAACACATTCAAACAAAGCTATTTAAATCAAATGAAAATAAATTACATTCTACAAAGCTAATTGAATCAAATGAAAGTCAAACACATTCAAACAAAGCTATTTGAATCAAATGAAAGTCAAATACATTCTACAAAGCTAATTGAATCAAATGAAAGTCAAACACATTCAAACAATGCTTTTCAAATCAAATGAAAGTCTAACAAATTCAAACAAAGCTATTTCAATAAAATGAAAGTCAAATACATTCAAACACATTCAGGTCTCCATGAGGGGGCCGACCCCTCTTCTTCTTCAGGGGTCGTCTGCTGACTGGTCAGGTTAAAAGTGAAGTGGGAAGGGGCTACCTTAGCTCCCTCCTCAGAGCTCTCGGCAGAAGGGCCACCTTGGGTCCCTGCGGTATCAGGCGGCTGGTCCGACAACTCACTAATCTGAACCCGGAAAGAGGAGCCATCAGAGTTCTCAATACTCTTGGTCTTTTTTGTTCTTGCCATACTCTCCTACATAGATACAAAGACAGTTGGATTCCGGGACTTGCGCAAAGTTTGAAGTACCGAAGGTCAGTCAGCACCCCTAGTCCTAGACTCAGCCGTCCCGGGTGACCGGCTGATTGCTAACCTAGGTCGTGCCGGATGCTTTTGAGGTCTCATTTTCAAAAAAGAAAGAAAAAGTGCAAAAGCAAAAAGAATGAAGGAACAGGCGGTTACCTGAAACTTAAGTTCTGAAGGAGAGCTTGATCGAACAGGCGCCTAACAAAAGAAGTCGGCCTGTCAGAAATAATCGGCAGGTCAAAAGTGGCAAAGTGTCAGAGCTCAAGTTCAAGGGTCCGAGATTTCTCTTGAAAAGTTTGCAAATGTGAACAAAAGAGTTGGTCAACATGCCCTTATATAGGGCAAAAGGAGAATGCGAAGGGTCGCTTCCAAATTCAAAAAACGAGCGGGAAAAATGCTCGGTCCGTCATAGGGCGACACCTATAGCAGGCCGTCGCCTGTTACAGGCCGACACCTGTGACAGGTGACATGTGAACAGTCACGTGCCACCTGTGAGGGGAAGTTGATTAGGGGATTTTTCCCTACCAATCATCATCTGACCAGTGGACCATTCAAGCTCTGCCAAGTGTCCGCCACATGGACCAATCGGAGCCTGTCACGTGTCAAGTATTGACCAGTCCACCTTAGACCTCTTATGCTACAACACGTGGCCTCCCCCATGCCAAATGGAAAAACCGGCCACCTAGGCCCAAAGTCTTGTGGAAGCCCAATCAGCCCTAGGTTGACCTAAACCTAGGACTGGCACGCATCCCAAGGCATATAAATACCTTCATTAATCCTCATAAAAGGGGGTTATGAAAATTAATTACACTCACCTAAACACTTAGATCACTCCTCACCTAGAGGAACCAGATCTCCCAACCTTTACTTTTCCGCACTATTCACTCATACACGTTCTAACTTGATCGTCGGAGGCGGAACTCCCACCACAAGGAGTCTCCGTTGTTTCGCAGGTACAGGCCCAAGGATACTAGTCCCGGAATTGTAACTCTCCCGCAGGACATCAAAAAACCCCGAAACATTTTGGCGCTGTCTGTGGGGAGAGTACTTTCGAGATGGAATCACAGTCTGTACCGAGTTAAAGCGAGAAGCGTCCCATGGACAACCCCCTGGTTCAAACGGACCAGGATACTGACAATGAGGTTGAAGTCGAGACTCACACGGCCCCCGACGGGACCTTAAGAGCTCGACGAACTCGTTCCTACTAAAGGAAGGAGCGACAAGATTGCCTGGCTGGTTCTAGTAAACCAGCCGGCCAGCCACTTGATCATCAACAAGCGGCTGACGGATCTACCCCCATCACTAGAAGTGAACTCATGACCTTCATGAATAGCTTCAAAGGGGAGATCCAGGATCTCATCAACAAGAAGACGCCTGCTCCATCCAAGGAGTAGTCGGCTAGAAGACCTTCTCAGTTTGGAAGGAGGAAGCCTGTACAGGGTCGGGTGGCGACTCCTCACCCTAATTCTAGGAAGTGGGAGCCGCCTGTGATTGACTTATCAAAGTACCGCTTTCCCTCACCAGGGAAGAGAAAGCCCATTCGTCATGTTCAAGCGGATGGGTCAAAGAAAACTTACTCAGATGCTCGACTGTTGCTAGAGCAGAAGAAGAATGACCGACTGTCAGAGTCGGCCTCTACTTCCGATTTTCAAGACAGTCTTCATAATACCTCCATGAGGTATTCCCAATCAAACTATGAGAGTCAGACAGGCGGCACCTCCTGGCGGTCCAGATCCCATAAAGACCAGTCGGCACACCAACCATACGTGCCGCAACAACAATATTTCTTGCAGCCTCCTCTATTTGGAGGGCAGGTGGCAAAAAACGTCCAACCTTTGGACTGGCAACTACGGTTGCTAAGACTTGGAGAACAGCCGTCCGCCTTCTCCAAGGAAATTATAGAGGCCGCCCAGCCAGCCAAAGTGAAGAATGTCTTAGTAGGCGCCTATGATGGCACTACTAACCCAGAGGATCATCTGATGGCGTTCACCAACCTTATGTACCTCCAAGGGTTGGATGATCCCACATCGTGCAAGTGCTTCCCAGCTACTTTGAAGGGCATTGTACAATAGTGGTTCGACAACCTGCCGACTGGTTGTGTGAATAGTTTCGAGACCCTCGCCTACTTGTTCACCTCCAACTTTGCCATGAATATTCCTGCTAAGAAGACGAACCTTGACCTAAGGACTATACAGCAGGGAGAAAAGGAGGGACTTCGTTCCTACATCAGGCGGTTTAACCTAATGGGAATCCAGATACAAGGGTTGCCGGATGAGGTAGCCTACACTGACTTCTTCAGAGGTTTAAAGGATGGGTCGACTTTCAAGTTTGACCTGGTCCGAAAGAGAGTCGCTACTCTCCAAGAAGCCTTAATTGAGGCGGAAGCCTACATACAGGCGACTGACCTGTGTAATACTGGGAAGCAGTCGGATGGAAGAAAGTTCGACAAAAAAGAGAGCCGACCAAAGCAGTCGGCCAATAAAGATGAGAAGTAGAGACAAGAAGTCTAGGCGGCCGACTCCTCTGATCAGCCGTCCCAGAAAAAGAAAAAAGAGTTTAAACCATACTCCCTGAAGTATGAGTTCAATAAGGATAGCCAAGCTATCCTCAAAGAAATCCAAGGCCGGATGACCATTGAGAAGCCGGCCCCCATGAAAGGTTCTGCGAGTAATCGGAACCAAAAGAAATTCTGTAATTTCCATGAAGACATTGGTCATGATACCAATGAGTGTGTTAGCCTCATGCGCTACCTGGACCACCTGGCTGAAAAGGGTGATCTTGACTCTTACGTCAAGAAGTCCAAGGGGAAGGCTCCCCCCAAACAAAAGCAGTCGGCCAAGAAGAATAATCGACCGACCGACAGTTCAGATATTTATGGCGACATCGTCTACACTATAGATGGCGGCTTCTCAGGAGGCGGCCCCACTATTAGGGGCAACAAAGACAACATCAGGCGGTTAGATGCTAATTCCATCCACCAAGGACGGACCGCCAAGAGTTCATTCCCAGAAATTGTCATCACAGAAGAGGATCTGGGAGGTGTTAGGGGGCCGCATGATGACCCCATTGTCATTGAATGTAAGGTAGCCAACCAAAGAGTTGGCCGAATCCTCATAGATACCGGCAGTTCCTCTAATCTCATCAGCAACAAGTGCTTTGCAAAGCTCAAGTACAAAACTGACTGCATACACCCGGTATCACACCCTTTAGTAGGGTTTGGAGGAAGTGTTGTACACCCAGTGGGACGAGTGGATCTACCCATCCGTCTGGGTGAGAAAGGGGAGGGTCGTCACATGGTGGTTCGGTTCTTAGTGGTTGAAGAACTGTCAGCCTACAACATGACCTTGGGACGACCCACCCTGAACAACTCTAAAACTGTCATTATTCCCTCTCTTATGCTGCTCAAATTTGAGAGGGATGATGGAACAGTCGGCTCCCTAAGGGGAGATCAGAAGATGGCATGAGAGTGTCCTCTCAGATACCAAACCCACTGTGGCGACTGCTGGCCCAAATGGAGAGAAAATGGACCTTGAACAAATCAAGGAGGATGCGCCTGCCCAAGCAGCAGGCGCCAAGAAAAGAAAGGCCGCCCAACTGGGGGCCGAGAGAAAAGAAAAACAATAGCAATCACTGGCAGAGGAGCGGTCAGACAAATTCCGCCCTCAGCCGGCTGGCGAGCATATGGATGTCGTCCTGGAAGACTCACGTCCTGACCGAACAGTCAAAGTTGGGACGACTGCTCTTGCGGTACTGGGTGAAGATCTTCACCAACTCTTGAAGGAATTCAAAGATATCTTCGCATTTGAAGTACATGAAATGCCAGGTATAAGTCCAGACTCGGCTGTGCATAAAGTAGCTGTGGACCCGAAAAAAAAAAAGCCGGTCTGGCAAAAGAAACGGAACCATGGTGAAGAAAGAAGTCAGGCGGCTGCTGCCGAGGTTCTAAAATTGCTTGATGCCGGGTTCATTCGGCAATGTTATTTCCCAGACTAGGTTGCAAACGTTGTGCTAGTAAAAAAGTCGAATGGTACCTGGCGAATGTGTGTGGACTACACTGATTTGAGCAAGGCGTGCCCCAAGGATAGCTATCCATTGCCTAAGATTGACAGCGTGGTCGACTCAACAGCCGGCCATGCTTTAATGAGCTTCATGGACGCCTACTCAGGCTTCCATCAAATTCCTTTGTGGAAGAAAGATCAGGAGAAGACGGCCTTCGTCACTGATCAAGGGTTGTATTGCTACACGGTCATGCCGTTTGGTTTGAAGAACGCCCCGGCCACCTTCCAAAGAATGATAAACACGGTCTTCTTTGACCAAATTGGAAGGAATGTCGAGGCATACATAGATGATATGATTGTGAAGTCCAAGCTTCAGACGGACCATTTGGCCGACCTCCGAGAAACATTCGCCACACTCAGGCGGCACCATGTCATGCTCAATCCCAAGAAATGCATTTTTGGAGTTGAGTCTGGAAAGTTTTTCAGATTTCTCATCAATTAGAGAGGTATAGAGGCAAACCCCGAGAAAGTGCAGGCGGTCATAGACATGCATCGCCTCGCACAATCCGAGAGGTTCAGAAGTTAACAGGTTGTCTGGCGGGCCTGGGAAAATTTCTCAGCCGGTCAGGCGATAAATGACTTTACTTTTTTCAGGCAATAAAGAAGAAAGCCAGGTTTGAATGGGGGTCGGATGCTGAGGCGGCCTTCCAAAAATTGAAAGTCCATCTACACTCCTTACCAAGGCTGGTCAGTCCCTTGCCCAAAGAAGTGCTCTACATGTATCTCGCAGTGTCTGACCATGCTCTAAGTGCCGTCCTCCTTGCTGAAAGAGACGGCTGCCAGCTCCCGGTCTACTTTGTCAGTCATGTATTGAAAAATGCCGAGTTGAGGTACCCCCTAGTGGAAAATTTTGGTCTTGCTCTCTTTATGGCAGTTAGAAAATTGAAGCCTTACTTCTTGGCACATTCAGTCGTCGTATACACTGATCAGCCAATCAAGCGGCCACCGACAACCATGGAGTCGTCAGGCCGAATGATCAAATGGGCGATAGAGATTCAGAGCCTTAAAATCACATTTGAGCCAAGAAAAGCGGTAAAGGGGCAAGCATTTGCTGATTTTATTGTAGAGATGACTCGGCCCTCTGATTCTCAAATCCCATACCAAGTCTGGAAGGTTTACGTGGACGGGAGCTCCACTTCAAATGGGTGTGGGGCAGGCGTCATATGTCAGTCGCCAGAAGGCGAAGGGTACGAGTATGCTCTACGTTTTAACTTCCAAGCCTCGAATAACGAGGCGGAATATGAAGCTTTACTGGCCGGTATCCGCATGTGTAAGGCGGCTGGGGCAAGAAGAATAGACGCCTGCTCTGACTCACAATTGATAGTGAGTCAGTATTATGGCAAATACGAAGCAACCCATCCGGCCATTATTAAATATTTGCATGCGGCCGAGTCACTTGAAGAGTTTCATCTAACTCAAGTACCCAGGTCTGAAAATAACCAGGCGGATGCTCTTTCAAAGTTGGCATCCTCGGCCTCCTGTGACACTCCAAGAACCGGTTTCTGGGAAGTTATGGAAAAGAGGAGTATTTAAGAAGATCCTATCGGAATTCTAGATCGAAGTTCAACCTGGATGGACCCAATCAGGGCATATTTAACAAACGGCACCTTGCCGGATGATCATCACCAGGCAGCCTTACTAAAAAAGCGAGCGTCCAGTTTTGAGATGCGAAAGGGGGAACTCTTCAAGAAAGGGTACCTTCAACCCCTCTTGAAATGTGTTACCCTAGAAAAAGGACGAGAAGTCTTAGAAGATCAACACTCTGGGTACTGCGCCTCTCATGTAGGCGGCAGGTCGCTTGCTCAACGAGCAAGGCGGCAAGGTTACTTTTGGTCTACCTTAGAAGAAGACGCCATGGAGATGGTGAAAAAGTGTGACAAGTGCCAAAGTTTTGGCAAGTTAATCCACCGTCCGGTTACTGATCTTACGGCTATACATAGCCCACTTCCGTTTGCTAAATGAGGCATGGATATCCTAGGTCCCTATACGCCTGCTACAGGCGGCAGGAAGTACATACTTATTGCAGTCGACTACTTCACCAAATGGGTAGAAGCAGAGGCTGTTAAGGGAATCAAGACGAAGGATGTGATCTCGTCATCTGGAAAAATGTCATCACTCGGTTTGGGGTGCCCATGTCTATGGTATTTGATAATGGTCCCCAATTTGAGACGCCTGTTCTCAAAAATTGGTTGGGAGACCAAGGCAACTCATACTGCTTTGCATCAGTCGGCCGTCCTCAAGCAAACGGCCAAGTAGAAGCTTTTAATAAGATCATCTCAAACGATCTTAAGAAGAAGATTGAACGAGCAGGCGGCCTATGGGCAGACGAACTACCACATGTTCTCTGGGCCATTAGGATGACTAAAAAGGGGCGACTGGAGAAACTCCATTCCTCCTAACTTATGGGGCAGAAGTTGTTCTTCCAATTGAACATTACGAGCCGACTCTTCGAATAATGTTGTATGACGAAGAGGCGAATTGGGAGTCCATGCGCCTGGCATTGGACTCACTCCCAGAGCGAAGGGGCAATGCAACCCTGCGCCATGAAATCTACCGCTTGAGAATGACAAGGTCATATAACAAAAGAGTGCACAAGCGTCCACTCAAAGTGGGGGACTTTGTAAAAGAAAGATGGAAGCAGTCGGTAGGGCTAATGAGTCAAGCAAATTAACTCCCAACTGGGAAGGACCCTACCGAATCAATGAAGAGGTCTGGGACGGCACCTATCGCCTGGAAACACCAGACGGCCAACCCTTGCCTCGAACCTGGAATGTAGATAATTTAAAGAAGTATTATTTTTGAATGATGTAAATAGTCAAGAGCTACTAATAAAGTTTGCTATTTTGCTTCATTAGTATTGTACTTAGAGAGGCATGCCGCCTGCTCCATGAGCAGCCGGCTACTCTCCATTTTTTCATCAATTGAGGGGCATGCCAACTGGTAAAACAGCCGGCTACTCTCCATTTTACTCAAATATGCATTCAATTATGAGGGGCACGCTGTCTGTAGTTATACAGTCGGCTACTCTCCTATACTCAGTTCGCCATTTACCTAAGGCCTATGGCCGAATGATCAGACCAGGTGCCCAGCCAACTGATCCAATCCTCAAACTAATACGACCTGTCCCAACATCACAGCAGGCGTCCGACGGCATCCCTCCGGATGAAATTCGTCGCAGAGAGCAGCTCCCTTTTGGGTGGAACATTGCTCTATAAACTAATTACACGGCACCTAGACGACTGTCCCCCAAGGGCAACCTCATAGTCGTTTTTGAGACAAGGATAACTCTAACACTAAACCAAACAAGTGTTAGCAGTTAACATCCGCGTCGAATGGCCGGCTGTATTACTTGGGATAAGTACAGCCGGTACCTCTTTAGTGAATAGCCAACAAAAATTGGCGAATCAAGGGGATCAGCTGGCCTCTGCCGCCTGGTACCTCTACTACTCAAGCTTAGAAGCTGACAAATGAGTAATCTCAAAGATTACTCATAAGTCACTCTCTCATACTTAGTAGGAATTCAAAAAGGTATGAAGAGTCCGCCTATCCAAAGGCAAACAAAAGCTCTTGTACTGCGACCCCTACTAAGATGATTTCCTTTTAGACCAAACATGTTTGAAAATCTGGTTCGTAGGCCGACTGTTTTTTGGCAAACAGGGACTCACGAACTATTCTTATTTAACCAAACAGGCGGGCTGGTTAAAAGCGGCCTGTTCCTTTCTAAAAATAAACAAACCTAACGTGTTTCTTAAATACGTTGGGGATCCGACTAGATAAATGGCCGACTAATTGTCTAACCTAGAACCAAGACAACCAGTCGTCCAGGGGCATAGGCAGTCGGTACCTACTACCTGTTAGCAATTTTTGCCTTACAAATTTTAAAAACATTTTTTAAAAAGAAACAGTCGGTATGGTATGCAAGCGGATAGTAAGGATCCTTTACACTTAGCAAAAACAAAGCATGAACAATATTCAGTGAGAAAAGACGACCGAAAGATGGTCGCCACATTCATATAAACAGCCGGCCATATAATCCGGAAAAATTTTCATAAACCCTGGCCCCTTGGCCAGGTAAAGTGATACAAGAACAAATGGCGTGCAGGCCGGAGAAAAGTTTGAAGAAATAAAGCTTTAAGCATTGGGAGGGGCTTCGGTGTTAGTTGCCGCCTTTTCGAGCTCAATGATGGGCGCTTGATTCTCCAAAGCGTCCTTCTTTGTTGTCTCGTCTTCAGGGGCTGGAGCTTTAGATGCATCCACCTCAATTGGTTGTAACGCCACCACCTCTTCTTCCTCTTCAGAGCTGGAGTCGACCGCCTCGTCTTCACCAGCCGCCTGCTGCATGATCATTCGGTTGTACTCTTCAGTACAAGCGTTGAACTTCTTATCCCAGGCGGCATACTGAGCTTTTGGGAAGAGGGCTGTCCAGGTCATCTTCATGATCTGAGCCAAGTCCTCCATCATAGCTTGAGCCAAAGCCATCTTTTCAGCCTCGGCCTTAGCTTTGAGATCTTTGGTGATGGCCTCATCCTGCTTTTGCAGGCGCTCCTTGACACTCTCCAAGGATTTCTTAAGAGTTTCATGTTGGTGCGCCATATGCTTAAGAGGCTTCAGCTCTTCTCAGAGATCTTTGATAGTCGCCTCCAGCTCATTGTTCTTCTTTTTGGCCGCCTCCAACTCGGTGCGGACAGCCGAAGTGGCCTGCGCCTGATTCTAAAGAATATCAGTTATCAAAATTTCATTTTGGGCAATTTGAAACATTGCCTTATCAACGTCAGAGGCGGCCATAGCTTTAGCAGCCTTTACCTCTTTGTTCTTGGCGCTGATTGGCCTGCGGAGGCCGTGTACTCGCAGCATGGTCTGGAAAAAGGAAAACAAGCGTCAGATTTGAAAATAGCAGGCGGCACACAAAGTCAACATTTTAAAAAATAAAAAATATTCTAAGTCTACCTCGGAAAGGAGACCCATGATGTCGTCTAGGTCAAGGGTGCCGACTCCCTTGATCGCATCCCTCTCCTCTTGAGGGACGGCCTTAATCATAGACTTGGCCATTTGGACCAAGTCTGGTTCTTGAGGGCTGCCTGCATTCAGAAAAGAGAAACATCAAAGACATGAAGAAAGCAAGGAAGAAATAAGTTAAGTCTAGAAGAGCAGTTTATACTTCTTGGCGGCCGACTGTCCCTAAGGACCTGTGACGGTTTACCCACACTTTGTGGGGTGATTGGTTGTTTGTCAGCCGACTATTTCCTGGCAGATCCAGGCGTACTCCCAGCAGTCGTCTTCCAAACTTTTAAGTCTGGCTGTTGGGAGGAAGAGGGTTTGGAAGTGCCCGCCTGCGAAAAAGATGTATGGTCAATACTGATAAAAGCAGGTTTTCAAGACAAGTTCGAAGGCTCGGAGCTTACTATGGGTGACTCCTTGGCAGGAGAATCAGAAGAGGTCCGCTTCTGATGCATGATGGAGGTCCACAATAAGGCGGCCGCGTTTTTAGATGCAGAAATGTGGTCCATAGCCTCAACTGAAAATGAGCACCACAAAGAGTTAGAAATTTTTTTTGAAAACAAATCCAAAGATGTGTACATATGCTCAAGAGGCCGGCTACCTCTGGAGGACCGACTGCTAAGGCCGCAGGCGGCCAGAAAAAACTCGTCATAGAGCCATTGAAACTCTGGGACGCAGTTTAGGGGCACTTGCTCTCGTACCCTAGTAGTAGAGTTTGCCCTAATCTCTACTTTGAAGAGTCCTCGGTCAAGGATCTCTTCCCTAGCTTTGCGGGGAACAAGCGGCATGCTGCGACCGCTTGCTAGAAGAGGCGGATCCTTGTTCCACCTATTGTAGCGCTTGTTCAGCAGCTTGTCAGGGCTGGCAATGATGAGGAAGGTGTTTCCCCAATCCTTCCATTTATTTTCTTTGCCCCTCGTCATCAAATAGCCTTTGTGGCTCGTTATTTGGTACCAGCCGGTACCGCTTGCTTTGGGGGTCCGGCTAAGATAGTTCATATGGGTGAACGCCTCAAAATTCAGCTCCACCCCATGCATTTCACATCCGGCTAAATAGCCAAGGATGTTGAACCGGGAATTCGAGGCTAACTGCCATAGCCCCACCTCGTATCCATCGAGGATTTGTTGAACAACCGGGTGCAAGGGAAATCGCAGACCAACCTTAATGGCCGCCTCGTAGCAGCCAAAACAGGCGTCCCCGTAGCTAGTCCCCGGGGGCCAGACGACTGTATCCTCAGCATCCGGCACAAATACTTGAAAATTAGGACCTATAACATGGTCCGATGGAAAAGAGTCTATTCGTTCTTTCATGGCCTTGATCCAGCCCTTTGGGACATGACAGTAGTAAGGAGTATTCAACTCCCTATGAGAGGCGGATGGTTCCGACCAGGCGTCCCCCTTTTCAGCCGCATGAGAAAGTCTCGCCTCATGCAAAACGAGAATGCCTTTCCTCTGAGTTTATAGAGAGGCGGCTTGAAGAGCTTGAGTCAGACTCGCTATCAGAAGAGTCCGACTCCTCCCCTCTTCCTGAGGGGGCCGACCCCTTTTCTTCTTCAGGGGCCGTCTATTGACAGGCCAGGTCAACAGTGAAGTGGGAAGGGGCTAACTTAGCTCCCTCTTCAGAGCTCTCGGCAGAGGGGCCACCTTGGGTCCCTGCAGTATCAGGCGGCTGGTCCGACAGCTCACTAATCTGAACCCGGAAAGGGGAGCCATCAGAGTTCTCAATCCTCTTGGTCTTTTTTGTTCTTGCCATACTGTCCTGCATAGATACAAAGACAGTTGGATTCCGGGACTTGCGCAAAGTTTAAAGTACCGCAGGGCAGTCGGCACCCCTAGTCCTAGACGCAGCCGTCCCCGGTGACCGGCTGATTGCTAACCTAGGTCGTGCCGGATGCTTTTGAGGTCTCATTTTAAAAAAAGAAAGAAAAAGTGCAAAAGCAAAACGAATGAAGGAACATACGGTTACCTGAAACTTAAGTTCTGAAGGAGAGCTTGATCGAACAGGCGCCTAACAAAAGCGACACTAGTAAAAAATAATCGGCAGGTCAAAAGTGGAAAATTCTCAGAGCTCAAGTTTAGGGGTCCGAGAGTTCTCTTGAAAAGTTTTCAAATGTGAACAAAAGACTTGGTCAACATGCCCTTATATAGGGCAAAAGGAGAATGCGAAGGGTCGCTTCCAAATTCAAAAAACGAGCGGGAAAAATGCTCGGCCCATCATAGGGCGACACCTGTAGCAGGTCGTCGCCTGTTACAGGCCGACACCCGTCACAAGTGACATGTGAATAGTCACATGCCACCTGTGAGCGGCAAATGATTAGGGAATTTTTCCCTACCAATCATCATCTGACAAGTGGACCATTCAGGCTCTGCAAGTCTACCACATTCAAACAAAGCTATTTAAATCAAATAAAAGTCTAACACATTCTAACAAAACTTTTTGTATAAAATGAAAGTCTAACACATTCAAACCACGCTTTTTGAATCAAATGAAAGTGAAATGCATTCTACCAAGCTAATTGAATCAAATGAAAGTCAAACACATTCAAACAAAGCTATTTGAATCAAATGAAAGTCAAATACATTCTAAAAAGCTAATTGAATCAAAATGAAAGTCAAACACATTCAAACAAAGCTTTTTAAATCAAATGAAAGTCTAACACATTCAAACAAAGCTATTTCAATCAAATGAAAGTCAAATACATTCAACAATGCTTATTGAATCAAATAAATGTCAAACACGTTCTAACAAAGCATTTTAAATCAAATGAAAGTCAAACACATTCAAACAAAGCTATTTAAATCAAATGAAAATGAATTGCATTCTACAAAGCTAATTGTATCAAATGAAAGTCAAATACATTCAAACAAAGCTTTTTAAATCAAATGAAAGTCTAGCACATTCAAACAAAGCTATTTCAATCAAATGAAAGTCAAATGCATTCAACAATGCTTATTGAACCAAATAAATGTCAAACACATTCTAACAAAGCTTTTTAAATCAAATGAAAAACAAACACATTCAAACAAAGCTATTTAAATCAAATGAAAATGAATTGAATTCTACAAAGCTAATTGAATAAAATGAAAGTCAAACACATTCAAACAAAGTTATTTGGATCAAATGAAAGTCAAACACATTCAAACAAAACTTTTTGAATTAAATGAAAGTCAAACACATTCAAACAAATCTTTTTAAAATCAAACGAAAGTCAAATGCATTCTACAAAGCTAATTGAATCAAATGAAAGTCAAACACATTCAAACAAAGCTTTTTAAATCAAATGAAAGTCTAACAAATTCGAACAAAGCTATTTGAATCAAATGAAAGTCAAATTTATTCAACAATGCATATTGAATCAAATGAAAGTCAAACACATTCAAACAAAGCTTTTTAAATCAAATGAAATTCAAACACATTCAATCGACGCTATTTGAATCAAATGAAAGTGAAATGCATTCTACAAAGCTAATTGAATCAAATGAAAGTCAAACACATTCAAACAAAGCTATTTGAATCAAATGAAATTCAAATACCCTCTACAAAGCTAATTGAATAAAATGAAAGTCAAACACATTCAAACAAAGCTTTTAAATAAAATGAAAGTCTAACACATTCAAACAAAGCTATTTGAATCAAATGAGTGTCAAATGTATTCAACAATGCTTATTGAATCAAAAGAAAGTCAAACACAATCAATCAAAGCTTTTTGAATCAAATGAAAGTCAAACACATTCAAACAAAGCTTTTTTAATCAAATGAAAGTCAAACACATTCAAACAAAGCTATTTAAATCAAATGAAAGTGAAATGCATTCTACAAAGCTAATTGAATCAAATGAAAGTCAAACACAGTCAAACATAGCTATTTTAATCAAATGAAAGTCAAATACATTCTACAAAGCTAATTGAATCAAATGAAAGTCAAACACATTCAAACAAAGCTTTTTAAATCAAATGAAAGTCTAACACATTCAAACAAAGCTATTTCGATCAAATGAAAGTCAAATGCATTCAACAATGCTTATTTAATCAAATATATGTCAAACACGTTCTAACAAATCTTTTTAAATCAAATGAAAGTCAAACACATTCAAACAAAGCTATCTAAAACAAATGAAAATGAATTGCATTCTACAAAGCTAATTGAATCAAACGAAAGTCAAATACATTCAAACAAAGCTTTTTAAATCAAATGAAGGTCTAACACATTCAAACAAAGCTATTTCGATCAAATGAAAGTCAAATGCATTCAACAATGCTTATTGAATCAAATATATGTCAAACACGTTCTAACAAATCTTTTTAAATCAAATGAAAGTCAAACACATTCAAACAAAGCTATTTAAAACAAATGAAAACGAATTGCATTCTACAAAGCTAATTGAATCAAACGAAAGTCAAATACATTCAAACAAAGCTTTTTAAATCAAATGAAAGTCAAACACATTCAAACAAAGCAATTTAAATCAAATGAAAATGAATTGCATTCTACGAAGGTAATTGAATCAAATGAAAGTTAAACACATTCAAACGAAGCTATTTGAATCAAATGAAAGTCAAACACATTCAGACAAAGCTTTTTGAACTAAATGAAAGGCAAACACATTCTAACAAATCTTTTTAAAATCAAACGAAAGTCAAATGCATTTTACAAAGCTAATTGAATCAAATGAAAGTCAAACACATTCAAACAAACCTTTTTAAATCAAATGAAAGTCTAACAAATTCAAAAAACGCTATTTGAATCAAATGAAAGTCAAATGTATTCAACAATGCATATTGAATCAAATGAAAGTCAAACACATTCAAACATAGCTTTTTGAATCAAATGAAAGTCAAACACATTCAATCGACGCTATTAGGATCAAATGAAAGTGAAATGCATTCTACAAAGCTAATTGTATCAAATGAAAGTCAAATACATTCAAACAAAGCTTTTTAAATCAAATGAAAGTCTAGCACATTCAAACAAAGCTATTTCAATCAAATGAAAGTCAAATGCATTCAACAATGCTTATTGAACCAAATAAATGTCAAACACATTCTAAAAAGCTTTTTAAATCAAATGAAAGTCAAACACATTCAAACAAAGCTATTTAAATCAAATGAAAATGAATTTAATTCTACAAAGCTAATTGAATAAAATGAAAGTCAAACACATTCAAACAAAGTTATTTGGATCAAATGAAAGTCAAACACATTCAAACAAAACTTTTTGAATTAAATGAAAGTCAAACACATTAAAACAAATCTTTTTAAAATCAAACGAAAGTCAAATGCATTCTACAAAGCTAATTGAATCAAATGAAAGTCAAACACATTCAAACAAAGCTATTTGAATCAAATGAAAGTCAAATACATTCTAAAAAGCTAATTGAATCAAAATGAAAGTCAAACACATTCAAACAAAGCTTTTTAAATCAAATGAAAGTCTAACACATTCAAACAAAGCAATTTCAATCAAATGAAAGTCAAATGCATTCAACAATGCTTATTGAATCAAATGAAAGTGAAATGCATTCTACAAAGCTAATTGAATCAAATGAAAGTCAAACACATTCAAACAAAGCTATTTGCTATTTGAATCAAATGAAAGTCAAATACCCTCTACAAAGCTAATTGAATAATATGAAAGTCAAACACATTCAAACAAAGCTTTTAAATAAAATGAAAGTCTAACACATTCAAACAAAGCTATTTGAATCAAATGAGTGTCAAATGTATTCAACAATGCTTATTGAATCAAAAGAAAGTCAAACACAATCAATCAAAGCTTTTTGAATCAAATGAAAGTCAAACACATTCAAACAAAGCTTTTTTAATCAAATGAAAGTCAAACACATTCAAACAAAGCTATTTAAATCAAATGAAAGTGAAATGCATTCTACAAAGCTAATTGAATCAAATGAAAGTCAAACACAGTCAAACAAAGCTATTTTAATCAAATGAAAGTCAAATACATTCTACAAAGCTAATTGAATCAAATTAAAGTCAAACACATTCAAACAAAGCTTTTTAAATCAAATGAAAGTCTAACACATTCAAACAAAGCTATTTCGATCAAATGAAAGTCAAATGCATTCAACAATGCTTATTGAATCAAATATATGTCAAACACGTTCTAACAAATCTTTTTAAATCAAATGAAAGTCAAACACATTCAAACAAAGCTATTTAAAACAAATGAAAATGAATTGCATTCTACAAAGCTAATTGAATCAAACGAAAGTCAAATACATTCAAACAAAGCTTTTTAAATCAAATGAAAGTCTAACACATTCAAACAAAGCTATTTCAATCAAATGAAAGTCAAATGCATTCAACAATGCTTATTGAATCAAAGAAATGTCAAACACATTCTAACAAAGCTTTTTAAATCAAATGAAAGTCAAACACATTCAAACAAAGCAATTTAAATCAAATGAAAATGAATTGCATTCTACAAAGGTAATTGAATCAAATTAAAGTTAAACACATTCAAACGAAGCTATTTGAATCAAATGAAAGTCAAACACATTCAGACAAAGCTTTTTGAACTAAATGAAAGGCAAACACATTCAAACAAATCTTTTTAAAATCAAACGAAAGTCAAATGCATTTTACAAAGCTAATTGAATCAAATGAAAGTCAAACACATTCAAACAAACCTTTTTAAATCAAATGAAAGTCTAACAAATTCAAAAAACGCTATTTGAATCAAATGAAAGTCAAATGTATTCAACAATGCATATTGAATCAAATGAAAGTCAAACACATTCAAACATAGCTTTTTGAATCAAATGAAAGTCAAACACATTCAATCGACGCTATTAGGATCAAATGAAAGTGAAATGCATTCTACAAAGCTAATTGTATCAAATGAAAGTCAAATACATTCAAACAAAGCTTTTTAAATCAAATGAAAGTCTAGCACATTCAAACAAAGCTATTTCAATCAAATGAAAGTCAAATGCATTCAACAATGCTTATTGAACCAAATAAATGTCAAACACATTCTAACAAAGCTTTTTAAATCAAATGAAAAACAAACACATTCAAACAAAGCTATTTAAATCAAATGAAAATGAATTGAATTCTACAAAGCTAATTGAATAAAATGAAAGTCAAACACATTCAAACAAAGTTATTTGGATCAAATGAAAGTCAAACACATTCAAACAAAACTTTTTGAATTAAATGAAAGTCAAACACATTCAAACAAATCTTTTTAAAATCAAACGAAAGTCAAATGCATTCTACAAAGCTAATTGAATCAAATGAAAGTCAAACACATTCAAACAAAGCTTTTTAAATCAAATGAAAGTCTAACAAATTCGAACAAAGCTATTTGAATCAAATGAAAGTCAAATTTATTCAACAATGCATATTGAATCAAATGAAAGTCAAACACATTCAAACAAAGCTTTTTAAATCAAATGAAATTCAAACACATTCAATCGACGCTATTTGAATCAAATGAAAGTGAAATGCATTCTACAAAGCTAATTGAATCAAATGAAAGTCAAACACATTCAAACAAAGCTATTTGAATCAAATGAAAGTCAAATACCCTCTACAAAGCTAATTGAATAAAATGAAAGTCAAACACATTCAAACAAAGCTTTTAAATAAAATGAAAGTCTAACACATTCAAACAAAGCTATTTGAATCAAATGAGTGTCAAATGTATTCAACAATGCTTATTGAATCAAAAGAAAGTCAAACACAATCAATCAAAGCTTTTTGAATCAAATGAAAGTCAAACACATTCAAACAAAGCTTTTTGAATCAAATGAAAGTCAAACACATTCAAACAAAGCTATTTAAATCAAATGAAAGTGAAATGCATTCTACAAAGCTAATTGAATCAAATGAAAGTCAAACACAGTCAAACATAGCTATTTTAATCAAATGAAAGTCAAATACATTCTACAAAGCTAATTGAATCAAATGAAAGTCAAACACATTCAAACAAAGCTTTTTAAATCAAATGAAAGTCTAACACATTCAAACAAAGCTATTTCGATCAAATGAAAGTCAAATGCATTCAACAATGCTTATTGAATCAAATATATGTCAAACACGTTCTAACAAATCTTTTTAAATCAAATGAAAGTCAAACACATTCAAACAAAGCTATCTAAAACAAATGAAAATGAATTGCATTCTACAAAGCTAATTGAATCAAACGAAAGTCAAATACATTCAAACAAAGCTTTTTAAATCAAATGAAGGTCTAACACATTCAAACAAAGCTATTTCGATCAAATGAAAGTCAAATGCATTCAACAATGCTTATTGAATCAAATATATGTCAAACACGTTCTAACAAATCTTTTTAAATCAAATGAAAGTCAAACACATTCAAACAAAGCTATTTAAAACAAATGAAAACGAATTGCATTCTACAAAGCTAATTGAATCAAACGAAAGTAAAATACATTCAAACAAAGCTTTTTAAATCAAATGAAAGTCAAACACATTCAAACAAAGCAATTTAAATCAAATGAAAATGAATTGCATTCTACGAAGGTAATTGAATCAAATGAAAGTTAAACACATTCAAACGAAGCTATTTGAATCAAATGAAAGTCAAACACATTCAGACAAAGCTTTTTGAACTAAATGAAAGGCAAACACATTCTAACAAATCTTTTTAAAATCAAACGAAAGTCAAATGCATTTTACAAAGCTAATTGAATCAAATGAAAGTCAAACACATTCAAACAAACCTTTTTAAATCAAATGAAAGTCTAACAAATTCAAAAAACGCTATTTGAATCAAATGAAAGTCAAATGTATTCAACAATGCATATTGAATCAAATGAAAGTCAAACACATTCAAACATAGCTTTTTGAATCAAATGAAAGTCAAACACATTCAATCGACGCTATTAGGATCAAATGAAAGTGAAATGCATTCTACAAAGCTAATTGTATCAAATGAAAGTCAAATACATTCAAACAAAGCTTTTTAAATCAAATGAAAGTCTAGCACATTCAAACAAAGCTATTTCAATCAAATGAAAGTCAAATGCATTCAACAATGCTTATTGAACCAAATAAATGTCAAACACATTCTAAAAAGCTTTTTAAATCAAATGAAAGTCAAACACATTCAAACAAAGCTATTTAAATCAAATGAAAATGAATTTAATTCTACAAAGCTAATTGAATAAAATGAAAGTCAAACACATTCAAACAAAGTTATTTGGATCAAATGAAAGTCAAACACATTCAAACAAAACTTTTTGAATTAAATGAAAGTCAAACACATTAAAACAAATCTTTTTAAAATCAAACGAAAGTCAAATGCATTCTACAAAGCTAATTGAATCAAATGAAAGTCAAACACATTCAAACAAAGCTATTTGAATCAAATGAAAGTCAAATACATTCTAAAAAGCTAATTGAATCAAAATGAAAGTCAAACACATTCAAACAAAGCTTTTTAAATCAAATGAAAGTCTAACACATTCAAACAAAGCAATTTCAATCAAATGAAAGTCAAATGCATTCAACAATGCTTATTGAATAAAATGAAAGTGAAATGCATTCTACAAAGCTAATTGAATCAAATGAAAGTCAAACACATTCAAACAAAGCTATTTGCTATTTGAATCAAATGAAAGTCAAATACCCTCTACAAAGCTAATTGAATAATATGAAAGTCAAACACATTCAAACAAAGCTTTTAAATAAAATGAAAGTCTAACACATTCAAACAAAGCTATTTGAATCAAATGAGTGTCAAATGTATTAAACAATGCTTATTGAATCAAAAGAAAGTCAAACACAATCAATCAAAGGTTTTTGAATCAAATGAAAGTCAAACACATTCAAACAAAGCTTTTTGAATCAAATGAAAGTCAAACACATTCAAACAAAGCTATTTAAATCAAATGAAAGTGAAATGCATTCTACAAAGCTAATTGAATCAAATGAAAGTCAAACACAGTCAAACAAAGCTATTTTAATCAAATGAAAGTCAAACACAGTCAAACAAAGCTATTTTAATCAAATGAAAGTCAAATACATTCTACAAAGCTAATTGAATCAAATTAAAGTCAAACACATTCAAACAAAGCTTTTTAAATCAAATGAAAGTCTAACACATTCAAACAAAGCTATTTCGATCAAATGAAAGTCAAATGCATTCAACAATGCTTATTGAATCAAATATATGTCAAACACGTTCTAACAAATCTTTTTAAATCAAATGAAAGTCAAACACATTCAAACAAAGCTATTTAAAACAAATGAAAATGAATTGCATTCTACAAAGCTAATTGAATCAAACGAAAGTCAAATACATTCAAACAAAGCTTTTTAAATCAAATGAAAGTCTAACACATTCAAACAAAGCTATTTCAATCAAATGAAAGTCAAATGCATTCAACAATGCTTATTGAATCAAAGAAATGTCAAACACATTCTAACAAAGCTTTTTAAATCAAATGAAAGTCAAACACATTCAAACAAAGCAATTTAAATCAAATGAAAATGAATTGCATTCTACAAAGGTAATTGAATCAAATTAAAGTTAAACACATTCAAACGAAGCTATTTGAATCAAATGAAAGTCAAACACATTCAGACAAAGCTTTTTGAACTAAATGAAAGGCAAACACATTCAAACAAATCTTTTTAAAATCAAACGAAAGTCAAATTCATTTTACAAAGCTTATTGAATCAAATGAAAGTCAAACACATTCAAACAAACCTTTTTAAATCAAATGAAAGTCTAACAAATTCAAAAAACGCTATTTGAATCAAATGAAAGTCAAATGTATTCAACAATGCATATTGAATCAAATGAAAGTCAAACACATTCAAACATAGCTTTTTGAATCAAATGAAAGTCAAACACATTCAATCGACGCTATTAGGATCAAATGAAAGTGAAATGCATTCTACAAAGCTAATTGTATCAAATGAAAGTCAAATACATTCAAACAAAGCTTTTTAAATCAAATGAAAGTCTAGCACATTCAAACAAAGCTATTTCAATCAAATGAAAGTCAAATGCATTCAACAATGCTTATTGAACCAAATAAATGTCAAACACATTCTAAAAAGCTTTTTAAATCAAATGAAAGTCAAACACATTCAAACAAAGCTATTTAAATCAAATGAAAATGAATTTAATTCTACAAAGCTAATTGAATAAAATGAAAGTCAAACACATTCAAACAAAGTTATTTGGATCAAATGAAAGTCAAACACATTCAAACAAAACTTTTTGAATTAAATGAAAGTCAAACACATTAAAACAAATCTTTTTAAAATCAAACGAAAGTCAAATGCATTCTACAAAGCTAATTGAATCAAATGAAAGTCAAACACATTCAAACAAAGCTATTTGAATCAAATGAAAGTCAAATACATTCTAAAAAGCTAATTGAATCAAAATGAAAGTCAAACACATTCAAACAAAGCTTTTTAAATCAAATGAAAGTCTAACACATTCAAACAAAGCAATTTCAATCAAATGAAAGTCAAATGCATTCAACAATGCTTATTGAATCAAATGAAAGTGAAATGCATTCTACAAAGCTAATTGAATCAAATGAAAGTCAAACACATTCAAACAAAGCTATTTGCTATTTGAATCAAATGAAAGTCAAATACCCTCTACAAAGCTAATTGAATAATATGAAAGTCAAACACATTCAAACAAAGCTTTTAAATAAAACGAAAGTCTAACACATTCAAACAAAGCTATTTGAATCAAATGAGTGTCAAATGTATTCAACAATGCTTATTGAATCAAAAGAAAGTCAAACACAATCAATCAAAGCTTTTTGAATCAAATGAAAGTCAAACACATTCAAACAAAGCTTTTTGAATCAAATGAAAGTCAAACACATTCAAACAAAGCTATTTAAATCAAATGAAAGTGAAATGCATTCTACAAAGCTAATTGAATCAAATGAAAGTCAAACACAGTCAAACAAAGCTATTTTAATCAAATGAAAGTCAAACACAGTCAAACAAAGCTATTTTAATCAAATGAAAGTCAAATACATTCTACAAAGCTAATTGAATCAAATTAAAGTCAAACACATTCAAACAAAGCTTTTTAAATCAAATGAAAGTCTAACACATTCAAACAAAGCTATTTCGATCAAATGAAAGTCAAATGCATTCAACAATGCTTATTGAATCAAATATATGTCAAACACGTTCTAACAAATCTTTTTAAATCAAATGAAAGTCAAACACATTCAAACAAAGCTATTTAAAACAAATGAAAATGAATTGCATTCTACAAAGCTAATTGAATCAAACGAAAGTCAAATACATTCAAACAAAGCTTTTTAAATCAAATGAAAGTCTAACACATTCAAACAAAGCTATTTCAATCAAATGAAAGTCAAATGCATTCAACAATGCTTATTGAATAAAAGAAATGTCAAACACATTCTAACAAAGCTTTTTAAATCAAATGAAAGTCAAACACATTCAAACAAAGCAATTTAAATCAAATGAAAATGAATTGCATTCTACAAAGGTAATTGAATCAAATTAAAGTTAAACACATTCAAACGAAGCTATTTGAATCAAATGAAAGTCAAACACATTCAGACAAAGCTTTTTGAACTAAATGAAAGGCAAACACATTCAAACAAATCTTTTTAAAATCAAACGAAAGTCAAATGCATTTTACAAAGCTAATTGAATCAAATGAAAGTCAAACACATTCAAACAAACCTTTTTAAATCAAATGAAAGTCTAACAAATTCAAAAAACGCTATTTGAATCAAATGAAAGTCAAATGTATTCAACAATGCATATTGAATCAAATGAAAGTCAAACACATTCAAACATAGCTTTTTGAATCAAATGAAAGTCAAACACATTCAATCGACGCTATTAGGATCAAATGAAAGTGAAATGCATTCTACAAAGCTAATTGTATCAAATGAAAGTCAAATACATTCAAACAAAGCTTTTTAAATCAAATGAAAGTCTAGCACATTCAAACAAAGCTATTTCAATCAAATGAAAGTCAAATGCATTCAACAATGCTTATTGAACCAAATAAATGTCAAACACATTCTAAAAAAGCTTTTTAAATCAAATGAAAGTCAAACACATTCAAACAAAGCTATTTAAATCAAATGAAAATGAATTGAATTCTACAAAGCTAATTGAATAAAATGAAAGTCAAACACATTCAAACAAAGTTATTTGGATCAAATGAAAGTCAAACACATTCAAACAAAACTTTTTGAATTAAATGAAAGTCAAACACATTCAAACAAATCTTTTTAAAATCAAACGAAAGTCAAATGCATTCTACAAAGCTAATTGAATCAAATGAAAGTCAAACACATTCAAACAAAGCTTTTTAAATCAAATGAAAGTCTAACAAATTCGAACAAAGCTATTTGAATCAAATGAAAGTCAAATTTATTCAACAATGCATATTGAATCAAATGAAAGTCAAACACATTCAAACAAAGCTTTTTAAATCAAATGAAATTCAAACACATTCAATCGACGCTATTTGAATCAAATGAAAGTGAAATGCATTCTACAAAGCTAATTGAATCAAATGAAAGTCAAACACATTCAAACAAAGCTATTTGAATCAAATGAAAGTCAAATACCCTCTACAAAGCTAATTGAATAAAATGAAAGTCAAACACATTAAAACAAAGCTTTTAAATAAAATGAAAGTCTAACACATTCAAACAAAGCTATTTGAATCAAATGAGTGTCAAATGTATTCAACAATGCTTATTGAATCAAAAGAAAGTCAAACACAATCAAACAAAGCTTTTTGAATCAAATGAAAGTCAAACACATTCAAACAAAGCTTTTTTAATCAAATGAAAGTCAAACACATTCAAACAAAGCTATTTAAATCAAATGAAAGTGAAATGCATTCTACAAAGCTAATTGAATCTAATGAAAGTCAAACACAGTCAAACAAAGCTATTTTAATCAAATGAAAGTCAAATACATTCTACAAAGCTAATTGAATCAAATTAAAGTGAAACATATTCAAACAAAGCTTTTTAAATCAAATGAAAGTCTAACACATTCAAACAAAGCTATTTCGATCAAATGAAAGTCAAATGCATTCAACAATGCTTATTGAATTAAATATATGTCAAACACGTTCTAACAAATCTTTTTTAATCAAATGAAAGTCAAACACATTCAAACAAAGCTATTTAAAACAAATGAAAATGAATTGCATTCTACAAAGCTAATTGAATCAAACGAAAGTCAAATACATTCAAACAAAGCTTTTTAAATCAAATGAAAGTCTAACACATTCAAACAAAGCTATTTCAATCAAATGAAAGTCAAATGCATTCAACAATGCTTATTGAATCAAAGAAATGTCAAACACATTCTAACAAAGCTTTTTAAATCAAATGAAAGTCAAACACATTCAAACAAAGCAATTTAAATCAAATGAAAATGAATTGCATTCTACAAAGGTAATTGAATCAAATGAAAGTTAAACACATTCAAACGAAGCTATTTGAATCAAATGAAAGTCAAACACATTCAGACAAAGCTTTTTGAACTAAATGAAAGGCAAACACATTCAAACAAATCTTTTTAAAATCAAACGAAAGTCAAATGCATTTTACAAAGCTAATTGAATCAAATGAAAGTCAAACACATTCAAACAAACCTTTTTAAATCAAATAAAAGTCTAACAAATTCAAAAAACGCTATTTGAATCAAATGAAAGTCAAATGTATTCAACAATGCATATTGAATCAAAGGAAAGTCAAACACATTCAAACATAGCTTTTTGAATCAAATGAAAGTCAAACACATTCAATCGACGCTATTAGGATCAAATGAAAGTGAAATGCATTCTACAAAGCTAATTGTATCAAATGAAAGTCAAATACATTCAAACAATGCTTTTTAAATCAAATGAAAGTCTAGCACATTCAAACAAAGCTATTTCAATCAAATGAAAGTCAAATGCATTCAACAATGCTTATTGAACCAAATAAATGTCAAACACATTCTAAAAAGCTTTTTAAATCAAATGAAAGTCAAACACATTCAAACAAAGCTATTTAAATCAAATGAAAATGAATTGAATTCTACAAAGCTAATTGAATAAAATGAAAGTCAAACACATTCAAACAAAGTTATTTGGATCAAATGAAAGTCAAACACATTCAAACAAAAATTTTTGAATTAAATGAAAGTCAAACACATTCAAACAAATCTTTTTAAAATCAAACGAAAGTCAAATGCATTCTACAAAGCTAATTGAATCAAATGAAAGTCAAACACATTCAAACAAAGCTTTTTAAATCAAATGAAAGTCTAACAAATTCGAACAAAGCTATTTGAATCAAATGAAAGTCAAATTTATTCAACAATGCATATTGAATCAAATGAAAGTCAAACACATTCAAACAAAGCTTTTTAAATCAAATGAAATTCAAACACATTCAATCGACGCTATTTGAATCAAATGAAAGTGAAATGCATTCTACAAAGCTAATTGAATCAAATGAAAGTCAAACACATTCAAACAAAGCTATTTGAATCAAATGAAAGTCAAATACCCTCTACAAAGCTAATTGAATAAAATGAAAGTCAAACACATTAAAACAAAGCTTTTAAATAAAATGAAAGTCTAACACATTCAAACAAAGCTATTTGAATCAAATGAATGTCAAATGTATTCAACAATGCTTATTAAATCAAAAGAAAGTCAAACACAATCAACCAAAGGTTTTTGAATCAAATGAAAGTCAAACACATTCAAACAAAGCTTTTTGAATCAAATGAAAGTCAAACACATTCAAACAAAGCTATTTAAATCAAATGAAAGTGAAATGCATTCTACAAAGCTAATTGAATCAAATGAAAGTCAAACACAGTCAAACAAAGCTATTTTAATCAAATGAAAGTCAAATACATTCTACAAAGCTAATTGAATCAAATGAAAGTCAAACACATTCAAACAAAGCTTTTTAAATCAAATGAAAGTCTAACACATTCAAACAAAGCTATTTCGATCAAATGAAAGTCAAATGCATTCAACAATGCTTATTGAATCAAATATATGTCAAACACGTTCTAACAAATCTTTTTTAATCAAATGAAAGTCAAACACATTCAAACAAAGCTATTTAAAACAAATGAAAATGAATTGCATTCTACAAAGCTAATTGAATCAAACGAAAGTCAAATACTTTCAAACAAAGCTTTTTAAATCAAATGAAAGTCTAACACATTCAAACAAAGCTATTTCAATCAAATGAAAGTCAAATGCATTCAACAATGCTTATTGAATCAAAGAAATGTCAAACACATTCTAACAAAGCTTTTTAAATCAAATGAAAGTCAAACACATTCAAACAAAGCAATTTAAATCAAATGAAAATGAATTGCATTCTACAAAGGTAATTGAATCAAATGAAAGTTAAACACATTCAAACGAAGCTATTTGAATCAAATGAAAGTCAAACACATTCAGACAAAGCTTTTTGAACTAAATGAAAGGCAAACACATTCAAACAAATCTTTTTAAAATCAAACGAAAGTCAAATGCATTTTACAAAGCTAATTGAATCAAATGAAAGTCAAACACATTCAAACAAACCTTTTTAAATCAAATGAAAGTCTAACAAATTCAAAAAACGCTATTTGAAACAAATGAAAGTCAAATGTATTCAACAATGCATATTGAATCAAATGAAAGTCAAACACATTCAAACATAGCTTTTTGAATCAAATGAAAGTCAAACACATTCAATCGACGCTATTAGGATCAAATGAAAGTGAAATGCATTCTACAAAGCTAATTGTATCAAATGAAAGTCAAATACATTCAAACAAAGCTTTTTAAATCAAATGAAAGTCTAGCACATTCAAACAAAGCTTATTCAATCAAATGAAAGTCAAATGCATTCAACAATGCTTATTGAACCAAATAAATGTCAAACACATTCTAAAAAGCTTTTTAAATCAAATGAAAGTCAAACACATTCAAACAAAGCTATTTAAATCAAATGAAAATGAATTGAATTCTACAAAGCTAATTGAATAAAATGAAAGTCAAACACATTCAAACAAAGTTATTTGGATCAAATGAAAGTCAAACACATTCATACAAAACTTTTTGAATTAAATGAAAGGCAAACACATTCAAACAAATCTTTTTAAAATCAAACGAAAGTCAAATGCATTTTACAAAGCTAATTGAATCAAATGAAAGTCAAACACATTCAAACAAACCTTTTTAAATCAAATGAAAGTCTAACAAATTAAAAAAACGCTATTTGAATCAAATGAAAGTCAAATGTATTCAACAATGCATATTGAATCAAATGAAAGTCAAACACATTCAAACATAGCTTTTTGAATCAAATGAAAGTCAAACACATTCAATCGACGCTATTAGGATCAAATGAAAGTGAAATGCATTCTACAAAGCTAATTGTATCAAATGAAAGTCAAATACATTCAAACAAAGCTTTTTAAATCAAATGAAAGTCTAGCACATTAAAATAAAGCTATTTCAATCAAATGAAAGTCAAATGCATTAAACAATGCTTATTGAACCAAATAAATGTCAAACACATTCTAAAAAGCTTTTTAAATCAAATGAAAGTCAAACACATTCAAACAAAGCAATTTAAATCAAATGAAAATGAATTGCATTCTACAAAGGTAATTGAATCAAATGAAAGTTAAACACATTCAAACGAAGCTATTTGAATCAAATGAAAGTCAAACACATTCAGACAAAGCTTTTTGAACTAAATGAAAGGCAAACACATTCAAACAAATCTTTTTAAAATCAAACGAAAGTCAAATGCATTTTACAAAGCTAATTGAATCAAATGAAAGTCAAACACATTCAAACAAACCTTTTTAAATCAAATGAAAGTCTAACAAATTCAAAAAACGCTATTTGAATCAAATGAAAGTCAAATGTATTCAACAATGCATATTGAATCAAATGAAAGTCAAACACATTCAAACATAGCTTTTTGAATCAAATGAAAGTCAAACACATTCAATCGACGCTATTAGGATCAAATGAAAGTGAAATGCATTCTACAAAGCTAATTGTATCAAATGAAAGTCAAATACATTCAAACAAAGCTTTTTAAATCAAATGAAAGTCTAGCACATTCAAACAAAGCTATTTCAATCAAGTGAAAGTCAAATGCATTAAACAATGCTTATTGAACCAAATAAATGTCAAACACATTCTAAAAAGCTTTTTAAATCAAATGAAAGTCAAACACATTCAAACAAAGCTATTTAAATCATATGAAAATGAAATTAATTCTACAAAGCTAATTGAATAAAATGAAAGTCAAACACATTCAAACAAAGTTATTTGGATCAAATGAAAGTCAAACACATTCAAACAAAACTTTTTGAATTAAATGAAAGTCAAACACATTCAAACAAATCTTTTTAAAATCAAACGAAAGTCAAATGCATTCTACAACGCTAATTGAATCAAATGAAAGTCAAACACATTCAAACAAAGCTTTTTAAATCAAATGAAAGTCTAACAAATTCGAACAAAGCTATTTGAATCAAATGAAAGTCAAATTTATTCAACAATGCATATTAAATCAAATGAAAGTCAAACACATTCAAACAAAGCTTTTTAAATCAAATGAAATTCAAACACATTCAATCGACGCTATTTGAATAAAATGAAAGTGAAATGCATTCTACAAAGCTAATTGAATCAAATGAAAGTCAAACACATTCAAACAAAGCTATTTGAATCAAATGAAAGTCAAATACCCTCTACAAAGCTAATTGAATAAAATGAAAGTCAAACACATTCAAACAAAGCTTTTAAATAAAATGAAAGTCTAACACATTCAAACAAAGCTATTTGAATCAAATGAATGTCAAATGTATTCAACAATGCTTATTGAATCAAAAGAAAGTCAAACACAATCAAACAAAGCTTTTTGAATCAAATGAAAGTCAAACACATTCAAACAAAGCTTTTTGAATCAAATGAAAGTCAAACACATTCAAACAAAGCTATTTAAATCAAATGAAAGTGAAATGCATTCTACAAAGCTAATTGAATCAAATGAAAGTCAAACACGGTCAAACAAAGCTATTTTAATCAAATGAAAGTCAAATACATTCTACAAAGCTAATTGAATCAAATGAAAGCCAAACACATTCAAACAAAGCTTTTTAAATCAAATGAAAGTCTAACACATTCAAACAAAGCTATTTCGATCAAATGAAAGTCAAATGCATTCAACAATGCTTATTGAATCAAATATATGTCAAACACGTTCTAACAAATCTTTTTAAATCAAATGAAAGTCAAACACATTCAAACAAAGCTATTTAAAACAAATGAAAATGAATTGCATTCTACAAAGCTAATTGAATCAAACGAAAGTCAAATACATTCAAACAAAGCTTTTAAATCAAATGAAAGTCTAACACATTGAAACAAAGCTATTTCAATCAAATGAAAGTCAAATGCATTCAACAATGCTTATTGAATCAAAGAAATGTCAAACACATTCTAACAAAGCTTTTTAAATCAAATGAAAGTCAAACACATTCAAACAAAGCAATTTAAATCAAATGAAAATGAATTGCATTCTACAAAGGTAATTGAATCAAATGAAAGTTAAACACATTCAAACGAAGCTATTTGAATCAAATGAAAGTCAAACACATTCAGACAAAGCTTTTTGAACTAAATGAAAGGCAAACACATTCAAACAAATCTTTTTAAAATCAAACGAAAGTCAAATGCATTTTACAAAGCTAATTGAATCAAATGAAAGTCAAACACATTCAAACAAACCTTTTTAAATCAAATGAAAGTCTAACAAATTCAAAAAACGCTATTTGAATCAAATGAAAGTCAAATGTATTCAACAATGCATATTGAATCAAATGAAAGTCAAACACATTCAAACATAGCTTTTAGAATCAAATGAAAGTCAAACACATTCAATCGACGCTATTAGGATCAAATGAAAGTGAAATGCATTCTACAAAGCTAATTGTATCAAATGAAAGTCAAATACATTCAAACAAAGCTTTTTAAATCAAATGAAAGTCTAGCACATTCAAACAAAGCTATTTCAATCAAGTGAAAGTCAAATGCATTAAACAATGCTTATTGAACCAAATAAATGTCAAACACATTCTAAAAAGCTTTTTAAATCAAATGAAAGTCAAACACATTCAAACAAAGCTATTTAAATCATATGAAAATGAATTGAATTCTACAAAGCTAATTGAATAAAATGAAAGTCAAACACATTCAAACAAAGTTATTTGGATCAAATGAAAGTCAAACACATTCAAACAAAACTTTTTGAATTAAATGAAAGTCAAACACATTCAAACAAATCTTTTTAAAATCAAACGAAAGTCAAATGCATTCTACAACGCTAATTGAATCAAATGAAAGTCAAACACATTCAAACAAAGCTTTTTAAATCAAATGAAAGTCTAACAAATTCGAACAAAGCTATTTGAATCAAATGAAAGTCAAATTTATTCAACAATGCATATTAAATCAAATGAAAGTCAAACACATTCAAACAAAGCTTTTTAAATCAAATGAAATTCAAACACATTCAATCGACGCTATTTGAATCAAATGAAAGTGAAATGCATTCTACAAAGCTAATTGAATCAAATGAAAGTCAAACACATTCAAACAAAGCTATTTGAATCAAATGAAAGTCAAATACCCTCTACAAAGCTAATTGAATAAAATGAAAGTCAAACACATTCAAACAAAGCTTTTAAATAAAATGAAAGTCTAACACATTCAAACAAAGCTATTTGAATCAAATGAATGTCAAATGTATTCAACAATGCTTATTGAATCAAAAGAAAGTCAAACACAATCAAACAAAGCTTTTTGAATCAAATGAAAGTCAAACACATTCAAACAAAGCTTTTTGAATCAAATGAAAGTCAAACACATTCAAACAAAGCTATTTAAATCAAATGAAAGTGAAATGCATTCTACAAAGCTAATTGAATCAAATGAAAGTCAAACACAGTCAAACAAAGCTATTTTAATCAAATGAAAGTCAAATACATTCTACAAAGCTAATTGAATCAAATGAAAGCCAAACACATTCAAACAAAGCTTTTTAAATCAAATGAAAGTCTAACACATTCAAACAAAGCTATTTCGATCAAATGAAAGTCAAATGCATTCAACAATGCTTATTGAATCAAATATATGTCAAACACGTTCTAACAAATCTTTTTAAATCAAATGAAAGTCAAACACATTCAAACAAAGCTATTTAAAACAAATGAAAATGAATTGCATTCTACAAAGCTAATTGAATCAAACGAAAGTCAAATACATTCAAACAAAGCTTTTAAATCAAATGAAAGTCTAACACATTGAAACAAAGCTATTTCAATCAAATGAAAGTCAAATGCATTCAACAATGCTTATTGAATCAAAGAAATGTCAAACACATTCTAACAAAGCTTTTTAAATCAAATGAAAGTCAAACACATTCAAACAAAGCAATTTAAATCAAATGAAAATGAATTGCATTCTACAAAGGTAATTGAATCAAATGAAAGTTAAACACATTCAAACGAAGCTATTTGAATCAAATGAAAGTCAAACACATTCAGACAAAGCTTTTTGAACTAAATGAAAGGCAAACACATTCAAACAAATCTTTTTAAAATCAAACGAAAGTCAAATGCATTTTACAAAGCTAATTGAATCAAATGAAAGTCAAACACATTCAAACAAACCTTTTTAAATCAAATGAAAGTCTAACAAATTCAAAAAACGCTATTTGAATCAAATGAAAGTCAAATGTATTCAACAATGCATATTGAATCAAATGAAAGTCAAACACATTCAAACATAGCTTTTTGAATCAAATGAAAGTCAAACACATTCAATCGACGCTATTAGGATCAAATGAAAGTGAAATGCATTCTACAAAGCTAATTGTATCAAATGAAAGTCAAATACATTCAAACAAAGCTTTTTAAATCAAATGAAAGTCTAGCACATTCAAACAAAGCTATTTCAATCAAATGAAAGTCAAATGCATTCAACAATGCTTATTGAACCAAATAAATGTCAAACACATTCTAAAAAGCTTTTTAAATCAAATGAAAGTCAAACACATTCAAACAAAGCTATTTAAATCAAATGAAAATGAATTGAATTCTACAAAGCTAATTGAATAAAATGAAAGTCAAACACATTCAAACAAAGTTATTTGGATCAAATGAAAGTCAAACACGTTCAAACAAAACTTTTTGAATTAAATGAAAGTCAAACACATTCAAACAAATCTTTTTAAAATCAAACGAAAGTCAAATGCATTCTACAAAGCTAATTGAATCAAATGAAAGTCAAACACATTCAAACAAAGCTTTTTAAATCAAATGAAAGTCTAACAAATTCGAACAAAGCTATTTGAATCAAATGAAAGTCAAATTTATTCAACAATGCATATTGAATCAAATGAAAGTCAAACACATTCAAACAAAGCTTTTTAAATCAAATGAAATTGAAACACATTCAATCGACGCTATTTGAATCAAATGAAAGTGAAATGCATTCTACAAAGCTTTTTGAATCAAATGAAAGTCAAACACATTCAAACAAAGCTATTTGAATCAAATGAAAGTCAAATACCCTCTACAAAGCTAATTGAATAAAATGAAAGTCAAACACATTCAAACAAAGCTTTTAAATAAAATGAAAGTCTAACACATTCAAACAAAGCTATTTGAATCAAATGAATGTCAAATGTATTCAACAATGCTTATTGAATCAAAAGAAAGTCAAACACAATCAATCAAAGCTTTTTGAATCAAATGAAAGTCAAACACATTCAAACAAAGCTTTTTGAATCAAATGAAAGTCAAACACATTTAAACAAAGCTATTTAACTCAAATGAAAGTGAAATGCATTCTACAAAGCTAATTGAATCAAATGAAAGTCAAACACAGTCAAACAAAGCTATTTTAATCAAATTAAAGTCAAATACATTCTACAAAGTTTATTGAATCAAATGAAAGTCAAACACATTCAAACAAAGCTTTTTAAATCAAATGAAAGTCTAACACATTCAAACAAAGCTATTTCAATCAAATGAAAGTCAAATGCATTCAACAATGCTTATTGAATCAAATATATGTCAAACACGTTCTAACAAATCTTTTTAAATCAAATGAAAGTCAAACACATTCAAACAAAGCTATTTAAAACAAATGAAAATGAATTGCATTCTACAAAGCTAATTGAATCAAACGAAAGTCAAATACATTCAAACAAAGCTTTTTAAATCAAATGAAAGTCTAACACATTCAAACAAAGCTATTTCAATCAAATGAAAGTCAAATGCATTCAACAATGCTTATTGAATCAAAGAAATGTCAAACACATTCTAACAAAGCTTTTTAAATCAAATGAAAGTCAAACACATTCAAACAAAGCAATTTAAATCAAATGAAAATGAATTGCATTCTACAAAGGTAATTGAATCAAATGAAAGTTAAACACATTCAAACGAAGCTATTTGAATCAAATGAAAGTCAAACACATTCAGACAAAGCTTTTTGAACTAAATGAAAGGCAAACACATTCAAACAAATCTTTTTAAAATCAAACGAAAGTCAAATGCATTTTACAAAGCTAATTGAATCAAATGAAAGTCAAACACATTCAAACAAACCTTTTTAAATCAAATGAAAGTCTAACAAATTCAAAAAACGCTATTTGAATCAAATGAAAGTCAAATGTATTCAACAATGCATATTGAATCAAATGAAAGTCAAACACATTCAAACATATCTTTTTGAATCAAATGAAAGTCAAACACATTCAATCGACGCTATTAGGATCAAATGAAAGTGAAATGCATTCTACAATGCTTATTGAACCAAATTAATGTCAAACACATTCTAAAAAGCTTTTTAAATCAAATGAAAGTCAAACACATTCAAACAAAGCTATTTAAATCAAATGAAAATGAATTGAATTCTACAAAGCTAATTGAATAAAATGAAAGTCAAACACATTCAAACAAAGTTATTTGGATCAAATGAAAGTCAAACACATTCAAACAAATCTTTTTAAAATCAAACGAAAGTCAAATGCATTCTACAAAGCTAATTGAATCAAATGAAAGTCAAACACATTCAAACAAAGCTTTTTAAATCAAATAAAAGTCTAACAAATTCGAACAAAGCTATTTGAATCAAATGAAAGTCAAATTTATTCAACAATGCATATTGAATCAAATGAAAGTCAAACACATTCAAACAAAGCTTTTTAAATCAAATGAAATTCAAACACATTCAATCGACGCTATTTGAATCAAATGAAAGTGAAATGCATTCTACAAAGCTAATTGAATCAAATGAAAGTCAAACACATTCAAACAAAGCTATTTGAATCAAATGAAAGTCAAATACCCTCTACAAAGCTAATTGAATAAAATGAAAGTCAAACACATTCAAACAAAGCTATTTGAATCAAATGAATGTCAAATGTATTCTACAATGCTTATTGAATCAAAAGAAAGTCAAACACAATCAATCAAAGCTTTTTGAATCAAATGAAAGTCAAACACATTCAAACAAAGCTTTTTGAATCAAATGAAAGTCAAACACATTTAAACAAAGCTATTTAAATCAAATGAAAGTGAAATGCATTCTACAAAGCTAATTGAATCAAATGAAAGTCAAACACAGTCAAACAAAGCTATTTTAATCAAATGAAAGTCAAATACATTCTACAAAGCTAATTGAATCAAATGAAAGTCAAACACATTCAAAACAAGGTTTTTAAATCAAATGAAGTTCTAACACATTCAAACAAAGCTATTTCGATCAAATGAAAGTCAAATGCATTCAACAATGCTTATTGAATCAAATATATGTCAAACACGTTCTAACAAATCTTTTTTAATCAAATGAAAGTCAAACACATTCAAACAAAGCTATTTAAAACAAATGAAAATGAATTGCATTCTACAAAGCTAATTGAATCAAACGAAAGTCAAATACATTCAAACAAAGCTTTTTAAATCAAATGAAAGTCTAACACATTCAAACAAAGCTATTTCAATCAAATGAAAGTCAAATGCATTCAACAATGCTTATTGAATCAAAGAAATGTCAAACACATTCTAACAAAGCTTTTTAAATCAAATGAAAGTCAAACACATTCAAACAAAGCAATTTAAATCAAATGAAAATGAATTGCATTCTACAAAGGTAATTGAATCAAATGAAAGTTTAACATATTCAAACGAAGCTATTTGAATCAAATGAAAGTCAAACACATTCAGACAAAGCATTTTGAACTAAATGAAAGGTAAACACATTCAAACAAATCTTTTTAAAATCAAACGAAAGTCAAATGCATTTTACAAAGCTATTTGAATCAAATGAAAGTTAAATACATTCTACAAAGCTAATTGAATCAAATGAAAGTCAAACAAAGCTTTTTAAATCAAATGAAAGTCTAACACATTCAAACAAAGATATTTGAATCAAATGAATGTCATATGTATTCAACAAAGCTATTTGAATCAAATGAAAGTAAAACACAATCAACCAAAGATTTTTAAATCAAATGAAAGTCAAACACATTCAAAAAAAGCTTTTTGAATCAAATGAAAGTCAAACACATTCAAACGAAGCTATTTAAATCAAATGAAAGTTAAATGCATTCTACAGAGCTAATTAAATCAAATGAAAGTCAAACACATTCAAACAAAGCTTTTTAAATCAAATGAAAGTTTAACACATTCAACCAAACCTATTTCAATCAAATGAAAGTCAAATGTATTCAACAATGCTTATTGAATCAAATAAATGTCAAATACGTTCTAACAAAGCTTTTTAAATCAAATGAAAGTCAAACACATTCAAACAAAGCTATTTAAATCGTATGAAAATGAATTGCATTCTATAAAGCTAATTGAATCAAATGAAAGTCAAACACATTAAAACAAAGCTATTTTAATCAAATGAAAGTCAAATACATTCTACAAAGCTAATTGAATCAAACGAAAGTCAAACACATTCAAACAAAGCTTTTTAATTCAAATGAAAGTCTAACATATTCAAAGAAATCTATTTGAATCAAATGAATGTCAAATGTATTCAACAATGCTTATTGAACCAAATGAAAGTCAAACACAATCAACCAAAGATTTTTGAATCAAATGAAAGTGAAACACATTCAAACAAAGCTTTTTAAATCAAATGAAAGTCAAATGCATTCAACAATGCTTATTGAATCAAATAAATATCAAACACATTCTAACAAAGCTTTTTAAATCAAATGAAAGTCAAACACATTCAAACAAAGCTATTTAAATCAAATAAAAATGAATTACATTCTACAAAGTTAATCGAATCAAATGAAAGTCAAACACATTCAAGCAAAGCTTTTTGAATCAAATGAAAGTCAAATACATTCAATCGAGGCTATTTAGATCAATGAAAATGAAATGCATTCTACAAAGCTAATTGAATCAAATGGAAGTCAAATACATTCTACAAAGCTAATTGAATCAAATGAAAGTCAAACACATTTAAACAAAGCTTTTTAAATCAAATGAAAGTCTAACACATTCAAACAAAGCTATTTGAATCAAATGAATGTCAAATGTATCCAACAATGCTTATTGAATCAAATGAAAGTCAAACATTATTAACCAAAGCTTTTTGAATCAAATTAAAGTCAAACACATTCAAACAAAGTTTTTTCAATCAAATGAAAGTCAAACACATTCAAACAAAGCTTTTTGAATCAAATGAAAATCAAACACATTCAAACAAAACATTTTGAATTAAATGAAAGTCAAACACATTCAAACAAATCTTTTAAAAATCAAACGAAAGTCAAATGCGTTCTACAAAGCTACTTGAATCGAATGAAAGTTAAACACATTCAAACAAAGCTTTTTAAATCAAATGAAAGTCTAACAAATTCATAAAAAGCTATTTGAATCAAATGAAAGTCAAATGTACTCAACAATGCAAATTGAATCAAATGAAAGTCAAACACGTTCTAACAAAGCTTTTTAAATAAATTGAAAGTCAAACACATTCAAACAAAGCTATTTAAATCAAACAAGAATGAATTGCATTCTACAAAGCTAATTGAATCAAATGAAAGTCAAACACATTCAAACAAAGCTATTTGAATCAAATGAAAATCAAATACATTCTACAAATCTAATTGAATCAAATGAAAGCAAAACACATTCAAACAAAGGTTTTTAAATCAAATGAAAGTCTAACACATTCAAACAAAGCTATTTCAATCAAATGAAAGTCAAATGTATTCAACAATGCTTATTGAATCAAAAAAAGGTCAAACACGTTCTAACAAAACTTTTTAAATCAAATGAAAGTCAAACACATTCAAACAAAGCTATTTATATCAAATGAAAATGAATTGCATTCTACAAAGCTAATTGAACCAAATGAAAGTCAAATACATTAAAACAAAGCTATTTGAATCAAATGAAAGTCAAATACATTCTACAAAGCTAATTGAATCAAATGAAAGTTAAACATATTCAAACAAAACTTTTTAATTCTAATTAAAGTCTAACACATTCAAACAATGCTATTACAATCAAATGAAAGTCAAATGCATTCAACAATGCTCATTGAATCAAATAAATGTCAAACATATTCTAACAAATCTTTTTAAATCAAATGAAAGTCAAACACATTCAAACAAAGCTATTTAAAACAAATGAAAATAAATTGCATTCTACAAAGCTAATTGAATCAAACGAAAGTCAAACACATTCAAACAAAGCTTTTTAAATCAAATGAAAGTCTAACACATTCAAACAAAGCTATTTTAATCAAATGAAAGTCAAATGCATTCAACAATGCTTCTTGAATCAAATAAATGTCAAACACATTCTAACAAAGCTTTTTAAATCAAATGAAAGTCAAACACATTCAATCAAAGCAATTTAAATAAAATGAAAATGAATTGCATTCTACAAAGCTAATTGAATCAAATGAAAGTTAAACACATTCAAACAAAGCTATTTGAATCAAATAAAAGTCAAACACATTCAGACAAAGCTTTTTGAATTAAATGAAAGACAAACACATTCAAACAAATCTTTTTTAAATCAAACGAAAGTAAAATGCATTTTACAAAGCTAATTGAATCAAATGAAAGTCAAACACATTCAAACAAACCTTTTTAAATCAAATGAAAGTCTAACAAATTCAAAAAAAGCTATTTGAATCAAATGAAAGTCAAATGTATTCAACAATGCATATTGAATCAAATGAAAGTCAAACACATTCAAACATAGCTTTTTGAATCAAATGAAAGTCAAACACATTCAATCGACGCTATTAGGATCAAATGAAAGTGAAATGCATTCTACAAAGCTAATTGTATCAAATGAAAGTCAAATACATTCAAACAAAGCTTTTTAAATCAAATGAAAGTCTAGCACATTCAAACAAAGCTATTTCAATCAAATGAAAGTCAAATGCATTCAACAATGCTTATTGAACCAAATAAATGTCAAACACATTCTAAAAAGCTTTTTAAATCAAATGAATGTCAAACACATTCAAACAAAGCTATTTAAATCAAATGAAAATGAATTGAATTCTACAAAGCTAATTGAATAAAATGAAAGTCAAACACATTCAAACAAAGTTATTTGGAACATAGCTTTTCGAATCAAATGAAAGTCAAACACATTGAAACATAGCTTTTCGAATCAAATGAAAGTCAAACACATTCAATCGACGCTATTAGGATCAAATGAAAGTGAAATGCATTCTACAAAGCTAACTGAATCAAATGAAAGTCCAACACATTCAAACAAAGCTATTTGAATCAAATGAAAGTCAAATACATTCTACAAAGCTAATTGAATCAAATGAAAGTCAAACACATTCAAACAATGCTTTTTAAATCAAATGAAAGTCTAACACATTCAAACAAAGCTATTTGAATCAAATGAATGTCAAATGTATTCAACAAAGGTATTTGAATCAAATGAAAGTAAAACACAATCAACCAAAGCTTTTTAAATCAAATGAAAGTCAAACACATTCAAACGAAGCTATTTAAATCAAATGAAAGTTAAATGCATTCTACAGAGCTAATTAAATCAAATGAAAGTCAAACACATTCAAACAAAGCTTTTTAAATCAAATGAAAGTCTAACACATTCAAACAAAGCTATTTCAATCAAATGGAAGTCAAATGTATATAAATAAAGCTTATCATATGGGAGAAACCCTAGAGAGAGAAACCCTAGAGAGAGAAAGCTTGATTTCTTCCATGGTTGCTTGATTAGTTGGTTGTTTTTCAATTAATCAATCTCAAATGGCTCGAAAGGAAAAGCAGGCCACCCCTGCTCCATCTAGACTCTCTTCTGAAATAGCTGGATCTCTAGTTGCTCCGGTTACTGCTGGTTTTCATACGGTGCATGAAGTCTTTGATGAAGGTGACGAGTTGGTTACTCCGGCCCATGGCTTAGTACATTCTTCTGTTGGGAAGATTTCTAAGCGGGATGCGCAAATGTTAGCTCTTAATTTTGGATCAGTAGGCCCTAAAGTGGTGGAAATCGCTACACCAGCTACTGTTTCATTGCCCAGCACTCAACCGGGTATCTGTCCTGCTCCTCCCTCTAATGATGCTGGGACGGGGAAGAATACAAGTTCAGAGAAGGAATCAGCTGGCGATGCATCTTTCAGTGGAAAATTGAATGCAAAAGGTGTTGGCCTTACCTATGTTGCGCCTCTTATCAAGGACGGTAAGTCAATTGCAGTGCTTCCTGCAAAAGAGGTTGAAGAGGGTACTAAGAAATGGAGGTATGCTATTGTGCTGTATGTTGTTGGGTTTTATCCCACTATTGCGTCTGTTAAGAGGTTTATTGAGGATGAATGGGGTATTCACAGTAAGCCGGATGTTTTTTGGCATGAGGATGGTTACTTTATTATCAATTTGTGTGTTGAAGATGATTCTAATAGTGTTCTGTGTGGTGGACCTTATATGTTTTCTGGCAAGCCAGTCAGCCATTGTGAAGCAGTGGTCTGAGAAATTTGATTTTAATGTTGAGATCCTCCGCACCATTCCACTATGGGTTAAAATCCCTAACCTTCCTCTTAATTGTTGGGGCCCTGAGACTCTTAGTAGGATTGGGAGTATTCTTGGTGTTCCGATTTGCGCTGACGAATGTACTACAAGGCAATTAAGGGTTACATTTGCTAGGATGTTGATTGAAATTGACATAACCAAACCCTTAGTTAAAACAGTCTGGGTTGAGAGTCCAAAAGGATAGATGATAGAATTAAAAGTTGAGTATGATTGGTCCCCTCCTTATTGTACCAAATGCAATACAGTAGGGCACATTTGCTCTGAGCCAAAAGCAAACCAGACTAAACAACCAATTAAAAAGCCTCAAGCTCAAGTTTGGGTTCAGAAGGCTACTAGAGAGCAAGTTGATAAGGATGGTTGGGCTACTGTGAGAAGAAGGGGTACTCTGAATGTTGATAAGGTTACTATCCAGACTGCTAACATGTTTGATGCTTTACCTGTTGTAGAGGAAGGTCCTATGGTGCAAGATAAACCTAGCGAGGGTGGGCCCCCTCCACAGACATGATAATTACAGTTTGGAATGTTAGGGGTCTCAATGATCCCTCTAAGATAGCTGATGTTAGGCAGCTTCTTAGTAGAACCAAAAGTGATATAGTTTGCCTTCTGGAAACTAGAGTTAAACCTCATAGAAGTAGTGTTGTTCAGAATAAGATTGGTTTTGGGCTTTCTTGGGTTTGTAATTATTCTGAGTCTAGCAAAGGAAGAATATGGCTTGGTTGGATGAAGGATAGAACTCATGTACAAGTTCATGTTGTTCACACTCAGTTCATTCATTGCACTGTTAGTAATGTTGATTACAGTAAGCAGTTTATCATCTCCTTCGTATATGGACTTCATAGCATCTTTGACAGGAAAGGTCTGTGGACTGGAATTAAAGCTCTGGGCTCTACTAGCTTACCTTGGTTATGCACTGGTGATTTTAATTCCATTTTGGAGATTGAAGATAGGGTTAATGGCAACAATGTTACTGATTATGAAACCCGTGATTTTAAGGATTTTGTGGATCATATGAATTTTGTGGAAATTAAAAGTAAGGGTCCTTATTTTTCCTGGACTAACAAGGCGCACAATGAACCTAGAACCCTTACCAGAATTGACAGAGGGTTAGTGAATTTTGAATGGCTTGTTGAATTTCCTAATATTGAGGCTCAGTTTTTAGCCCCTTCCCTTTCGGATCACTCCCCTCTTCTTTATGAAATCTTTCCTGCCTTGCCAGGTAAAGGAAAACCCTTTCGGTTCTTTAATTGTCTCACTTCCCACCCGGACTTTCAGTCTATTGTGCATAGTGTTTGGAGTGAGGGTGTGTCTGGTAGTGCTATGCAGAGAGTTTGGACTAAACTGAAGCTTCTTAAGGCCCATCTTAAAACTCTTAACAGGAATTCCTTTTCTAAAGTGGATAAACGGGTGGCTGACAGTCAGCAGGCTCTTCTTGATTTGCAAGATCTAATGGCTCTTAATCCTACTGATGTCTCCCTTGCTGGTCAGGAAAATGTTGTTATTGATGATCTTAAGTATTGGCGGTCTGTGCAGGAAAGCATTTATAGGCAAAAGTCTAGAATAGACTGGGTGTCCCTTGGAGATTCGAATACTAAATTCTTCTTTGCCATGATGAAACACAGACAATCTCGAAACAGAATTGATTCTATGCTTACTGAGAGTAATACCTAGCTTAGAGATCCCGGGGATATCGAAGCTGAAGTTCTTAGGTTTTACAAGCAGCTCATGGGTTCTGCCTCTGCTTCTTTACTCTCTGTTGATATCACTACTATGAGAAAAGGTAAGCGCCTATCTGCTGATGCTCAGAATTTCCTTGTTGCCCCAATTACTAATGTTGAAATTGATTCTGCTATTAATGGGATTCATGATGACAAGTCTCCCGGGATTGATGGTTTTAATTGCAAATTTTTTAAATCCGTATGGGATTTTATTAAGTTTGATATTTATGAGGCTGTTCACTCTTTTTTTGATTCGGGTGTGATGAATACTAATTGGAACTGTACTACTTTGACCTTAATTCCTAAAGTTCAAAATCCCTCGTATGTCAAAGATTACAAGCCTATTGCTTGCTGTACTGTGTTGTACAAAATCATTTCCAAAGTTTTGACTTCCAGGCTTGCTAAAATTGTTGGTGATATCATTGATGATTCTCAGGCCGGTTTCATCCCCGGTAAACACATTGGTGATAATATCCTTCTTGCTACCGAGCTAATAAAGGGGTATAGTCATAAATTTATTTCTCCTAGATGTATGATTAAAGTTGATTTGCATAAGGCTTATGATTCAGTTGAATGGATTTTTTTGAAAACTGTAATGGAAGAGTTAGGCTTTCCTGGTTTGTTTATTAGGTGGATCATGAGCTGTATTTCGACTGTTTCTTTTTCTATTCTCATTAATGGGTCCCCTACTCTTCCTTTCAAGGCTAAGAAGGGCCTTAGGCAAGGTGATCCAATGTCTCCTTTTCTCTTTGCTTTGGGCATGGAATACTTGTCAAGATGTCTTCATGAATTAAGCTCGATGCCTGACTTTAATTTCCATCCTAGATGTGAGAAGCTCTCTCTTGTTCATCTTATGTTTGCCGATGATTTACTGTTATTTGCTAGAGCTGACGAGGCTTCCATTAGTATGCTTCTTAATGCTTTCAGGAAGTTCTCTCTTGCTTCAGGTTTGATTGCCAATTTGGGTAAGAGTGAGGTCTACTTTGGGGGTGTTCCTGATTCTGTCCAAGCCTCTTTACTTCAGATTTTTGGTATGTCTGCTGGTTCCCTCCCCTTTAAGTATTTAGGGGTGCCATTATCTTCCAAGAAACTCACAATTCAACAATGTAAACCTCTTGTGACAAGGATCACTAGCAGAATTGAATCGTGGGTTACTAGATTCTTGTCTTATGCTGGTAGATTACAACTTATTAAAAGTGTCTTATTTGGTATTCAGACCTACTGGGCTCAGATTTTCGTCCTTCCCAAGAAAATAATTTGTGAAATTGAAAGTAGGTTTAAAGCCTTCTTATGGACTGGTTCGGCTAACCCTTCCAGGAAAGCCTTGAATGCTTGGAACACTGTTTGCCTTCCGAGGTCATGTGGGGGATGGAATATTATTTCCTTGTATGAATGGAATATTTCTGCTATTTGTAAGCTTTTATGGGACATTGCTAATAAATCGGATTCTCTTTGGGTGAAATGGATTCATAGTTATTATTTCAAAAATTGTGAATTCTGGTCTGGTAATGTTCCAAATAAATGCTCCTGGAACTTGAGGAGAATTTTGAAATGCAGGAAAGTCATTGATGATCTTGGAGGTTGGAATTCATTATTGAAGAATAATAGAGTGCAAATTAAAAAAGTCTATGGGAGGCTTAGGCAACATGCTGAGAAAGTTTCATGGAGAAGGGTTGTCTGTTATAATACTGCTTCTCCCAAAAGCATTTTTATCCTGTGGCTTGCTTGTTGTAATAAGCTTTTAACTAAAGACCGATTGCTCAAATGGCTGCCAGGTTGTGACCCTACTTGCCTTCTTTGTCTTCAGAATCAGGAGAATGTACAACATCTCTTCTTTCTCTGTCATTACTCTAGTAGAATATGGGGAAAATTGCTAGCTTTGCTCAATGTTCACAGGCCTGTCCTGGGGTTTGATCGAGAAATTGAGTGGGCTGTCAAGCACTGTAGGAAGGCAACGGCTACAGGCAGGTTGCACCTTATGCTTCTTGCTGAAGCGGTATATCATATCTGGATTCAAAGAAATAATGTTGTCTTTAATGGAGTTTGCGACCCTGTTGACAGTGTTGTTAGGAGCATTATCTTCAAAGTTTCCTGTAGATGTCAAAATGCTGACAGGAACAAGCTCCTGCTTTAGACTGTCTGGTTGCTTGTTTCCGCCCTGCTCTTGGCTGTCTGCAGAGATTTGCTCAGGGGTTTGGCCTGCTGACCTTGTTTCTGGCTGCTGCTGAAGATTCTGGAAGCTGCTTCTCTTTCTGCCTGCTGCTGCTTTGTTGCGTGTTGTAGCTGTTGCTGTTGACAGGTTGATGGTGCAGGGTGCTATAGGGTTTTGTTTTGTCTCTGATCCTACATTGTTCTGGTGCTAGCTGCTTTTGGCTGTTTTGACTGTAGTTGCTCGCTTGTTGCTGCTGTTATCTGTTTCTATTCTGTTTTGATGCTGTTGGGGGCTGTTTCTTTGGCTTTTCAGCAGCTGGTTGGATTTAGTGCAGTATTGGCTTGATGTTTTCTGTGAGCTGCTGTTTTGGTTCATTTTCTTATTGGTGTTCGCGTGGCTCTTTTGCTTGGCTGTTGTCAGTTAGTGTAGGCCTCCTTTTTGTCTTGCTGGTTTTGTTTTCCTTTTCTTTTGTTTATGTCAGGGGTGCTTTTTTGGTTTTGTTCCTTGTTTTGTTTGGTCTCTTTTGTCCTGTTCCTCTGGTTTCGGAAGATCCTCCTAGAGGGTAGCCCGTTTCCTTTGAGTTCAGATGGGTCGTGTTTTGGTCCCGGGTCTCTTGGAACGCTTCCTAGAAGGTGGCCTAGAGGCTTTGGACCTTGACCGGGGTTGGCGTGCCCTTGTGGGCTTGTGTTGTTTTGGGGTTTAGGCCGGTTGGCTATCTGTTTTTTTCTTGCTGGTTTTCAGCTTCCTTTTGGTAATAAAATTACTATTTACCAAAAAAAAAAAGTCAAATGTATTCAACAATGCTTATTGAATCAAATAAATGTCAAATACGTTCTAACAAATCTTTTTAAATCAAATGAAAGTCAAACACATTCAAACAAAGCTATTTAAATCATATGAAAATGAATTGCATTCTATAAAGCTAATTGAATCAAATGAAAGTCAAACACATTAAAACAAAGCTATTTTAATCAAATGAAAGTCAAATACATTCTACAAAGCTAATTGAATCAAACGAAAGTCAAACACATTCAAACAAAGCTATTTGAATCAAATGAAAGTCAAATACATTCTACAAAGCTAATTGAATCAAATGAATGTCAAATGTATTCAACAATGCTTATTGAATCAAATGAAAGTCAAACACAATCAACCAAAGCTTTTTGAATCTATAGAAAGTCAAACACATTCAAACAAAGATTTTTAAATCAAATGAAAGTCAAATGCATTCAACAATGCTTATTGAATCAAATAAATATCAAACACATTCTAACAAAGCTTTTTAAATCAAATGAAAGTCAAACACATTCAAACAAAGCTATTTAAATCAAATAAAAATGAATTACATTCTACAAAGTTAATTGAATCAAATGAAAGTCAAACACATTCAAGCAAAGCTTTTTGAATCAAATGAAAGTCAAATACATTCAATCGAGGCTATTTAGATCAATGAAAGTGAAATACATTCTACAAAGCTAATTGAATCAAATGGAAGTCAATTACATTCTACAAAGCTAATTGAATCAATGAAAGTCAAAACACATTTAAACAAAGCTTTTTAAATCAAATGAAAGTCTAACACATTCAAACAAAGCTATTTGAATCAAATGAATGTCAAATGTATCCAACAATGCTTATTGAATCAAATGAAAGTCAAACATTATCAACCAAAGCTTTTTGAATCAAATTAAAGTCAAACACATTCAAACAAAGTTTTTTCAATCAAATGAAAGTCAAACACATTCAAACAAAGCTATTTAAATCAAATAAAAATCAAACACATTCAAACAAAACATTTTGAATTAAATGAAAGTCAAACACATTCAAACAAATCTTTTAAAAATCAAACGAAAGTCAAATGCGTTCTACAAAGGTACTTGAATCGAATGAAAGTTAAACACATTCAAACAAAGCTTTTTAAATCAAATGAAAGTCTAACAAATTCAAAAAAAGCTATTTGAATCAAATGAAAGTCAAATGTACTCAACAATGCAAATTGAATCAAATGAAAGTCAAACACATTCAAACAAAGCTTTTTGAATCAAATGAAAGTCAAACACATTCAATCGATGCTATTAGAATCAAATGAAAGTGAAATGCATTCTACAAAGCTAATTGAATCAAATGAAAGTCAAACACATTCAAACAAAGCTATTTGAATCAAATGAAAGTCAAATACATTCTACAAAGCTAATTGAGTCAAATGAAAGTCAAACACATTCAAACAAAGCTTTTTAAATGAAATGAAAGTCTAACACATTCAAACAAAGCTATTTGAATCAAATGAATGTCAAATGTATTCAACAATGCTTATTGAATTAAATGAAAGTCAAACACAATCAACCAAAGCTTTTTAAATCAAATGAAAGTTAAACACATTCAAACAAAGCTTTTTAAATCAAATGAAAGTCTAAGACATTCAAACAAAGCTATTTCAATCAAATGAAAGTCAAATGCGTTCAACAATGCTTATTGAATCAAATAAATGTCAAACACGTTCTAACAAAGCTTTTTAAATAAAATGAAAGTCAAACACATTCAAACAAAGCTATTTAAATCAAACGAGAATGAATTGCATTCTACAAAGCTAATTGAATCAAATGAAAGTCAAACAAATTCAAACAAAGCTATTTGAATCAAATGAAAATCAAATACATTCTACAAATCTAATTGAATCAAATGAAAGCCAAACACATTCAAACAAAGGTTTTTAAATCAAATGAAATTCTAACACATTCAAACAAAGCTATTTCAATCAAATGAAAGTCAAATGTATTCAACAATGCTTATTGAATCAAATAAATGTCAAACACGTTCTAACAAAACTTTTTAAATCAAATGAAAGTCAAACACATTCAAACAAAGCTATTTATATCAAATGAAAATGAATTGCATTCTACAAAGCTAATTAAATCAAATGAAAGTCAAACACATTCAAACAAAGCTATTTGAATCAAATGAATTTCAAATACATTCTACAAAGCTAATTGAATCAAATGAAAGTTAAACATATTCAAACAAAACTTTTTAATTCTAATGAAAGTCTAACACATTCAAACAATGCTATTTCAATCAAATGAAAGTCAAATGCATTCAACAATGCTTATTAAATCAGATAAATGTCAAACACATTCTAACAAATCTTTTTAAATCAAATGAAAGTCAAACACATTCAAACAAAGCTATTTAAATCAAATGAAAATGAATTGCATTCTACAAAGCTAATTGAATCAAATGAAAGTCAAACACAATCAAACAAAGCTTTTTGAATCAAATAAAAGTCAAACACAGTCAAACGAAGCTATTTAAATCAAATGAAAGTGAAATGCATTCTACAAAGCTAATTGAATCAAATGAAAGTCAAACACATTCAAACAAAGCTATTTGAATCAAATGAACGTCAAATACTTTCTACAAAGCTTATTAAATCAAATGAAAGTCAAACACATTCAAACAATGCTTTTTAAATCAATTAAAAGTCTAACAAATTCAAACAAATCTATTTGAATCAAATGAAAGACAAATGTATTCAACAATGCATATTGAATCAAATGAAAGTCAAACACATTCAAACAAAGCTTTTTGAATCAAATGAAAGTCAAACACATTCAATCGAGGCTATTTAGATCAAATGAAAGTGAAATGCATTCTACAAAGCTACTTGAATCAAATGAAAGTTAAATACATTCTACAAAGCTAATTAAATAAAATAAAAGTCAAATACATTTAAACAAAGCTTTTTAAATCAAATGAAAGTCTAACACATTCAAACAAAGCTTTTTAAATCAAATGAAAGTCTAACACATTCAAACAAAGATATTTTAATCAAATGAAAGTCAAATGCATTCAACAATGCTTCTTGAATCAAATAAATGTCAAACACATTCAAACAAAGCTTTTTGAATCAAATGAAAGTCAAAACACATTAAAAAAAAGCTTTTTAAATCAAATGAAAGTCTAACACATTCAAACAAAGCTATTTGAATCAAATAAATGTCAAATGCATCCAACAATGCTTATTGAATCAAATGAAAGGCAAACATTATCAACCAAAGCTTTTTGAATCAAATTAAAGTCAAACACATTCAAACAAAGTTTTTTCAATCAAATGAAAGTCAAACACATTCAAACAAAGCTATTTGAATCAAATAAAAATCAAACACATTCAAACAAAATATTTGGAATTAAATGAAAGTCAAACACATTCAAACAAATCTTTTAAAAATCAAACGAAAGTCAAATGCGTTCTACAAAGCTACTTGAATCGAATGAAAGTTAAACACATTCAAACAAAGCTTTTTGAATCAAATGAAAGTCAAACACATTCAATCGATGCTATTAGAATCAAATGAAAGTGAATTGCATTCTACAAAGCTAATTGAATTAAATGAAAGTTAAACACATTCAAACAAAGCTATTTGAATCAAATAAAAGTCAAACACATTCAGACAAAGCTTTTTGAATTAAATGAAAGGCAAACACATTCAAACAAATCTTTTTTAAATCAAACGAACGTAAAATGCATTTTACAAAGCTAATTGAATCAAATGAAAGTCAAACACATTCAAACAAACCTTTTTAAATCAAATGAAAGTCTAACAAATTCAAAAAAAGCTATTTGAATCAAATGAAAGTCAAATGTATTCAACAATGCATATTGAATCAAATGAAAGTCAAACACATTGAAACATAGCTTTTCGAATCAAATGAAAGTCAAACACATTCAATCGACGCTATTAGGATCAAATGAAAGTGAAATGCATTCTACAAAGCTAATTGAATCAAATGAAAGTCAAACACATTCAAACAAAGCTTTTTAAATCAAATGAAAGTCTAACACATTCAAACAAAGCTATTTGAATCAAATGATTGTCAAATGTATTCAACAAAGGTATTTGAATCAAATGAAAGTAAAACACTATCAACCAAAGCTTTTTAAATCAAATGAAAGTCAAACACATTCAAAAAAAGCTTTTTGAATCAAATAAAAGTCAAACACATTCAAACGAAGCTATTTAAATCAAATGAAAGTTAAATGCATTCTACAGAGCTAATTAAATTAAATGAAAGTCAAACACATTCAAACAAAGCTTTTTAAATCAAATGAAAGTCTAACACATTCAGACAAAGCTATTTCAATCAAATGAAAGTCAAATGTATTCAACAATGCTTATTGAATCTAATAAATGTCAAATACGTTCTAACAAAGCTTTTTAAATCAAATGAAAGTCAAACACATTCAAACAAAGCTATTTAAATCTTATGAAAATGAATTGCATTCTATAAATCTAATTGAATCAAATGAAAGTCAAACACATTAAAACAAAGCTATTTTAATCAAATGAAAGTCAAATACATTCTACAAAGCTAATTGAATCAAACGAAAGTCAAACACATTCAAACAAAGATATTTGAATCAAATGAAAGTCAAATACATTCTACAAAGCTAATTGAATCAAATGAAAGCCAAACACATTTAACCAATGCTTTTTGAATCAAATGAAAGTCAAACAAAGCTTTTTGATTAAAATGAAAGTCAAACACATTCAAACAAAGCTATTTGAATCAAATGAAAATCAAACACATTCAAACAAAACATTTTGAAATAAATGAAAGTCAAACACATTCAAACAAATCTTTTAAAAATCAAACGAAAGTCAAATGCGTTCTACAAAGATACTTGAATCGAATAAAAGTTAAACACATTCAAACAAAGCTTTTTAATTCAAATGAAAGTCTAACAAATTCAAAAAAAGCTATTTGAATCAAATGAAAGTCAAATGTATTCAACAATGCATATTGAATCAAATGAAAGTCAAACACATTGAAACGTAGCTTTTCGAATCAAATGAAAGTCAAACACATTCAATCGACGCTATTAGGATCAAATGAAAGTGAAATGCATTCTACAAAGCTAATTGAATCAAATGAAAGTCAAACACATTCAAACAAAGCTATTTGAATCAAATGAAAGTCAAATACATTCTACAAAGCTAATTGAATCAAACGAAAGTCAAACACATTCAAACAAAGCTTTTTAATTCAAATGAATACCAATTTGATGTGGATTTAAACCCCTTAACCTAATAAAGAATCTAAAATCACACAATTAACACAAGCCCTTCGAATTCCCTAAGAAAATCGAACAACTTAAGAATAACGGATCGGATATGACTTTGAAAACGACCACTCCTGGAACGAATTCAACGCCTCTCAAATTACCTAGACCACTCCTGGAACTAAGTACTTTGATGAACAAAACTTAGACTACTCCTAGAACTAAGAATTGAACGTTCTAATTATCAAAACAACTCCTTGAATTGAAAATTAGCAAAAGAATTTGTAAGCAATTAAGCAAAACAAACAATTAACTTGTATTGAATTTTCTGGTTGTGTGTCCTTTGAAGACCCACGAAAATAAACTATTTATAGGCTAAGCTACTGAATTCTAAGTCTAATAAAACTAGGATAAAACCCTATCCTTGATCCTCAAGTATCCTAGATAGAATAGGAAAACCAATTCTAATGGAACTAGGAAACTAGTAATAAGACTAGTTCTAATTAACCTAAAACTTCTTAAAACAATTCCTAATTGACTTAGAAATTATTTTAAACTAAAATAACAGAAATTAAGAAGAAACCTAATTGCTTAAACCAAGAAAAACCCTTTCAAGTGAAAGGTAAAAACTTGCAAGCAAAAACTCTAGAAAAAAACTAAGTAAAGAAAATCTTTCTTTTCGTACTGCCGCCGGATAAACACCTCACGCGCCTCCTCTAGCCTCACGCGCCGGTTCATGGTGTAGCTAGGCTCAAGGTGGCTTAGGGAAGGTGGCGCGTGGCCCTTGGAGTGGCGCGTAACAACCGCAATCGCCGCCGGAAGCCGAATGTGTCATTTTGTCTTCCATGGTGATCAAGCTTCCTTCTTTCCCAATTGACCTATTGAACCTTTCCTTGTTTATTTCTTTGATTGGGCAGCCCATAATGAAGCTATTTAGACCTTCTAAAAGTGTCTTGGACCCTTGAAAAGAATAAGCCTCTTGATTCACATCAGAATCAAATGAAAGTCAAACACATTCAAACAAAGCTTTTTAAATCAAATGAAAGTCAAATGCATTCAACAATGCTTATTGAATCAAATAAATATCAAACACATTCTAACAAAGCTTTTTAAATCAAATGAAAGTCAAACACATTCAAACAAAGCTATTTAAATCAAATAAAAATGAATTACAGTCTACAAAGTTAATTGAATCAAATGAAAGTCAAACACATTCAAGCAAAGCTTTTTGAATCAAATGAAAGTCAAATACATTCAATCGAGGCTATTTAGATCAATGAAAGTGAAATGCATTCTACAAAGCTAATTGAATCAAATGGAAGTCAATTACATTCTACAAAGCAAATTGAATCAATGAAAGTCAAAACACATTTAAACAAAGCTTTTTAAATCAAATGAAAGTCTAACACATTCAAACAAAGCTATTTGAATCAAATGAATGTCAAATGTATTCAACAATGCTTATTGAATCAAATGAAAGGCAAACATTATCAACCAAAGCTTTTTGAATCAAATTAAAGTCAAACACATTCAAACAAAGTTTTTTCAATCAAATGAAAGTCAAACACATTCAAACAAAGCTATTTGAATCAAATAAAAATCAAACACATTCAAACAAAATATTTTGAATTTAATGAAAGTCAAACACATTCAAACAAATCTTTTAAAAATCAAACGAAAGTCAAATGCGTTCTACAAAGCTACTTGAATCGAATGAAAGTTAAACACATTTAAACAAAGCTTTTTAAATCAAATGAAAGTCTAACAAATTCAAAAAAAGTTATTTGAATCAAATGAAAGTCAAATGTACTAAACAATGCAAATTGAATCAAATGAAAGTCAAACACATTCAAACAAAGCTTTTTGGAAAAGTCAAAGACATTAAAATAGAGAAAGTGAAACCCTAGAGAGAGAAAGCTTGTTTTTTCCATGTTTATGGTGCTTGATTTAGCTGGTTTTAGTCCCTAAATCTATTTCTATGGCTAGAAAGAAGAAGCAAGCTACTCCTGCCCCATCTAAGCTTACAACTGAAATCACTGAGTCACTATTTGTTCCTGTTTCAACTGGAATTCAGCCTGTTCATGAGGTGTTTGATGAGGGAGATGAACTTGTCACACCTGCTCCTGGACTTGTCCACTCCTCTGCAGGAATGATTTCTCGTAGAGATGCTGAATTGCTAGCTTTAAGTTTTGGTTCAGTTTGCCCCAAAACCAATGTAACAGTAACTTCTCCGGTTACTGTTTCATTGCCTAACCAAGCTGCTAGCCCTTCTAGGCCTTCTGCGGGCTCTGTATTGCAAAATTCTCAACCTCCTGTCACTAATGAAACTCTGCCTGAGGCTGTTGAAAAAGATTTGTCTAATGATCGAGGGTTTACTGGAAAGCTGACTGCAAAAGGGTTTGCCCTGAATTTTATACCTCCGCAAATCAAAAATGGTAAGTCAATTGCTGTCTTGCCCAGTGCTGAAATTGAGGAAGGAAATAGGAAGTGGAGTCATGCAATTGTTCTATATGTTGTTGGGTATTATCCTACTATTGCAGCTATTAAGCGTTTTATTGTTAATGAATGGGGTATTGATAACAATCCTGATGTGTATTGGCATGATGAGGGATACTTTATAATTAATCTGCGTTCTCTAGATAATCTGAATTTTGTTATGTGTGAAAGCCCTCACATGTTTTATGGAAAACCAATTATTGTTAAACCCTGGTCTGAAAAATTTGATTTCAGTGCTGAAATTCTTCGCACTGTGCCATTGTGGGTTAAATTACCCAATCTTCCTCTCAATTGTTGGGGTGCTGAAACTTTAAGTCGAATTGGCAGCACCTTGGGTGTGCCAATTTGTGCTGATGAATGCACTTCAAGACAGCTAAGAGTGTCGTTTGCCAGATTACTTGTGGAAATAGACATTACAAAACCTCTAGCAAAGTCTGTTTGGGTTGAAAGTCCTAAAGGTGAGACAGTGGAATTAAAGGTGGTTTATGAGTGGACTCCTTCCTTCTGTATTAAATGTAATAAGGCAGGACATAATTGTGATGAGCCTATTTCAACTAATCAGCCTGCTCCTGTAGTCCAAGCTCAGAAGAAGGTTTGGGTTCAAAAACAAAAGCAAGGGTCTGGAACTAAAGTTTCAGGTGAATGGGAAATCATGAAAAAAAAAGGTAAAGAACCTGCTGTAGCTGTGAAGCCTGTTCTTACCACTAATAAATTTGATATTCTACCTGATGAGCAATATGATGATGTTGTCTTGAGATATAAACCTAGCGGGGGTGGGCCCCCTCCAGTCCAATGATTATCACTGCCTGGAATATTAGGGGTCTTAATGATCCCTCTAAAGTGGCTGATGTGAAGCAGCTGCTTGATAGGACTAATACTGATATAATCTGCTTGCTTGAGACTAGAGTTAAACAGTTGAAATGTGCTGGGATTCAAAAGAAGATTGCACATGGTTTGTCCTGGATGTGTAATTATTCTGAGTCTAGGAAAGGTAGAATTTGGTTGGGGTGGAAGAATGATAGAGTTCATGTTGATGCTATTACTGTTCATGCTTAGTTCATTCATTGTGTTATTAGTACTCTTGATTATAGTGCTCAGATCACTGTGTCTTTTGTTTATGGTTTACATAATATTCATGATCGAAAAGATCTTTGGAGAGGTATTGGAGCCATTGGTTCTGTGTCCATGCCCTGGCTTTGCACTGGAGATTTTAATTCTGTTTTGTTACCAGAAGATAGAATTCATGGAAATGTTGTGACAGATTATGAAGTTCGAGATTTCAAGGATTTTATTGATCAAATGAACTTTTCTGAAATCAAAAGCAAGGGGTCTTATTTCTCCTGGTCTAATAAGGCTCACTCAGGCCCTAGAACTCAGACTAGAATTGATAGGGGTGTGGTTAATAGTGAATGGCTCTATCAATTTCCAAATGTGGAAGCTGTTTATCTTCCTCCTTCTCTTTCTGATCATACTCCTCTTTTGTATGAGGTTCTCCCTCCTGCTCCTGGTAAGGGAAAGCCCTTTAGATTTCTTAATCATATGCTTAATCACCCTGATTTCATGAAAATAGTGGATGAAACTTGGAGTGAAGGATTTCAGGGTAATGCTATGAGTAGAATTTGGAGAAAATGTAAGAATCTGAAGGTTAAGCTTAAAGAGCTTAATTCCAAAGTCTATGGTAATGTTGAAATGAGAGTTGATTTAGCTCAACAGGATGTCTTGGAAGTTCAGAACCAAATGGCTAGTGATCCTCATCCTGACTTGCTGGTTCAGGAGGCTACTGCTATTCAACAACTCAAATATTGGAGATCTGTTCAGGAGAGTATTTATAGAAAGAAAGCTAGGGTGGAATGGGTTAAAACTTGGTGACTCCAACACCAAGTATTTTTTCTCCATGATGAAACAGAGGCAAGCTAGGAACAAAATTGATTCTATTTATAATGAACACCATGTGCTCCTTAAGACTCCTGCTGACATAGAGACAGAGATTGTGTCTTTTTATAAACTTCTCATGGGTTCGAGCTCTTCTGTTCTTGATGCTGTTGATCTTAGTACCATGAGAGCTGGGAAACAGCTTTCTGTTGAAGCTCAGAATTTGCTTATTAGTCCTGTGGTTAATTCTGAGATTGACTGTGCAATCAAAAGTATCTCTGATGTTAAATCCCCTGGTATTGATGGGTTCAACTCTAAATTTTTCAAGCAGACCTGGGACATTATTAAATTTGAGATTTATGAAGCTGTCCATGATTTTTTTGATACTGGAACTTTGCATCCTCAGTGGAATTGTACAACTCTGACCTTGGTTCCTAAAATCCAGAGTCCTTCTTTTGTAAAGGATTTCAGACCTATAGCTTGCTGCACTGTTCTTTATAAGATTATCTCCAAGATCTTGACTGCTAGGCTTGCTCAAGTTGTTGGTGAAATTGTTGATGAAGCTCAAGCAGGTTTTATTCCTGGTAAACATATTGGAGACAACATCTTATTAGCTACAGAGCTAATCAAAGGGTATACTCACAAGCACATTACCCCTAGATGTATGATTAAGGTTGATCTGAAAAAAGCTTATGACTCCATTGAATGGAGTTTTCTGCAGACTGTAATGTTTGAGATTGGTTTTCCTTCTGTGTTTGTCAATTGGATTATGGTGTGCATCTCTACAGTGTCATTTTCTATTCTGATTAATGGCTCTCCTTCTGTTCCTTTTAAAGCTCAGAAGGGTCTGAGACAAGGTGATCCCATGTCTCCTTTCCTCTTTGCTATAGGAATGGAGTATTTATCCAGATGCTTGCATGATTTGGCTACTGTACCTGATTTTAACTTTCACCCCAGATGTGAGAGGCTTCTGATTACTCACTTAATGTTTGCAGATGATCTATTGTTGTTTACGCTTAAAAGTGAGGTGTATTTTGGAGGGGTGGGCATTGAGTTACAGGCTGCTCTTTTGAGTAGGTTAGGTATGGTTGCAGGCTCTATCCCTTTCAAGTATCTTGGAGTGCCCCTTTCTTCTAAGAAATTAACTATTCAGCAATGCAAACCCCTGGTTAACAGGATTACTAGCAGAATTGAAGGGTGGGCTTCAAAGTTTCTCTCTTATGCTGGTCGTTTACAGCTCATTAAGAGTGTTCTTTTTGGAATTCAAACATATTGGGCTCAAATTTTTATATTACCTAAGAAGATTATGAAGGAGATTGAATCTAGATTTAAAGCTTTCTTGTGGACTGGTAATGCCAATCCCTCTAAGAAAGCTCTTATTGCTTGGAGCACTGTTTGTTTGCCTAAATCATGTGGAGGCTGGAACATTATTTTTCTTCATGATTGGAATATCTCTGCTATTTGTAAGATTTTATGGGATATAGCTCACAAAACTGATTCCCTCTGGGTTAAGTGGGTTCACATTTACTATTTCAGGTCAGTCAGTTTCTGGGAGGCTGATATTCCTAAGAAAAGTTCTTGGGTGCTTAGGAAAATTATGAAGTACAGGGGGCTGATTGATGATATTGGTGGATGGGATCTTGTAATGACTAATAACAAGGTTCAAATTAAGCTGATCTATAAAAAACTCAGATTACAGGCTTCAAAGGTCCCTTGGAAAAGACTTACTTGTAATAATAGTGCTTCTCCAAGAAGTATCTTCATCCTTTGGCTGGCTCTTTGGAACAGGTTGCTTACTAAAGATAGAGTTCTCAAATGGAATCCTACTTGTGACCCTGTGTGTTTACTGTGTTTACAGGAAAATGAAACTCATCACCATCTTTTCTTTCTCTGTAACTATTCTAAGAGAATCTGGGAGAAGGTTCTGCAACTTCTCAAATGTCACAAGGCTGTTCAAGGTTTTGATCAGGAAATGGACTGGGCTATGAAGAGAGGTAGACGATCAAAGTCAAATGCTAGGCTTCATCTGATGTTCCTGGCTGAGACTGTTTACAGCATTTGGATACAGAGGAACAACACCATGTTCAATGGCAATTGTGAGTCTGCTGAAACTGTTTTCAGGGCAGTGGTTTACAGGGTTTCATGCAGGTGTAATGAGGCTGATAGACAGGCTTTGATCTATGTGCCTACTTAGTGTTGGTAGATGCTTGTTGCTGTTCTGGTTTTGTCTTGTTTCTGGTTGTTTCTGTTGTTTAGCTTTGTGCTGGTTTGTTTAGCCTGTTTTCAGGTCTTTTGTCCTGTGCCTTTGGTCTTTAGTGACCCTCCTAGAGGGTAGCTTTGGGTCTCTGAGTTCAGATGGGCTGTGTTTGGTTTTTGGACTTCAGAAACCCTTCCTAGAAGGTGGGCTGACAGTTCAAGGCCTTGGCCAGTTTGTGTTGCCCTTTAGGCTTTGTTGTCTTTCTTGGCTTTTGTGTTTGTTCCCTTTTTTCTGCTGTTTTCAGCTTCTTTGGTAATAAAATTCTATTTACCAAAAAAAAAAAACAAAGCTTTTTGAATCAAATGAAAGTCAAACACATTCAATCGATGCTATTAGAATCAAATTAAAGTGAAATGCATTCTACAAAGCTAATTGAATCAAATGAAAGTCAAACACATTCAAACAAACCTATTTGAATCAAATGAAAGCCAAATACATTTTACAAAGCTAATTGAGTCAAATAAAAGTCAAACACATTCAAACAAAGCTTTTTAAATGAAATGAAAGTCTAAGACATTCAAACAAAGCTATTTGAATCAAATGAATGTCAAATGTATTCAACAATGCTTATTGAATCAAACGAAAGTCAAACACAATCAACCAAAGCTTTTTGAATCAAATGAAAGTCAAACACATTCAAACAAAGCTTTTTAAATCAAATGAAAGTCTAACACATTCAAACAAAGCTATTTCAATCAAATGAAAGTCAAATGCATTCAACAATGCTTATTGAATCAAATAAATGTCAAACAAGTTCTATCAAAGCTTTTTAAATAAAATGAAAGTCAAACACATTCAAACAAAGCTATTTAAATCAAACGAGAATGAATTGCATTCTACAAAGCTAATTGAATCAAATGAAAGTTAAACACATTCAAACAAAGCTATTTGAATCAAATGAAAGTCAAATACATTCTACAAAGCTAATTGACTCAATTGAAAGTTAAACATATTCAAACAAAACTTTTTAATTCTAATGAAAGTCTAACACATTCAAACAAAGCTATTTCAATCAAATGAAAGTCAAATGCATTCAACAATGCTTATTGAATCAAATAAATGTCAAACACATTTTAACAAAGCTTTTTAAATCAAATGAAAGTCAAACACATTCAAACAAAGCTATTTAAATCAAATGAAAATGAATTGCATTCTATAAAGTTAATTGAATCAAATGAAAGTCAAACACATTCTAACAAAACTTTTTAAATCAAATGAAAGTAAAAAACATTCAAACAAAGCTTTTTAAAATCAAATGAAAGTAAAAAACATTCAAACAAAGTTTTTAAATCAAATGAAAGTCTAACAAATTCAAACAAAGCTATTTAAATCAAATGAAAGTCAAATGTATTCAACAATGCATATTGAATCAAATGAAAGTCAAACACATTCAAACAAAGCTTTTTGAATCAAATGAAAGTCAAACACATTCAATCGAGGCTATTCAGATCAAATGAAAGTGAAATGCATTCTACAAAGCTATTTGAATCAAATTAATGTCAAATGTATTCAACAATGCTTATTGAATCAAATGAAAGCCAAACACAATCAACCAAAGCTTTTTGAATCAAATGAAAGTCAAACACTTTCAAACAAAGCTTTTTAATTCAAATGAAAGTCTAACACATTCAAAGAAAGCTATTTGAATCAAATGAATGTCAAATGTATTCAACAATGCTTATTGAATCAAATGAAAGTCAAACACAATCAACCAAAGCTTTTTGAATCAAATGAAAGTCAAACACATTGAAACAAAGCTTTTTAAATCAAATGAAAGTCAAATGCATTCAAAAATTCTTATTGAATCAAATAAATATCAAACACATTCTAACAAAGCTTTTTAAATCAAATGAAAGTCAAACACATTCAAACAAAGCAATTTAAATCAAATGAAAATGAATTGCATTCTACAAAGGTAATTGAATCAAATGAAAGTTAAACACATTCAAACAAAGCTATTTGAATCAAATGAAGATCAAACACATTCAGACAAAGCTTTTTGAATTAAATGAAAGGCAAACACATTTAAACAAATCTTTTTCAAATCAAACGAAAGACAAATGCATTTTACAAAGCTAATTGAATCAAATGAAAGTAAAACACATTCAAACAAACCTTTTAAATCAAATGAAAGTCTAACAAATTCAAAAAACGCTATTTGAATCAAATGAAAGTCAAATGTATTCAACAATGCATATTGAATCAAATGAAAGTCAAACACATTCAAACATAGCTTTTTGAATCAAATGAAAGTCAAACACATTCAATCGACGCTATTAGGATCAAATGAAAGTGAAATGCATTCTACAAAGCTAATTGAATCAAATGAAAGTCAAACACATTCAAACAAAGCTATTTGAATCAAATGAAAGTTATATACATTCGACAAAGCTAATAAAATCAAATGAAAGTCAAACACATTCAAACAAAGCTTTTTAAATCAAATGAAAGTCTAACACATTCAAACAAAGCTATTAGAATCAAATGAATGTCATATGTATTCAACAAAGCTATTTGAATCAAATGAAAGTAAAACACAATCAACCAAAGCTTTTTAAATCAAATGAAAGTCAAACACATTCAAAAAAAGCTTTTTGAATCAAATGAAAGTCAAACACATTCAAACGAAGCTATTTAAATCAAATGAAAGTTAAATGCATTCTACATAGCTAATTAAATCAAATGAAAGTCAAACACATTCAAACAAAGCTTTTTAAATCAAATGAAAGTTTAACACATTCAACCAAACCTATTTTAATCAAATGAAAGTCAAATGTATTCAACAATGCTTATTGAATCAAATAAATGTCAAATACGTTCTAACAAAGCTTTTTAAATCAAATGAAAGTCAAACACATTCAAACAAAGCTATTTAAATCGTATGAAAATGAATTGCATTCCATAAAGCTAATTGAATCAAATGAAAGTCAAACACATTAAAACAAAGCTATTTTAATCAAATGAAAGTCAAATACATTCTACAAAGTTAATAGAATCAAATGAAAGTCAAACACATTCAAACAAAGTTATTTGGATCATATGAAAGTCAAACACATTCAAACAAAACTTTTTGAATTAAATGAAAGTCAAACACATTCAAACAAATATTTTTAAAATCAAACGAAAGTCAAATGCATTCTACAAAGCTAATTGAATCAAATGAAAGTTAAACACATTCAAACAAAGCTTTTTAAATAAAATGAAAGTCTAACAAATTCGAACAAAGCTATTTGAATCAAATGAAAGTCAAATTTATTCAACAATGCATATTAAATCAAATGAAAGTCAAACACATTCAAACATAGCTTTTTGAATCAAATGAAAGTTAAACACATTCAATCGACGCTATTAGGATCAAATGAAAGTGAAATGCATTCTACAAAGCTAATTGAATCAAATGAAAGTCAAACACATTCAAACAAAGCTATTTGAATCAAATGAAAGTTAAATACATTCTACAAAGCTAATTGAATCAAATGAAAGTCAAACACATTCGAACAAAGCTTTTTAAATCAAATGAAAGTCTAACACATTCAAACAAAGCTATTTGAATCAAATGAATGTCATATGTATTCAACAAAGCTATTTGAATCAAATGAAAGTAAAACAGAATTAACCAAAGCTTTTTAAATCAAATGAAAGTCAAACACATTCAAAAAAAGCTTTTTGAATCAAATGAAAGTCAAACACATTCAAACGAAGCTATTTAAATTAAATGAAAGTTAAATGCATTCTACAGAGCTAATTAAATCAAATGAAAGTCAAACACATTCAAACAAAGCTTTTTAAATCAAATGAAAGTTTAACACATTCAACCAAACCTATTTCAATCAAATGAAAGTCAAATGTATTCAACAATGCTTATTGAATCAAATAAATGTCAAATACGTTCTAACAAAGCTTTTTAAATCAAATGAAAGTCAAACACATTCTAACAAAGCTATTTAAATCGTATGAAAATGAATTGCATTCTATAAAGCTAATTGAATCAAATGAAAGTCAAACACATTAAAACAAAGCTATTTTAATCAATGACTCTTGTCCCTAAGGTTCAAAATCCTACTTTTGTCAAGGATTTTAGACCTATTGCTTGCTGCACAGTGTTGTACAAAATTATTTCTAAGATTTTGACTGCTAGGCTTGCCAGAGTGGTTGGAGAGGTTATTGATGAAGCTCAAGCTGGTTTCATCCCAGGGAAGCATATTGGTGATAATATTCTGCTTGCTACTGAGTTAATTAAGGGTTATAGTCATAAATTCATTTCCCCTAGATGCATGATTAAGGTGGACTTGAAAAAGGCTTATGACTCTATTGAATGGGGTTTTCTAAGGTCTGTTATGGAGGAGTTGGGTTTCCCAAATCTGTTTATTAGGTGGGTTATGGGGTGTATAACTTCTGTTTCTTTCTGTATTCTTATCAATGGTAGCCCCACCCCCCCTTTCTGTGCTAAGAAAGGTCTCAGACAAGGAGACCCCATGTCTCCTTTTTTGTTTGCTTTGGGCATGGAATATCTGTCTAGATGCCTGCATGAGTTAAGTAAGGTTCCTGATTTCAATTTTCACCCTAGATGTGAGAAGCTCTCTCTTGTTCACCTCATGTTTGCAGATGATTTGCTTATGTTTTCTAGGGCTGATGAGCATTCTGTCCAACTCTTGTTTAATGCTTTTAAGAAGTTTTCCTTTGCTTCTGGCTTGGTTGCTAACCTTAGCAAAAGTGAAGTTTACTTTGGTGGTATTCAGGCTGTTGAACAAAATGCCCTGTTATCTGTGCTGGGTATGGTGGCTGGTTCTCTCCCTTTTAGATATTTGGGGGTTCCTTTATCCTCAAAAAAGCTCACCATTCAGCAATGTAAGCCCCTTGTCCAGAGGATCACTTCCAGAATTGAGACTTGGGTTGCTAGATTTCTTTCTTACTCTGGGAGACTTCAGCTCATCAAGAGTGTTTTGTTTGGTATACAGACTTATTGGGCTCAGATTTTTGTATTGCCCAAAAAGATCTTGAGGGAGATTGAAAGCAGGTTCAAGGCTTTTCTTTGGACTGGGGTTGCTAATCCTTCCAGAAGGGCTCTAGTTGCCTGGAGCACTGTGTGTTTGCCAAGATCTTGTGGTGGCTGGAATGTTATTGCTCTCCATGACTGGAATATCTCTGCAGTTTGTAAAGCTTTATGGGACATTGCTCATAAATCTGACTCCCTTTGGGTCAGATGGGTTCACACTTATTATTTCAAACAGCATGACTTTTGGTCTTCTTGTGTCCCTAATAAATGTTCCTGGAATTTAAAGAAAATCATGAAGTGTAGGAGCATTATTGATAATATTGGAGGATGGGATTCTCTCTTGAAGAACAATAAAGTTCAAATTAAAAAAATTTATAATAAAATCAGGCAACAAGAGGAGAAGGTTCCTTGGAGAAGGGTAATCTGTAATAGCAATGCTTCTCCTAGGAGTGTTTTTATTATGTGGCTTGCTAATTGGAACAGGCTTTTAACTAAGGATAGAGTGATCAAATGGAACCCCTCCTGTGACCCCATTTGTTTACTCTGCCTTCAGGAGCCTGAGAGTGTAAATCACCTGTTTTTCCTGTGTTCCTATTCTTCCAGAATCTGGGAAAAACTGCTTTCTATTCTCCAGATTCAGAAATCTGTTCAGGGGTTTACTCAAGAGGTTCAATGGGCTGCTAAATATTGCAGGAAGTCCACTTCAAAGGGCAGGCTACATCTCATGTTTCTTGCTGAAGCTGTGTACTGTATTTGGGCTCAGAGGAACAATACCATGTTTAATGGGGTGTGTGAACCAGTTGATGCTCTTGTCAAGAAAATCATGTTCCTGGTTGCCTGTAGATGTCATGAGGCTGATAGAACCAAACTTATTCTTTCTTAATTGGTTTCTGGTTTGGTTTTGTGCTGCTGCCTTCTGGTTTTGGGTTTTGGCTTGCTGCTGGTTTTGTGCTGGCCTGTTGCTGTTGTTCTTTGGTTGCTGTCAGGCTTTCTGGTTCTGTCTTTCTGGATAGGCTGCCAAGTTCCAGGGTGCTGCCCTTGAGTTCGACTGGTGTAGATGCCTTGCTTGGCTAAGTTCCGTGTTACTCTATTTGCTGTTTCTGTCACATCTGGCCTGCTGTTTGGTTTTTTTTTTGGGTGCTGGTGCTGTTTCTGGTTGCTGTCTTTGGTCTCTTTTGAGCTGCTGTTATTGGGATGCTGTCCACTTGCTGTTGTGCTTGTTGTTTTTTTGGTGTTGTCCCTAGTTTCAGCTTTCGTTTTCTGTTTTTTGTTTGTTTTTTGGTGTTTTGCTTTGTCCTTGTTTTTTCGTGTTTTTGTTTGGTTTGTCGTTGTCCTGTTCCTTTGGTTTGGGGTTTCCCTCCTAGAGGGTAGCTCTTTTCCTTTGAGTTCAGAAGAGCCGGGTTTTGGTCCCGGGCCCTTTGGAACCCTTCCTAGAAGGTGGCCTTTGGGTCTTGGTCCTAGGCTGGTGTTTGTGTGCCCGTCGGGGCTCTTGGTGTTTTGGAGTTTTGGCCTTTTGGCTCTTGTATTTCCTTCTGCTGCTTTGCAGCTTCCCTTTGGTAATAATATTTCCTATTTACCAAAAAAAAGCTATTTTAATCAAATGAAAGTCAAATACATTCTACAAAGCTAATTGAATCAAACGAAAGTCAAAAACATTCAACCAAAGCTTTTTGAATCGAATGAAAGTCAAACACATTCAAACAGAGCTTTTTAAATCAAATGAAAGTCAAATGCATTCAACAATGCTTATTGAATCAAATAAATATCGAACACATTCTAACAAAGCTTTTCAAATCAAATGAAAGTCAAACACATTCAAACAAAGGTATTTAAATCAAATAAAAATGAATTACATTCTACAAAGTTAATTGAATCAAATGAAAGTCAAACACATTCAAACATAGTTATTTGGATCAAATGAAAGTCAAACACATTCAAACAAAACTTTTTGAATTACATGAAAGTCAAACACATTCAAACAAATCTTTTTAAAATCAAACGAAAGTCAAATGCATTCTACAAAGCTAATTGAATCAAATGAAAGTCAAACCCATTCAAACAAAGCTTTTTAAATCAAATGAAAGTCTAACAAATTCAAACAAAGCTATTTAAATCAAATGAAAGTCAAATGTATTCAACAATGCATATTGAATCAAATGAAAGTCAAACACATTCAAACAAAGCTTTTTGAATAAAATGAAAGTCAAACACATTCAATCGAGGCTATTCAGATCAAATGAAAGTGAAATGCATTCTATAAAGCTATTTGAATCAAATTAATGTCAAATGTATTCAACAATGCTTATTGAATCAAATGAAAGCCAAACACAATCAACCAAAGCTTTTTGAATCAAATGAAAGTCAAACACTTTCAAACAAAGCTTTTTAATTCAAATGAAAGTCTAACACATTCAAACAAAGCTATTTGAATCAAATGAATGTCAAATGTATTCAACAATGCTTATTGAATCAAATGAAAGTCAAACACAATCAACCAAAGCTTTTTGAATCAAATGAAAGTCAAACACATTGAAACAAAGCTTTTTAAATCAAATGAAAGTCAAATGCATTCAACAATTCTTATTGAATCAAATAAATATCAAACACATTCTAACAAAGCTTTTTAAATCAAATGAAAGTCAAACACATTCAAACAAAGCAATTTAAATCAAATGAAAATGAATTGCATTCTACAAAGGTAATTGAATCAAATGAAAGTTAAACACATTCAAACAAAGCTATTTGAATCAAATGAAAGTCAAACACATTCAGACAAAGCTTTTTGAATTAAATGAAAGGCAAACACATTTAAACAAATCTTTTTCAAATCAAACGAAAGACAAATGCATTTTACAAAGCTAATTGAATCAAATGAAAGTAAAACACATTCAAACAAACCTTTTAAATCAAATGAAAGTCTAACAAATTCAAAAAACGCTATTTGAATCAAATGAAAGTCAAATGTATTCAACAATGCATATTGAATCAAATGAAAGTCAAACACATTCAAACATAGCTTTTTGAATCAAATGAAAGTCAAACACATTCAATCGACGCTATTAGGATCAAATGAAAGTGAAATGCATTCTACAAAGCTAATTGAATCAAATGAAAGTCAAACACATTCAAACAAAGCTATTTGAATCAAATGAAAGTTATATACATTCGACAAAGCTAATAAAATCAAATGAAAGTCAAACACATTCAAACAAAGCTTTTTAAATCAAATGAAAGTCTAACACATTCAAACAAAGCTATTAGAATCAAATGAATGTCATATGTATTCAACAAAGCTATTTGAACCAAATGAAAGTAAAACACAATCAACCAAAGCTTTTTAAATCAAATGAAAGTCAAACACATTCAAAAAAAGCTTTTTGAATCAAATGAAAGTCAAACACATTCAAACAAAGCTATTTAAATCAAATGAAAGTTAAATGCATTCTACATAGCTAATTAAATCAAATGAAAGTCAAACACATTCAAACAAAGCTTTTTAAATCAAATGAAAGTTTAACACATTCAACCAAACCTATTTTAATCAAATGAAAGTCAAATGTATTCAACAATGCTTATTGAATCAAATAAATGTCAAATACGTTCTAACAAAGCTTTTTAAATCAAATGAAAGTCAAACACATTCAAACAAAGCTATTTAAATCGTATGAAAATAAAATGCATTCCATAAAGCTAATTGAATCAAATGAAAGTCAAACACATTAAAACAAAGCTATTTTAATCAAATGAAAGTCAAATACATTCTACAAAGTTAATAGAATCAAATGAAAGTCAAACACATTCAAACAAAGTTATTTGGATCATATGAAAGTCAAACACATTCAAACAAAACTTTTTGAATTAAATGAAAGTCAAACACATTCAAACAAATATTTTTAAAATCAAACGAAAGTCAAATGCATTCTACAAAGCTAATTGAATCAAATGAAAGTTAAACACATTCAAACAAAGCTTTTTAAATAAAATGAAAGTCTAACAAATTCGAACAAAGCTATTTGAATCAAATGAAAGTCAAATTTATTCAACAATGTATATTAAATCAAATGAAAGTCAAACACATTCAAACATAGCTTTTTGAATCAAATGAAAGTTAAACACATTCAATCGACGCTATTAGGATCAAATGAAAGTGAAATGCATTCTACAAAGCTAATTGAATCAAATGAAAGTCAAACACATTCAAACAAAGCTATTTGAATCAAATGAAAGTTAAATACATTCTACAAAGCTAATTGAATCAAATGAAAGTCAAACACATTCGAACAAAGCTTTTTAAATCAAATGAAAGTCTAACACATTCAAACAAAGCTATTTGAATCAAATGAATGTCATATGTATTCAACAAAGCTATTTGAATCAAATGAAAGTAAAACAGAATTAACCAAAGCTTTTTAAATCAAATGAAAGTCAAACACATTCAAAAAAAGCTTTTTGAATCAAATGAAAGTCAAACACATTCAAACGAAGCTATTTAAATTAAATGAAAGTTAAATGCATTCTACAGAGCTAATTAAATCAAATGAAAGTCAAACACATTCAAACAAAGCTTTTTAAATCAAATGAAAGTTTAACACATTCAACCAAACCTATTTCAATCAAATGAAAGTCAAATGTATTCAACAATGCTTATTGAATCAAATAAATGTCAAATACGTTCTAACAAAGCTTTTTAAATCAAATGAAAGTCAAACACATTCTAACAAAGCTATTTAAATCGTATGAAAATGAATTGCATTCTATAAAGCTAATTGAATCAAATGAAAGTCAAACACATTAAAACAAAGCTATTTTAATCAAATGAAAGTCAAACACATTAAAACAAAGCTATTTTAATCAAATGAAAGTCAAATACATTCTACAAAGCTAATTGAATCAAACGAAAGTCAAAAACATTCAACCAAAGCTTTTTGAATCGAATGAAAGTCAAACACATTCAAACAGAGCTTTTTAAATCAAATGAAAGTCAAATGCATTCAACAATGCTTATTGAATCAAATAAATATCGAACACATTCTAACAAAGCTTTTCAAATCAAATGAAAGTCAAACACATTCAAACAAAGCTATTTAAATCAAATAAAAATGAATTACATTCTACAAAGTTAATTGAATCAAATGAAAGTCAAACACATTCAAACATAGTTATTTGGATCAAATGAAAGTCAAACACATTCAAACAAAACTTTTTGAATTACATGAAAGTCAAACACATTCAAACAAATCTTTTTAAAATCAAACGAAAGTCAAATGCATTCTACAAAGCTAATTGAATCAAATGAAAGTCAAACCCATTCAAACAAAGCTTTTTAAATCAAATGAAAGTCTAACAAATTCGAACAAAGCTATTTGAATCAAATGAAAGTCAAATTTATTCAACAATGCATATTGAATCAAATGAAAGTCAAACACATTCAAACATAGCTTTTTGAATCAAATGAAAGTTTAACACATTCAAGCGACGCTATTAGGATCAAATGAAAGTGAAATGCATTCTACAAAGCTAATTGAATCAAATGAAAGTCAAACACATTCAAACAAAGCTATTTGAATCAAATGAAAGTTAAATACATTCTACAAAGCTAATTGAATCAAATGAAAGTCAAACACATTCGAACAAAGCTTTTTAAATCAAATGAAAGTCTAACACATTCAAACAAAGCTATTTGAATCAAATGAATGTCATATGTATTCAACAAAGCTATTTGAATCAAATGAAAGTAAAACAGAATTAACCAAAGCTTTTTAAATCAAATGAAAGTCAAACACATTCAAAAAAAGCTTTTTGAATCAAATGAAAGTCAAACACATTCAAACGAAGCTATTTAAATTAAATGAAAGTTAAATGCATTCTACAGAGCTAATTAAATCAAATGAAAGTCAAACACATTCAAACAAAGCTTTTTAAATCAAATGAAAGTTTAACACATTCAACCAAACCTATTTCAATCAAATGAAAGTCAAATGTATTCAACAATGCTTATTGAATCAAATAAATGTCAAATACGTTCTAACAAAGCTTTTTAAATCAAATGAAAGTCAAACACATTCTAACAAAGCTATTTAAATCGTATGAAAATGAATTGCATTCTATAAAGCTAATTGAATCAAATGAAAGTCAAACACATTAAAACAAAGCTATTTTAATCAAATGAAAGTCAAATACATTCTACAAAGCTAATTGAATCAAACGAAAGTCAAAAACATTCAACCAAAGCTTTTTGAATCGAATGAAAGTCAAACACATTCAAACAGAGCTTTTTAAATCAAATGAAAGTCAAATGCATTCAACAATGCTTATTGAATCAAATAAATATCGAACACATTCTAACAAAGCTTTTCAAATCAAATGAAAGTCAAACACATTCAAACAAAGGTATTTAAATCAAATAAAAATGAATTACATTCTACAAAGTTAATTGAATCAAATGAAAGTCAAACACATTCAAACATAGTTATTTGGATCAAATGAAAGTCAAACACATTCAAACAAAACTTTTTGAATTACATGAAAGTCAAACACATTCAAACAAATCTTTTTAAAATCAAACGAAAGTCAAATGCATTCTACAAAGCTAATTGAATCAAATGAAATTCAAACCCATTCAAACAAAGCTTTTTAAATCAAATGAAAGTCTAACAAATTCAAACAAAGCTATTTAAATCAAATGAAAGTCAAATGTATTCAACAATGCATATTGAATCAAATGAAAGTCAAACACATTCAAACAAAGCTTTTTGAATAAAATGAAAGTCAAACACATTCAATCGAGGCTATTCAGATCAAATGAAAGTGAAATGCATTCTATAAAGCTATTTGAATCAAATTAATGTCAAATGTATTCAACAATGCTTATTGAATCAAATGAAAGCCAAACACAATCAACCAAAGCTTTTTGAATCAAATGAAAGTCAAACACTTTCAAACAAAGCTTTTTAATTCAAATGAAAGTCTAACACATTCAAACAAAGCTATTTGAATCAAATGAATGTCAAATGTATTCAACAATGCTTATTGAATCAAATGAAAGTCAAACACAATCAACCAAAGCTTTTTGAATCAAATGAAAGTCAAACACATTGAAACAAAGCTTTTTAAATCAAATGAAAGTCAAATGCATTCAACAATTCTTATTGAATCAAATAAATATCAAACACATTCTAACAAAGCTTTTTAAATCAAATGAAAGTCAAACACATTCAAACAAAGCAATTTAAATCAAATGAAAATGAATTGCATTCTACAAAGGTAATTGAATCAAATGAAAGTTAAACACATTCAAACAAAGCTATTTGAATCAAATGAAAGTCAAACACATTCAGACAAAGCTTTTTGAATTAAATGAAAGGCAAACACATTTAAACAAATCTTTTTCAAATCAAACGAAAGACAAATGCATTTTACAAAGCTAATTGAATCAAATGAAAGTAAAACACATTCAAACAAACCTTTTAAATCAAATGAAAGTCTTACAAATTCAAAAAACGCTATTTGAATCAAATGAAAGTCAAATGTATTCAACAATGCATATTGAATCAAATGAAAGTCAAACACATTCAAACATAGCTTTTTGAATCAAATGAAAGTCAAACACATTCAATCGACGCTATTAGGATCAAATGAAAGTGAAATGCATTCTACAAAGCTAATTGAATCAAATGAAAGTCAAACACATTCAAACAAAGCTATTTGAATCAAATGAAAGTTATATACATTCGACAAAGCTAATAAAATCAAATGAAAGTCAAACACATTCAAACAAAGCTTTTTAAATCAAATGAAAGTCTAACACATTCAAACAAAGCTATTAGAATCAAATGAATGTCATATGTATTCAACAAAGCTATTTGAACCAAATGAAAGTAAAACACAATCAACCAAAGCTTTTTAAATCAAATGAAAGTCAAACACATTCAAAAAAAGCTTTTTGAATCAAATGAAAGTCAAACACATTCAAACAAAGCTATTTAAATCAAATGAAAGTTAAATGCATTCTACATAGCTAATTAAATCAAATGAAAGTCAAACACATTCAAACAAAGCTTTTTAAATCAAATGAAAGTTTAACACATTCAACCAAACCTATTTTAATCAAATGAAAGTCAAATGTATTCAACAATGCTTATTGAATCAAATAAATGTCAAATACGTTCTAACAAAGCTTTTTAAATCAAATGAAAGTCAAACACATTCAAACAAAGCTATTTAAATCGTATGAAAATGAATTGCATTCCATAAAGCTAATTGAATCAAATGAAAGTCAAACACATTAAAACAAAGCTATTTTAATCAAATGAAAGTCAAATACATTCTACAAAGTTAATAGAATCAAATGAAAGTCAAACACATTCAAACAAAGTTATTTGGATCATATGAAAGTCAAACACATTCAAACAAAACTTTTTGAATTAAATGAAAGTCAAACACATTCAAACAAATATTTTTAAAATCAAACGAAAGTCAAATGCATTCTACAAAGCTAATTGAATCAAATGAAAGTTAAACACATTCAAACAAAGCTTTTTAAATAAAATGAAAGTCTAACAAATTCGAACAAAGCTATTTGAATCAAATGAAAGTCAAATTTATTCAACAATGTATATTAAATCAAATGAAAGTCAAACACATTCAAACATAGCTTTTTGAATCAAATGAAAGTTAAACACATTCAATCGACGCTATTAGGATCAAATGAAAGTGAAATGCATTCTACAAAGCTAATTGAATCAAATGAAAGTCAAACACATTCAAACAAAGCTATTTGAATCAAATGAAAGTTAAATACATTCTACAAAGCTAATTGAATCAAATGAAAGTCAAACACATTCGAACAAAGCTTTTTAAATCAAATGAAAGTCTAACACATTCAAACAAAGCTATTTGAATCAAATGAATGTCATATGTATTCAACAAAGCTATTTGAATCAAATGAAAGTAAAACAGAATTAACCAAAGCTTTTTAAATCAAATGAAAGTCAAACACATTCAAAAAAAGCTTTTTGAATCAAATGAACGTCAAACACATTCAAACGAAGCTATTTAAATTAAATGAAAGTTAAATGCATTCTACAGAGCTAATTAAATCAAATGAAAGTCAAACACATTCAAACAAAGCTTTTTAAATCAAATGAAAGTTTAACACATTCAACCAAACCTATTTCAATCAAATGAAAGTCAAATGTATTCAACAATGCTTATTGAATCAAATAAATGTCAAATACGTTCTAACAAAGCTTTTTAAATCAAATGAAAGTCAAAAACATTCTAACAAAGCTATTTAAATCGTATGAAAATGAATTGCATTCTATAAAGCTAATTGAATCAAATGAAAGTCAAACACATTAAAACAAAGCTATTTTAATCAAATGAAAGTCAAACACATTAAAACAAAGCTATTTTAATCAAATGAAAGTCAAATACATTCTACAAAGCTAATTGAATCAAACGAAAGTCAAAAACATTCAACCAAAGCTTTTTGAATCGAATGAAAGTCAAACACATTCAAACAGAGCTTTTTAAATCAAATGAAAGTCAAATGCATTCAACAATGCTTATTGAATCAAATAAATATCGAACACATTCTAACAAAGCTTTTCAAATCAAATGAAAGTCAAACACATTCAAACAAAGGTATTTAAATCAAATAAAAATGAATTACATTCTACAAAGTTAATTGAATCAAATGAAAGTCAAACACATTCAAACATAGTTATTTGGATCAAATGAAAGTCAAACACATTCAAACAAAACTTTTTGAATTACATGAAAGTCAAACACATTCAAACAAATCTTTTTAAAATCAAACGAAAGTCAAATGCATTCTACAAAGCTAATTGAATCAAATGAAAGTCAAACCCATTCAAACAAAGCTTTTTAAATCAAATGAAAGTCTAACAAATTCAAACAAAGCTATTTAAATCAAATGAAAGTCAAATGTATTCAACAATGCATATTGAATCAAATGAAAGTCAAACACATTCAAACAAAGCTTTTTGAATAAAATGAAAGTCAAACACATTCAATCGAGGCTATTCAGATCAAATGAAAGTGAAATGCATTCTATAAAGCTATTTGAATCAAATTAATGTCAAATGTATTCAACAATGCTTATTGAATCAAATGAAAGCCAAACACAATCAACCAAAGCTTTTTGAATCAAATGAAAGTCAAACACTTTCAAACAAAGCTTTTTAATTCAAATGAAAGTCTAACACATTCAAACAAAGCTATTTAAATCAAATGAATGTCAAATGTATTCAACAATGCTTATTGAATCAAATGAAAGTCAAACATTATCAACCAAAGCTTTTTGAATCAAATTAAAGTCAAACACTTTCAAACAAAGTTTTTTCAATCAAATGAAAGTCAAACACATTCAAACAAAGCTATTTAAATCAATTGAAAATCAAACACATTCCAACAAAACATTTTGAATTAAATGAAAGTCAAACACATTCAAACAAATCTTTTAAAAATCAAACGAAAGTCAAATGCGTTCTACAAAGCTACTTGAATTGAATGAAAGTTAAACACATTCAAACAAAGCTTTTTAAATCAAATGAAAGTCTAACAAATTCAAAAAAAGCTATTTGAATCAAATGAAAGTCAAATGTACTCAACAATGCAAATTGAATCAAATGAAAGTCAAACACATTCAAACAAAGCTTTTTGAATCAAATGAAAGTCAAACACATTCAATCGATGCTATTAGAATCAAATGAAAGTGAAATGCATTCTACAAAGCTAATTGAATCAAATGAAAGTCAAACACATTCAAACAAAGCTATTTGAATCAAATAAAAGTCAAATACATTCTACAAAGCTAATTGAGTCAAATGAAAGTCAAACACATTCAAACAAAGCTTTTTAAATGAAATGAAAGTCTAACACATTCAAACAAAGCTATTTGAATCAAATGAATGTGAAATGTATTCAACAATGCTTATTGAATCAAACAAAAGTCAAACACAATCAAACAGAGCTTTTTAAATCAAATGAAAGTCAAACACATTCAAACAGAGCTTTTTAAATCAAATGAAAGTCAAATGCATTCAACAATGCTTATTGAATCAAATAAATATCGAACACATTCTAACAAAGCTTTTCAAATCAAATGAAAGTCAAACACATTCAAACAAAGCTATTTAAATCAAATAAAAATGAATTACATTCTACAAAGTTAATTGAATCAAATGAAAGTCAAACACATTCAAACATAGTTATTTGGATCAAATGAAAGTCAAACACATTCAAACAAAACTTTTTGAATTACATGAAAGTCAAACACATTCAAACAAATCTTTTTAAAATCAAACGAAAGTCAAATGCATTCTACAAAGCTAATTGAATCAAATGAAAGTCAAACACATTCAAACAAAGCTTTTTAAATCAAATGAAAGTCTAACAAATTCGAACAAAGCTATTTGAATCAAATGAAAGTCAAATTTATTCAACAATGCATATTGAATCAAATGAAAGTCAAACACATTCAAACATAGCTTTTTGAATCAAATGAAAGTTTAACACATTCAAGCGACGCTATTAGGATCAAATGAAAGTGAAATGCATTCTACGAAGCTAATTGAATCAAATGAAAGTCAAACACATTCAAACAAATCTATTTGAATCAAATGAAAGTTAAATACATTCTACAAAGCTAATTGAATCAAATGAAAGTCAAACACATTCGAACAAAGCTTTTTAAATCAAATGAAAGTCTAACACATTCAAACAAAGCTATTTGAATCAAATGAATGTCATATGTATTCAACAAAGCTATTTGAATCAAATGAAAGTAAACAGAATTAACCAAAGCTTTTTAAATCAAATGAAAATCAAACACATTCAAAAAAAGCTTTTTGAATCAAATGAAAGTCAAACACATTCAAACGAAGCTATTTAAATCAAATGAAAGTTAAATGCATTCTACAGAGCTAATTAAAATAAATGAAAGTCAAACACATTCAAACAAAGCTTTTTAAATCAAATGAAAGTTTAACACATTCAACCAAACCTATTTCAATCAAATGAAAGTCAAATGTATTCAACAATGCTTATTGAATCAAATAAATGTCAAATACGTTCTAACAAAGCTTTTTAAATCAAATGAAAGTCAAACACATTCAAACAAAGCTATTTAAATCGTATGAAAATGAATTGCATTCTATAAAGCTAATTGAATCAAATGAAAGTCAAACACATTAAAACAAAGCTATTTTAATCAAATGAAAGTCAAATACATTCTACAAAGCTAATTGAATCAAACGAAAGTCAAACACATTCAACCAAAGCTTTTTGAATCAAATGAAAGTCAAACACATTCAAACAAAGCTTTTTAAATCAAATGAAAGTCAAATGCATTCAACAATGCTTATTGAATCAAATAAATATCAAACACATTCTAACAAAGCTTTTCAAATCAAATGAAAGTCAAACACATTCAAACAAAGCTATTTAAATCAAATAAAAATGAATTACATTCTACAAAGTTAATTGAATCAAATGAAAGTCAAACACATTCAAGCTAAGCTTTTTGAATCAAATGAAAGTCAAACACATTCAAACAAAGCTTTTTAAATCAAATGAAAGTCTAACACATTCAAACAAAGCTATTTGAATCAAATGAATGTCAAATGTATCCAACAATGCTTATTGAATCAAATGAAAGTCAAACATTATCAACCAAAGCTTTTTGAATCAAATTAAAGTCAAACACTTTCAAACAAAGTTTTTTCAATCAAATGAAAGTCAAACACATTCAAACAAAGCTATTTAAATCAAATGAAAATCAAACACATTCAAACAAAACATTTTGAATTAAATGAAAGTCAAACACATTCAAACAAATCTTTTAAAAATCAAACGAAAGTCAAATGCGTTCTACAAAGCTACTTGAATTGAATGAAAGTTAAACACATTCAAACAAAGCTTTTTAAATCAAATGAAAGTCTAACAAATTCAAAAAAAGCTATTTGAATCAAATGAAAGTCAAATGTACTCAACAATGCAAATTGAATCAAATGAAAGTCAAACACATTCAAACAAAGCTTTTTGAATCAAATGAAAGTCAAACACATTCAATCGATGCTATTAGAATCAAATGAAAGTGAAATGCATTCTACAAAGCTAATTGAATCAAATGAAAGTCAAACACATTCAAACAAAGCTATTTGAATCAAATAAAAGTCAAATACATTCTACAAAGCTAATTGAGTCAAATGAAAGTCAAACACATTCAAACAAAGCTTTTTAAATGAAATGAAAGTCTAACACATTCAAACAAAGCTATTTGAATCAAATGAATGTGAAATGTATTCAACAATGCTTATTGAATCAAACAAAAGTCAAACACAATCAACCAAAGCTTTTTGAATCAAATGAAAGTCAAACACATTCAAACAAAGCTTTTTAAATCAAATGAAAGTCTAACACATTCAAACAAAGCTATTTCAATCAAATGAAAGTCAAACGCATTCAACAATGCTTATTGAATCAAATAAATGTCAAACACGTTCTATCAAAACTTTTTAAATAAAATGAAAGTCAAACATATTCAAACAAAGCTATTTCAATCAAATGAAAGTCAAATACATTCTACAAATCTAATTGAATCAAATGAAAGTCAAAAACATTCAAACAAAGGTTTTTAAATCAAATGAAAGTCTAACATATTCAAACAAAGCTATTTCAACAAAATGAAAGTCAAATGTATTCAACAATGCTTATTGAATCAAATAAATGTCAAACACGTTCGAACAAAGCTTTTTAAATCAAATGAAAGTCAAACACATTCAAACAAAGCTATTTAAATCAAATGAAAATGAATTGCATTCTACAAAGCTAATTGAATCAAATGAAAGTCAAACACATTCAAACAAAGCTATTTGAATCAAATGAAAGTCAAATACATTCTACAAAGCTAATTGAATCAAATGAAAGTTAAACATATTCAAACAAAACTTTTTAATTCTAATGAAAGTCTAACACATTTAAACAAAGCTATTTCAATCAAATGAAAGTCAAATGCATTCAACAATGCTCATTGAATCAAATAAATATCAAACACATTCTAACAAAGCTTTTTGAATCAAATGAAAGTCAAACACATTCAATCGATGCTATTAGAATCAAATGAAAGTGAAATGCATTCTACAAAGCTAATTGAATCAAATGAAAGTCAAACACATTCAAACAAAGCTATTTGAATCAAATGAAAGTCAAATACATTCTACAAAGCTAATTGAGTCAAATGAAAGTCAAAAACATTCAAACAAAGCTTTTTAAATGAAATGAAAGTCTAACACATTCAAACAAAGCTATTTGAATCAAATGAATGTCAAATGTTTTCAACAATGCTTATTGAATCAAACAAAAGTCAAACACAATCAACCAAAGCTTTTTGAATCAAATGAAAGTCAAACACATTCAAACAAAGCTTTTTAAATCAAATGAAAGTCTTACACACTCAAACAATGCTATTTGAATCAAATGAATGTCAAATGTATTCAACAATGCTTTTTGAATCAAATGAAAGTCAAACATTATCAACCAAAGCTTTTTGAATCAAATGAAAGTCAAACACATTCAAACAAAGCTTTTTCAATCAAATGAAAGTCAAACACATTCAAACAAAGCTTTTTCAATCAAATGAATGTCAAACACATTCAAACGAAGATATTTAAATCAAATGAAAGTGAAATGCATTCTACAAAGCTAATTGAATCAAATCAAAGTCAAACACTTTCAAACAAAGCTTTTTCAATAAAATGAAAGTCAAATATATTCTACAAAGCTAATTGAGACAAATGAAAGTCAAACACATTCAAACAAAGCTTTTTAAATGAAATGAAAGTCTAACACATTCAAACAAAGCTATTTGAATCAAATGAATGTCAAATGTATACAACAATGCTTATTGAATCAAATGAAAGTCAAACACAATCAACCAAAGCATTTTGAATCAAATGAAAGTCAAACACATTCAAACAAAGCTTTTTAAATCAAATGAAAGTCTAACACATTCAAACAAAGCTATTTCAATCAAATGAAAGTCTAATGCATTCAACAATGCTTATTGAATCAAATAAATGTCAAACATGTTCTATCAAAGCTTTTTAAATAAAATGAAAGTCAAACACATTCAAACAAAGCTATTTAAATCAAACGAGAATGAATTGCATTCTACAAAGCTAATTGAATCAAATGAAAGCCAAACACATTCAAACAAAGCTATTTGAATCAAATGAAAGTCAAATACATTCTACAAATCTAATTGAATCAAATGAAAGTCAAACACATTCAAACAAAGGTTTTTAAATCAAATGAAAGTCTAACACATTCAAACAAAGCTATTTGAATCAAATGAATGTCAAATGTATTCAACAATGCTTATTGAATCAAATGAAAGTCAAACACAATCAACCAAAGCATTTTGAATCAAATGAAAGTCAAACACATTCAAACAAAGCTTTTTAAATCAAATGAAAGTCAAACACATTCAAACAAAGCTATTTCAATCAAATGAAAGTCAAATGTATTCAACAATGCTTATTGAATCAAATAAATGTCAAACACGTTCTAACAAAGCTTTTTAAATCAAATGAAAGTCAAACACATTCAAACAAAGCTATTTAAATCAAATGAAAATGAATTGCATTCTACAAAGCTAATTGAATCAAATGAAAGTCAAACACATTCAAACAAAGCTATTTGAATCAAATGAAAGTCAAATACATTCTACAAAGCTAATTGAATCAAATGAAAGTTAAACATATTCAAACAAAACTTTTTACTTCTAATGAAAGTCTAACACATTTAAACAAAGCTATTTCAATCAAATGAAAGTCAAATGCATTCAACAATGCTTATTAAATCAAATAAATATCAAACACATTCTAACAAAGATTTTTAAATCAAATGAAAGTCAAACACATTCAAACAAAGCTATTTAAATCAAATGAAAATGAATTGCATTCTATAAAGTTAATTGAATCAAATGAAAGTCAAACACATTCTAACAAAACTTTTTAAATCAAATGAAAGTCAAACACATTCAAACAAAGCTTTTTCAATCAAATGAAAGTCAAACACATTCAAACAAAGCTTTTTCAATCAAATGAATGTCAAACACATTCAAACGAAGATATTTAAATCAAATGAAAGTGAAATGCATTCTACAAAGCTAATTGAATCAAATCAAAGTCAAACACTTTCAAACAAAGCTTTTTCAATAAAATGAAAGTCAAATACATTCTACAAAGCTAATTGAGACAAATGAAAGTCAAACACATTCAAACAAAGCTTTTTAAATGAAATGAAAGTCTAACACATTCAAACAAAGCTATTTGAATCAAATGAATGTCAAATGTATTCAACATTGCTTATTGAATCAAATGAAAGTCAAACACAATCAACCAAAGCATTTTGAATCAAATGAAAGTCAAACACATTCAAACAAAGCTTTTTAAATCAAATGAAAGTCTAACACATTCAAACAAAGCTATTTCAATCAAATGAAAGTCTAATGCATTCAACAATGCTTATTGAATCAAATAAATGTCAAACATGTTCTATCAAAGCTTTTTAAATAAAATGAAAGTCAAACACATTCAAACAAAGCTATTTAAATCAAACGAGAATGAATTGCATTCTACAAAGCTAATTGAATCAAATGAAAGCCAAACACATTCAAACAAAGCTATTTGAATCAAATGAAAGTCAAATACATTCTACAAATCTAATTGAATCAAATGAAAGTCAAACACATTCAAACAAAGCTTTTTAAATGAAATGAAAGTCTAACACATTCAAACAAAGCTATTTGAATCAAATGAATGTCAAATGTATTTAACAATGCTTATTGAATCAAATGAAAGTCAAACACAATCAACCAAAGCATTTTGAATCAAATGAAAGTCAAACACATTCAAACAAAGCTTTTTAAATCAAATGAAAGTCAAACACATTCAAACAAAGCTATTTCAATCAAATGAAAGTCAAATGTATTCAACAATGCTTATTGAATCAAATAAATGTCAAACACGTTCTAACAAAGCTTTTTAAATCAAATGAAAGTCAAACACATTCAAACAAAGCTATTTAAATCAAATGAAAATGAATTGCATTCTACAAAGCTAATTGAATCAAATGAAAGTCAAACACATTCAAACAAAGCTATTTGAATCAAATGAAAGTCAAATACATTCTACAAAGCTAATTGAATCAAATGAAAGTTAAACATATTCAAACAAAACTTTTTACTTCTAATGAAAGTCTAACACATTTAAACAAAGCTATTTCAATCAAATGAAAGTCAAATGCATTCAACAATGCTTATTGAATCAAATAAATATCAAACACATTCTAACAAAGATTTTTAAATCAAATGAAAGTCAAACACATTCAAACAAAGCTATTTAAATCAAATGAAAATGAATTGCATTCTATAAAGTTAATTGAATCAAATGAAAGTCAAACACATTCTAACAAAACTTTTTAAATCAAATGAAAGTCAAACACATTCAAACAAAGCTTTTTCAATCAAATGAAAGTCAAACACATTCAAACAAAGCTTTTTCAATCAAATGAATGTCAAACACATTCAAACGAAGATATTTAAATCAAATGAAAGTGAAATGCATTCTACAAAACTAATTGAATCAAATCAAAGTCAAACACTTTCAAACAAAGCTTTTTCAATAAAATGAAAGTCAAATACATTCTACAAAGCTAATTGAGACAAATGAAAGTCAAACATATTCAAACAAAGCTTTTTAAATGACATGAAAGTCTAACACATTCAAACAAAGCTATTTGAATCAAATGAATGTCAAATGTATTCAACAATGCTTATTGAATGAAATGAAAGTCAAACACAATCAACCAAAGCATTTTGAATCAAATGAAAGTCAAACACATTCAAACAAAGCTTTTTAAATCAAATGAAAGTCTAACACATTCAAACAAAGCTATTTCAATCAAATGAAAGTCTAATGCATTCAACAATGCTTATTGAATCAAATAAATGTCAAACATGTTCTATCAAAGCTTTTTAAATAAAATGAAAGTCAAACACATTCAAACAAAGCTATTTAAATCAAACGAGAATGAATTGCATTCTACAAAGCTAATTGAATCAAATGAAAGCCAAACACATTCAAACAAAGCTATTTGAATCAAATGAAAGTCAAATACATTCTACAAATCTAATTGAATCAAATGAAAGTCAAACACATTCAAACAAAGCTTTTTAAATGAAATGAAAGTCTAACACAATCAAACAAAGCTATTTGAATCAAATGAATGTCAAATGTATTCAACAATGCTTATTGAATCAAATGAAAGTCAAACACAATCAACCAAAGCATTTTGAATCAAATGAAAGTCAAACACATTCAAACAAAGCTTTTTAAATCAAATGAAAGTCAAACACATTCAAACAAAGCTATTTCAATCAAATGAAAGTCAAATGTATTCAACAATGCTTATTGAATCAAATAAATGTCAAACACGTTCTAACAAAGCTTTTTAAATCAAATGAAAGTCAAACACATTCAAACAAAGCTATTTAAATCAAATGAAAATGAATTGCATTCTACAAAGCTAATTGAATCAAATGAAAGTCAAACACATTCAAACAAAGCTATTTGAATCAAATGAAAGTCAAATACATTCTACAAAGCTAATTGAATCAAATGAAAGTTAAACATATTCAAACAAAACTTTTTACTTCTAATGAAAGTCTAACACATTTAAACAAAGCTATTTCAATCAAATGAAAGTCAAATGCATTCAACAATGCTTATTGAATCAAATAAATATCAAACACATTCTAACAAAGATTTTTAAATCAAATGAAAGTCAAACACATTCAAACAAAGCTATTTAAATCAAATGAAAATGAATTGCATTCTATAAAGTTAATTGAATCAAATGAAAGTCAAACACATTCTAACAAAACTTTTTAAATCAAATGAAAGTCAAAAACATTCAAACAAAGCTTTTTAAAATCAAATGAAAGTCAAACACATTCAAAAAAAGCTTTTTAAATCAAATGAAAGTCTAACAAATTCAAACAAAGCTATTTGAATCAAATGAAAGTCAAATGTATTCAACAATGCATATTGAATCAAATGAAAGTCAAACACATTCAAAAAAAGCTTTTTGAATCAAATGAAAGTCAAACACATTCAATCGAGGCTATTCTGATCAAATGAAAGTGAAACGCATTCTACAAAGCTAATTGAATCAAATGAAAGTCAAATACATTCTACAAAGCTAATTAAATCAAATAAAAGTCAAATACATTTAAACAAAGCTTTTTAAATCAAATGAAAGTCTAACACATTCAAACAAAGCTATTTGAATCAAATGAATGTCAAATATATTCAACAGTGCTTTTTGAATCAAATGAAAGTCAAACACATTCAAACAAAGCTTTTTAAATCAAATGAAAGTCTAACAAATTCAAACAAAGTTATTTGAATCAAATGAAAGTCAAACACATTCAAACAAAGCTTTTTGAATCAAATGAATGTCAAACACATTCAAACAAAGCTTTTTGAATCAAATAAAAGTCAAACACATTCAAACGAAGCTATTTAAATCAAATGAAAGTGAAATGCATTCTACAAAGCTAATTGAATCAAATGAAAGTCAAACACATTCAAACAAAGCTATTTGAATCAAATGAACGTCAAATACTTTCTACAAAGCTAATTAAATCAAATGAAAGTCAAACACATTCAAACAATGCTTTTTAAATCAAATGAAAGTCTAACAAATTCAAACAAAGCTATTTGAATAAAATGAAAGTCAAATTTATTCAACAATGCATATTGAATCAAATGAAAGTCAAACACATTCAAACAAAGCTTTTTGAATCAAATGAAAGTCAAACACATTCAATCGAGGCTATTCAGATCAAATGAAAGTGAAATGCATTCTACAAAGCTACTTGAATCAAATGAAAGTCAAATACATTCTACAAAGCTAATTAAATCAAATAAAAGTCAAAATATTTAAACAAAGCTTTTTAAATCAAATGAAAGTCTAACACATTCAAACAAAGCTATTTGAATCAAATGAATGTCAAATGTATTCAACAATGCTTTTTGAATCAAATGAAAGTCAAACATTATCAACCAAAGCTTTTTGAATCAAATGAAAGTCAAACACATTCAAACAAAGCTTTTTCAATCAAATGAAAGTCAAACACATTCAAACAAAGCTTTTTCAATCAAATGAAAGTCAAACACATTCAAACGAAGATATTTAAATCAAATGAAAGTGAAATGCATTCTACAAAGCTAATTGAATCAAATCAAAGTCAAACACTTTCAAACAAAGCTTTTTCAATAAAATGAAAGTCAAATACATTCTACAAAGCTAATTGAGACAAATGAAAGTCAAACACATTCAAACAAAGCTTTTTAAATGAAATGAAAGTCTAACACATTCAAACAAAGCTATTTGAATCAAATGAATGTCAAATGTATTCAACAATGCTTATTGAATCAAATGAAAGTCAAACACAATCAACCAAAGCATTTTGAATCAAATGAAAGTCAAACACATTCAAACAAAGCTTTTTAAATCAAATGAAAGTCTAACACATTCAAACAAAGCTATTTCAATCAAATGAAAGTCTAATGCATTCAACAATGCTTATTGAATCAAATAAATGTCAAACATGTTCTATCAAAGCTTTTTAAATAAAATGAAAGTCAAACACATTCAAACAAAGCTATTTAAATCAAACGAGAATGAATTGCATTCTACAAAGCTAATTGAATCAAATGAAAGCCAAACACATTCAAACAAAGCTATTTGAATCAAATGAAAGTCAAATACATTCTACAAATCTAATTGAATCAAATGAAAGTCAAACACATTCAAACAAAGGTTTTTAAATCAAATGAAAGCTTAACACATTCAAACAAAGCTATTTCAATCAAATGAAAGTCAAATGTATTCAACAATGCTTATTGAATCAAATAAATGTCAAACACGTTCTAACAAAGCTTTTTAAATCAAATGAAAGTCAAACACATTCAAACAAAGCTATTTAAATCAAATGAAAATGAATTGCATTCTACAAAGCTAATTGAATCAAATGAAAGTCAAACACATTCAAACAAAGCTATTTGAATCAAATGAAAGTCAAATACATTCTACAAAGCTAATTGAATCAAATGAAAGTTAAACATATTCAAACAAAACTTTTTAATTCTAATGAAAGTCTAACACATTTAAACAAAGCTATTTCAATCAAATGAAAGTCAAATACATTCAACAATGCTCATTGAATCAAATAAATGTCAAACACATTCTAACAAAGCTTTTTAAATCAAATGAAAGTCAAACACATTCAAACAAAGCTATTTAAATCAAATGAAAATGAATTGCATTCTATAAAGTTAATTGAATCAAATGAAAGTCAAACACATTCTAACAAAACTTTTTAAATCAAATGAAAGTCAAAAACATTCAAACAAAGCTTTTTAAAATCAAATGAAAGTCAAACACATTCAAACAAAGCTTTTTAAATCAAATGAAAAACTAACAAATTCAAACAAAGCTATTTGAATCAAATGAAAGTCAAATGTATTCAACAATGCATATTGAATCAAATGAAAGTCAAACACATTCAAACAAAGATTTTTGAATCAAATGAAAGTCAAACACATTCAATCGAGGCTATTCAAATGAAAGTGAAATGCATTCTACAAAGCTAATTGAATCAAATGAAAGTCAAATACATTCTACAAAGCTAATTAAATCAAATAAAAGTCAAACACATTTAAACAAAGCTTTTTAAATCAAATGAAAGTCTAACACATTCAAACAAAGCTATTTGAATCAAATGAATGTCAAATGTATTCAACAATGCTTTTTGAATCAAATGAAAGTCAAACATTATCAACCAAAGCTTTTTGAATCAAATGAAAGTCAAACACATTCAAACAAAGCTTTTTCAATCAAATGAAAGTCAAACACATTCAAACGAAGATATTTAAATCAAATGAAAGTGAAATGCATTCTACAAAGCTAATTGAATCAAATGAAAGTCAAACACATTCAAACAAAGCTTTTTAAATCAAATGAAAGTCTAACAAATTCAAACAAAGCTATTTGAATCAAATGAAAGTCAAACACATTCAAACAAAGCTTTTTGAATCAAATGAAAGTTAAACACATTCAAACAAAGCTTTTTGAATCAATTAAAAGTCAAACAAATTCAAACGAAGCTATTTAAATCAAATGAAAGTGAAATGCATTCTACAAAGCTAATTGAATCAAATGAAAGTCAAACACATTCAAACAAAGCTATTTGAATCAAATAAAAGTCAAACACATTCAAACGAAGCTATTTAAATCAAATGAAAGTGAAATGCATTCTACAAAGCTAATTGAATCAAATGATAGTCAAACACATTCAAACAAAAATATTTAAATCAAAAGAAAGTCAAATACATTCTACAAAACTAATTTTATCAAATGAAAGTCAAACACATTCAAACAAAACTTTTATATTAAAATGAAAGTCAAACACATTCAAACGAAGTTATTTAAATCAAATGAAAGTAAAATGCATTCTACAAAGCTAATTGAATCAAATGAAAGTCAAACACATTCAAAACAAAGCTTTTTGTATCAAATGAAAGTCAAACACATTCAAACAAAACTTTTTGAATTACGTTAAAGTCAAACACATTCAAACAAAGCTATTAAAATCAAATGAAAGTGAAATGCATTCTACAATTCAAATTGAATCAAATGAAAGTCAAATACATTGAAATGAAGCTATTTGAATCAAATGAACGTCAAATACTTTCTACAAAGCTAATTAAATCAAATGAAAGTCAAACACATTCAAACAATGCTTTTTAAATCAAATGAAAGTCTAACAAATTCAAACAAAGCTATTTGAATAAAATGAAAATCAAATACATTCTACAAAGCTACTTAAATAAAATGAAAGTCAAACACATTCAAACAAAGCTTTTTGAATAAAATGAAAGTCAAACATATTCAAACAAAGCAATTTAAATCAAATGAAGTGAAATGCATTCTACAAAGCTAACAGAATCAAATCAAAGTCAAACACATTCAAACAAAGCTTTTTAATCAAATAAAAGTCAAATACATTCTACAAAGCTAATTGAATCAAATGAAAGTCAAACACATTCAAAAAAAGGCTTTTTAAATCAAATGAAAGTCTAACACATTCAAACAAAGCTATTTGAATCAAATGAAAGTCAAATGTATTCAACAATACTTATTGAATCAAATGAAAGTCAAACACATTCAAACAAAGCTTTTTGAATCAAATGAAAGTCAAACACATTCAAACAAAGCTTTTTGAAACGAATGAAAGTCAAACACATTCAGCGAATCTATTTCAATCAAATGAAGGTTAAATGCATTCTACAAAGCTAATTGAATCAAATGAAAGTCTAATGCATTCTAACAAAGCTATTTACATCAAATGAAAGTCAAATGTATTCAACAATGATTATTGAATCAAATGAAAGTCAAACACATTCAAACAAAGCTTTTTGAATCAAATGAAAGTCAAACACATTCAAACAATGCTTTTTGAATCAAATAAAAGTCAAACACATTCAAACGAAGCTATTTAAATCAAATGAAAGTGAAATGCATTCTACAAAGCTAATTGAATCAAATGAAAGTCAAACACATTCAAACAAAGCTATTTGAATCAAATGAACGTCAAATACTTTCTACAAAGCTAATTAAATCAAATGAAAGTCAAACACATTCAAACAATGCTTTTTAAATCAAATGAAAGTCTAACAAATTCAAACAAAGCTATTTGAATAAAATGAAAATCAAATACATTCTACAAAGCTACTTAAATAAAATGAAAGTCAAACACATTCAAACAAAGCTTTTTGAACAAAATGAAAGTCAAACATATTCAAACAAAGCAATTTAAATCAAATGAAGTGAAATGCATTCTACAAAGCTAACAGAATCAAATCAAAGTCAAACACATTCAAACAAAGCTTTTTAATCAAATAAAAGTCAAATACATTCTACAAAGCTAATTGAATCAAATGAAAGTCAAACACATTAAAAAAAAAGCTTTTTAAATCAAATGAAAGTCTAACACATTCAAACAAAGCTATTTAAATCAAATGAAAGTCAAATGTATTCAACAATACTTATTGAATCAAATGAAAGTCAAACACATTCAAACAAAGCTTTTTGAATCAAATGAAAGTCAAACACATTCAAACAAAGCTTTTTGAAACGAATGAAAGTCAAACATATTCAGCGAATCTATTTCAATCAAATGAAGGTTAAATGCATTCTACAAAGCTAATTGAATCAAATGAAAATCTAATGCATTCTAACAAAGCTATTTACATCAAATGAAAGTCAAATGTATTCAACAATGATTATTGAATCAAATGAAAGTCAAACACATTCAAACAAAGCTTTTTGAATCAAATGAAAGTTAAACACATTCAAACAAAACTTTTTGAATCAAATAAAAGTGAAACACATTCAAACAAAGCTTTTTAAATCAAACGAAAGTCTAACACAATCAAACAAAGCTATTTGAATCAAATGAAAGTAAAATGTGATTAGGGGATTTTTTCCACCAATCACTATCTGACAAGTGGGCCAATAGGAGCCTGCCACGTGTCAGTCAGTGATTCGTCCACCATGGACCAATTGCGACACGACACGTGTCCACACCATGACACATGGGTCAACCGGCCAACAAGGCCCAATCCTTAAGAAGGCCCAGTCAGCCCTAGGTTTAACCTAAGCCTAGAAAGTGGCACGCTTCCCAAGGTTATAAATACCTTCATTAATCCTCATTAAAGGGGATTACGCACATTAAACACTCTCACCTAGAGAGACTCATTACCTTTTTTCGCTTTAATTACTCCCTAAACAAGTACTAACTTGACCGTTGGAGGCGGAACTCCAATTACTCGGAGTATTCTTTTGTTTTGCAGGTACAGGCGTCCGGTTCCAGTCTCGGAATTGTAACTCTCCCGCAGGACATCAGAAAACCCCGAAACATTTTGGCGCCGTCTGTGGGGAGAGTACTTTTGAGATTGCATCTACGTCTGTACCGACTCCAGAAGAGAGGCGTCCCCTAGACGACCCTCAAGTTCAGTCGGATCATGATACCGAAGATGAGGTTGCAGTTGAAGCACACACAGCCTCAGACGGGACCCTAAGGGCCCGACGTACCCGTCACACCGAAAGAAGAGAACGGGAAGATCATCAAACTGGACTCAGTGATCCAGTCGGCACACCGCCTGATCAGCAGTAGGCGGCTGAAGGATCTGCTCCCATTACAAGAAACGAACTCATGACCTTCATGAGGGGCTTCAAGGGGGAGATCCAGGAACTGATCAACAAAAAGACGCCTGCTCTGACCAAGGAGCAGTCGGATAAGAAACCTTTCTCTTCGAGGAAGAGGAAGCCTATTCAAGGACGAGAGGCGACCCCTCATCCTAACTCTAGGAAGTGGGAGCCGCCTGTGCTTGATTTCACAAAGTACCGTTTTCCCACACCTGGGAAAAGGAAGCTCGTTCGTCATATATAGGTGGACGGGTCAAAGAAAACATACACAGACGCTCGGCTATTGCTAGAGCAGAAGAAGAACGACCGACTGTCAGAGTCGGCCTCCACTTCAGATTTTCAAGACAGTCTGCGCAATACCTCTATGAGGTATACCCAGTCAAATCATGAGAGTCAGACAGATGGTTCCTCCTGTCGGTCTGGATTTCATAACGACCAGGCGGTACCAAACTTACCATTTGTACCGCAACAACAATATTTTCTGCAGCCACCTCTGTTTGGAGGACAGGCGGCAAAAAATGTCCAACCTATGGACTGGCAGCTACGGTTGCTTAGACTTGGAGAACAGCCATCGGCTTTCTCCAAGGAAATTACTGAAGCCGCTCAGCCGGCCAAAGTTAAAAATGTGTTAGTAGGCGCCTATGACGGCTCTACTAACCCTGAAGACCATTTGATTGCGTTCACCAACCTAAAGTACCTCCAAGGGTTGGATGATCCCACTTGGTGCAAGTGTTTCCCAGCGACTCTTAAAGGAATCGCACAACAATGGTTCGGCAACCTGCCGACTGGTTGTGTGAACAACTTCAGGACGCTTGCTTACTTATTCACCTCCAATTTTGCCATGAACATACCTGCAAAGAAGACGACCCTTGATTTAGGGACGATTCAGCAGGGCGAGAAGGAGGGACTTCGTTCTTATATCAGGCGGTTCAACCTGATGAGGATACAGATTCAAGGGTTACCGGATAAGGTGGCCTATACTTACTTTTTCAGAGGTCTCAAGGACGGGTCGACCTTCAAATTTGACTTGGTTCGAAAGAGGGTGGCGACTCTCCAAGAAGCCTTGATTGAAGCAGAAGCCTATATACAGGCGACTGATCTCTGTAGTACTGGAAAGCAGTCGGACGGAAGGAGGTCCGACAAGAATGAAGGCCGACCAAAGCCGTCGGCCAAAAAAGATGATAAGAAGAGAAAAAAGGTCTGGGCGGCTGATTCCTCTAAACAGCCGGCTCAGAAGAAGAAGAAAGAGTTCAAACCATACTCTCCAAAGTATGCGTTCAACAAGGATAGCCAGGCTATCCTTAAAGAAATCAAGGGATGGATCTCAATTGAGAAGCCAGCCCCCATGAAGGGTTCTGCAAGCAACCGGAACCAAGATAAGTTTTGCCATTATCATGAAGATGTTGGTCATGAAACCAACGAATGTATCAGTCTCATGCGGTACCTAGACCGCCTGGCTGAACAAGGCGATCTTGACTCCTATGTCAAGAAATCTAAGGGGAATACTTCCTCAAAGAATAAGCAGTCGGCCAAAAAGAACCAACAGGCCGACAGTTCTGATACAGATGATGTAATCATCTACACAATTGCAGGCGGCTTCTCAGGAGGCGGACCCACTATCAGGGGCAATAAAAACAATATCAGGCGGGTAGACGTCAATTCTGTTCACCAAGAACGGCCCTCCAAACATTCATTCCCTGAAATTGTCATCACAGAAGAAGATTTAGGAGGGGTGAGGGGGCCGCATGACGACCCGATTGTTATTGAATGCAAAGTGGCCAACCAAAGAGTTGGCCGCATCCTCATAGATACCGGTAGTTCCTCCGACCTTATCAGTAGCAAATGTCTGTCAAAGCTCAAATACCAGACTGATTGCATACACCCGGTATCCCACCCTCTAGTAGGATTTGGAGGAGGAGTCGTCCACCCTGTAGGACGAGTGGATTTACCCATTCACCTGGGTGAAAAGGGGGAAGGTCGCCACATGGTGGTCCGGTTCCTGGTAGTTGAGGAACTCTCGGCCTACAACATGATTTTGGGACGACCAACCCTGAATAATTCAAAAGTTGTCATAATCCCGTCTCTTATGTTGCTCAAATTTGAGAGGGATGATGGAACAGTCAGCTCCCTAAGGGGAGATCAGAAGATGGCCCGAGAGTGCTACCTCTCGGATATCAAACCCACTGTCATGGCCGCTGGGTCAAGTGGTGAAAAAGCAGACCTTGACGTTGTTAAGGAGAATGCGCCTGCTCAGGTAGCAGGCGGTAAGAAAAGAAAGGCTGCCCAGTTGGGGGCCGCAAGAAAAGAGAAAAGATAGCAATCATTGGCAGAGGAGCGGTCAGACGAATTCCGCCCTCAGCTGGCTGGTGAGCATACGATCCTGATCCTGGACGACTCGCGCCCTGACCGAACAGTCAAGGTTGGGACGACTGCTCTGAGAGTTCTGGGTGAAGATTTCCACCAACTTTTGAAAGAATACAAAGACATTTTTGCATTCGAAGTCCATGAAATGCCAGGCATCAGTCCTGACCTGGCGGTACATAAACTGGCCGTGGATCAGAAAAAGAAGCCGGTAAGGCAGAAGAAGCGGAACCATGGCGAAGAGAGAAGTCAGGCGGCAGCCGCCGAAGTTAAGAAACTACTTGATGCAGGGTTCATTCGGCAATGTTACTTCCCAGACTGGGTTGCAAATGTTGTGCTTGTTAAAAAGCCGAATGGTACCTGGCGAATGTGTGTAGACTACACCGATCTAAACAAGGCGTGCCCCAAGGACAGTTACCCTCTGCCCAAAATTGATAATCTGGTCGACTCAACAGCCGGCCATGCTTTGATGAGCTTTATGGACGCCTACTCTGGCTTCCATCAAATCCCTTTGTGGAAGAAAGATCAGGAGAAGACGACCTTCGTCACTGATCAAGGATTATACTGCTACACGGTCATGCCGTTTGGTCTGAAGAATGCCCCGGCCACCTTCCAAAGAATGATAAATACTGTATTCTTTGACCAGATTTGGAGGAACGTCGAGGCATACATAGATGATATGATTGTTAAGTCTAAGCTTCAGATAGATCATCTGTCGGACCTCCGAGAAACTTTCGCCACACTCAGGCGGCACCATGTCATGCTTAATCCCAAGAAATGTGTATTTGGGGTTGAGTCTGGGAAATTTCTCGGATTCCTCATCAATCAGAGAGGAATAGAGGCGAACCCAGAGAAAGTGCAGGCGGTCATCGACATGCAGTCGCCTCATACCGTCCGAGAGGTTCAGAAGCTAACAGGTTGTCTGGCGGCTTAGGGAAGATTTCTAAGTTGATCAGGCGACAAGTGTCTTTACTTTTTCCAGGCCATAAAGAAGAAGGCAAGGTTTGAATGGGGGCCGGATACTGAGGCGGCCTTCCAAAAATTGAAAGTTCACTTACATTCCTTGCCGAGGCTGGTCAGTCCTTTGCCCAAAGAAGTGCTTTACATGTACCTGGCCGTCTCTGAACATATGTTAAGCGCTGTCCTTCTTGCTGAAAGAGACGGCTGTCAGTTCCCGGTCTACTTTGTCAGTCATGTACTGAAAAATGCCGAGTTGAGGTATACCTTAGTGGAAAAGTTCGGCCTCGCTCTTTTCATGGCTGTCAAAAAACTGAAGCCTTATTTCTTGGCACATGCAGTCGTCGTGTATACAGATCAACCAATCAAGCGGCCACTGACAACCATGGAGTCGTCAGGCCGGATGATCAAATAGGCAATAGAAATTCAGAGCCCCGAAGTCACGTTCGAGCCTAGAAAAGCAGTGAAGGGGCAAGCCTTTGCTGATTTTATTGTAGAGATGACTCTTCCCCCTGATTCTCAAGTTCAAGACCAAGTCTGGAAGGTATATGTGGACGGGAGCTCCACCTCAAATGGTTGCGGAGCAGGCGTCATATGTCAGTCGCCAGAGGGCGACAGGTACGAGTATGCTTTACGCTTCAATTTTCAAGCCTCGAACAACGAGGCAGAATACGAAGCTTTACTAGCCGGAATCCGCATGTGCAAGGCGGCTGGGGCAAGAAAGATAGATGCCTGTTCTGATTCACAATTGATAGTGAGTTAGTATAATGGTGAATACGAAGCGACCCATGCGACAATAATCAAGTATTTAAAGGCGGTACGACAAGCAGTCGGATCCCTTGAAGATTTTCATCTGACTCAAGTACCAAGATCTTAAAACAACCAGGCGGATGCTCTTTCAAAGTTAGCATCCTCGGCCTCCTATGATACTCCACGAACTGTTTTTTGGGAGGTGATGGAGAAAATAAGCATCGATGAAGACCCTGTTGGAATCTTGGATAGAAGTTCAACCTGGATGGATCCAATCAGGGCATATCTGACAGACGGCACCTTGCCGGATGACCATCACAAGGCGGCTGCACTGAAAAAACGAGTGTCCAGCTTTGAAATGATAAGGAGAGGGTACCTCCAACCCTTCTTGAAGTGTGTTACTCTAGAAAAGGGGCGAGAGATACTAGAAGATCTTCACTCTGGTTACTGCGCTTCCCATGTAGGCGGCAGGTCGCTTGCTCAACGGGCAAGGCGGCAGGCTTATTTTTGGCCTACTTTAGAAGCAGATGCAATGGAAATGGTGAAAAAATGTGACAAGTGTCAAAAGTTTGGCAAGCTAATTCACCGTCCGGCTACTGACCTCACTACCATCCATAGCCCACTACCGTTTGCTAAATGGGGCATGGATATTCTGGGTCCCTATACGCCTGCTACCGGCGGTAGGAAGTACATACTTGTGGCAGTCGACTACTTCACTAAATGGGTAGAGGCAGAGGCTGTCAAGGGAATCAAGACGAAGGATGTGATTTCATTCATCTGGAAAAATATCATCACTCGGTTCGAGGTTCCCATGTCTATGGTTTTTGATAATGGTCCCTAATTTGAGACGCCTGTTCTCAAAAATTGGTTGGGAGACCAAGGTATCTCACATTACTTTGCATCAGTCGGTCGTCCACAAGCAAACGACCAAGTAGAAGCTTTTAATAAGATCATCTCAGACGGTCTCAAGAAAAATATTGAACGAGTAGGCGGTCTATGGGCAGATGAACTACCACATGTTCTCTGGGCCATTAGGACGACTGAAAAAGGGTCAACAGGAGAGACTCCATTTCTCCTAACCTATGGGGCGGAAGCTGTTCTCCCAATTGAACACTACGAGCCGACTCTTCGAGTAATGTTATATGACGAAGAGGCGAACTGGGAATCCATGCGTCTGGCCCTGGACTCACTCCCAGAAAGGAGGGGCAATGCAGTCTTGCGCCATGAAATTTACCGCCTGAGAATGACCAGATCATATAACAAGAAAGTACACAGGCGTCCACTCAAAGTGGGGGACTTTGTACTAAGAAAGATGGAAGCAGTCGGAAGGGCTAATGAGTTCGGCAAATGACACCCAACTGGGAAGGACCCTACCGAATCTGTGAAGAAATCCGGGATGGCACCTACCGCTTGGAAACACCAGACGGCCAATCCGTGCCTCGAACTTGGAATGTAGATAATCTCAAAAAATATTATTTCTGAATGATGTAAATAGCCGAGAGCTACCTAATAAAAGTTTGCTATTTTCACTTCATTTATTTTGTATTAAGAGGGGCATGCCGACTGGTAAGTAGTCGGCTACTCTCCATGCTTATTATTTACCCGTTTAATTAAGAGGGGCATGCCTCTTGTTCTACACAACCGGCTACTCTCCCATAACATAGTTCACCAAGAACTATCTAAGGCCTATGGCTGTAATAATCAGACCAGGCGCCAGGCCAACTGATTCAACTTTTAAAATTAATTCGCCCTGTCCCAACATCATAGCAGGCGTCCGGCGGCATCCATCCGGATGAAATTCGTTGCAGAGAGCAGCTCCCTTTTAGGTGGAACATTGTTCTATAAAATAATTACACGGCACCTATACGAATGTCTAACTGAGACAACCACGTAGCCGTTACTAAGACAAGGATAACTCTCACTAGTCCAACAAGTGTTTGCAGTTATCATCCGTGTCAGATAACCGACTAAACTACTTGGGATAAGTACAGCCGGTACCTTCTAAGTTAATAGCCAACAAACATTGGCGAAGAAAGGGGAACAATTGACTGCCGCCGCTTGATACCTCTACTACTCAAACAATAGTGGCGGCGACCAAGTAACGATTATGTTTACTTATAGTCACTCCTTAAAACTTGGTTTGAAACTAAAAAAGTTGTTCATATGTCGCCCGTTCTTACTAAGTTATCGCAGCAGGGACTAGCCGACCTATGCCGCTTGGTGCCTCTACTACTTAAAACCATGGCAAGTGGGTAATCACTTTCCTACTTGGCAAATTTTAAAAATATGACGGAACCGCCTGCCTAAAGGGGAACCAGTCATCAAGATATATTAGAGACCGGTTGGATAAATGGCCGACTGATCGCCTAGCCTAGAAACAGACAATCAGTCGTCCAGGGGCATAGGCAGTGTCTCTACATTTTACCTGTCTACAACTATCGGCCATACAAAACAGTCGGGATAGGCAGTGTCTCTACATTTTACCTGTCTACAACTATCGGCCATATAAAACAGTCGGTATAGCATGCAACTGGATATCAAAGTTTCAACACTTAGCAAGAATAAAAGCACAATTCGAAATTTTGGTAGATAAGGCGACCTAAAAAGGTGATCGCCTAAATTCTATTTACAGCCGGTCAAAAAGACCGGCACAAATATTCAAGACCCCGGCCCCTTGGCCGGGTAAAGATACAAAAAAAAAGCCGGCCATAAAGACCGGCAAAATATTCAGACCCCGGCCCCCTGGCCAGGTAAAGCAGAAACAGACGGCATGCAGGCCGAATAAAAAGAAGACAAAAAGCTTAAGATGGGGGCAGATCTTCAACAATAGCAGCCGCCGCCTGATCAGCATTCTTCTTGCTTGACTCGGCCTCAGTTGCATCCTTCTTGGACGCATCCACCCCAATCGGCACCAAGGCAACAATCGGATCCTCCGCCTCCTCTAGTGCCTCATCTTCAGCAGCCGCCATGACCTCTTGGTTATACCTTTCAGAGCATTGGCGAAATTGTTTTTCCCAAGAGGCAAAGTCGGCATTAGGAAAGAGGCGACCCCAGGTCATGCGCTGGATATGGGCCGAGTCCTCCATCATCTCTCGGACCAAATCCTTCTTCTCTTGCTCAGCCTTTGCCGAGAGCTCTGCAGTGAGACTCTTCTCCTAGGTCGCCAGGCGTTCCTTGACATGCGCCAAGGATTTCTTCAAGGTGTCGTATGAGGACATCTTTTGGCGAAGAGGCCTCAGCTCGGCTTTGAGATTCTGGATGGTCGCCTCCAACTCATTATTTTTCTTTAGGGTCGCCTCCAACTGAGCCCTGATAGCAGAAGTGGCCTGCGCCTGATAATAAAGAATATCAGTTGTCAAAATTTCATTTTGGGCAATTTGAAACATTGCCTTATCACAGTTAGAGGCGGCCATAGCTTTAGCAGCCTTTACCTCTTTGTTCTTTGCATTAAGGGGCTTGCGAAGGCCGTTTACTCTGAGCAAGGACTGAATCGAAGAAAACAGGCGTCAGTTTTCAAATAAAAAACAGGCGCCTTGGAATTAAACAAAAAAAATATGCTAAGTGTACCTTAGCAAGAAGCCCTGCAATTCCATCCAGGTCAAGGGTACCGACACCCCTGACCGCCTCTCTCTCCGCAGGAGGGATGGCTTTGATCACGGACTTGGCCACTTCGGCCAGGTCCGGTTCTTGGGGGCCGGCTGCATCAAGCGTAAACAAGAATGTTAGATAAAGCAAAAGGAAAGTAGGTCCAAATCTAGAAGGGCAGTTTCATACTTCTAGGCGGCCGGCTAGGAGTTTGAGAAGGAGTGGCCGGCTGTTTTTCAGCAGCCGCATGTTTCCTGGCAGTACCAGGAGAACTCGCAATAGTCGTCTTCCGGGCTTTGGAGTCCGGCTGTTGGGAGGAGGAAGTTCTTGGTGTGCCCGTCTATAAAAAAAAAAAAAAAAAAAAAAAAAAAAAAAAAAAAAAAAAAAAAAAAAAAAAAAAAAAAACACGATTAGTATATGTATAAACCCAACTTTTTAACATAAAAAGGAGAAAAGCAAAAGCTGGGAGCTTACTAAGGGCGTCTCCTTGTTGGGAGAGTCAACTGAAGATTGTTGCTGCATGAGGGATGCACACAACATAGCAGCCGCAGTCTTTGAGGCATTAATCTTGCTCATGGCTTCTGCTGCATGAATAAATGTTAAAGTTAGCAAAAGTTCATAAAAATAATTTTTACAAAAGCACGTATTCGTCAGGCCGGCTACCTCTTGAGCACCTACTGCTAAGGCCACATGCGGCCAGGAAGTACTCGTCATAGAGCCATTTGTAGCTCGGGACGCAGTGCAGGGGTACTTGCTCTCGTACCCCTGTAGTGGAGTCGACCCTGGTCTCTACTTTAAAGAGTCGTCGGTCTAGGATCTCTTTTTTAGCTTTTGGAGGAACAGGCAGCATGCTGCGACCGCCTGCCAGAAGAGGCGGGTCTCGGTTCCACCTGTTAAAGCGTTGGTTCAGCTCCTTGTCTGAACTCTCAATGATGAGGAAGGTGCTTCTCCAATCCTTCCATTTGTTTTCTTTACCTCTTGTCATGACGTAGCCTCGGTGGCTCGTCAATTGGTACCAGCCGGTACCGCCTGCCTTAGGGGTCCGACTGAGATAGTTCATATGGGCGAAAGCCTCGAAGTTTGGCTCCACCCCGTACATTTTGCACCCGGCTACATAGCCGAGAACGTTGAACCAGGAATTTAGGGCTAGTTGCCATAACCCCAACTCATATCCGTCCAGGATCCGCTGAACAGCCGGAGAAGCGCAGCCCGGCTCTGATGGCCGCCTCATAGCAGCCAAAGCAGGTGCTATCGTAAATGGTCCCAGCCGGCCAGACGACTGTATCTTTCGGATCCGGCACAAAAACTAAAAATCCAGGGCCCATTACATGGTTCGCAATAAAGCTCCCCACTTTCTCTTGCATGGCCTTGATCCAGCCTTTTGGAACTGTGCAGTAGTAAGGGGTGTTTTTCTCTCTATAGGTGGCGGATGGCTCTACCCAATTGTCCCCTTTGTTTGGGGGTTTTTTATGTGTCCTACGGGAGAGTTACAATTTCCTAGTATGCTCCTTCCTTCGCCGGTACCTGCACAAATAACGGAATACTCCGGCTGGGGCTGGGGTGTTCCGCCTCCGAAGATTAAGTTAGTCTCTTTCTAAATATGGAAATAAGAAAATAAATGCTTCTCGATTTGAGAGCGTTTGCAAAGGGATTTGTGTTTTGTTGGTTTGTGGGAAAATGGTTCGATCCCCATTAATGAGGTTTGCCCTTACTATTTATAGTAGGGAGAACTGTACCTCAATTAGGGTATAATGACACGTGTCACAAAGGGATTGGGCTTTTGCTGACCGTTGCAAGCTTGACACGTGGCAGGCCTTTATTGGGCCACGTGTCTTAGGGTATTTTTACCCTAAACATCTGCCCCTCACAGGTGTGACGTGGAATGTCCACGTGTCACCTGTGACAAGTGTTAGACGCATGGGAGGAGAAGATTTGTCTCCTTCCCTCCTTTTTTCAAATTTCAAGTTTTTAGGGCAGAAGGCATCGTTTCGCCCTCTGCTCCTTTCTATAAATAAAAGACACGCTCTCTCTCCTCCTCACTTTGCATATTTTTCAAAAAATTTCTGAGAGCGCTCTGCTACCGGCTGCATTATTTCCTTAGTTTTCCTGCATCCGGCACTTTCGAATTACGCACATCCTGCGTCCGGTTGGGTGCCCTTTCTTCAATCTCTAAGGTACCGGTTGCCCTTTTTCTTTTATAATTTCGCTTTTGACGATTTCAAATATTTCACCCCATCCGGGTTGCATGCCGCCTGGGAGGCCCTTAACCCATATCCCATTTGTTGAATCTTCTCCCTCAGCCGGCATAGCCCCGTCTGAGGGGTTTTCAACTTTAAAGCATTATGCATTCTAAACACCCCATCCGGCTTAACACCGTCTAGGGTACTTCTGAGTTTCTATCAATAACCGATTTCAAAAACCCCAACCGGTTATGAAGCCGGTTGGGTCATCATCCTTGTCTTTGGATTTTTCAGTTTTTAAGATGCGTTCAATGCACCCCCATCCGGCATTTTACCGCATGGGGGTTGTTCAAGCAGCATTTGCTTTCTTAACATTCAAATAGCCCCCATCCGATATCAAACCGTGTGGGGGTCGTTTGAGCAGCCTTGATTTGTTCTCAAACATCATTCAAATAGCCCCCATCCGGTGTTTCACCGTATGGGGGTTGTTTGAGCAGCCTTCAGCTTTTTCTCAAACTTTCAAATTGCCCCCATCCGGAATCTTATCGTATGGGGGTTGTTTGAGTAGCCTTGGCTTTTTTTCTCAAACATCATTCAAATAGCCCCCATCCGGTACATAACCTCATGGGGGTGGTTTGAGCAGCCTCTAGCTTTTTCTCAAACATTCAAATAACCCCCATCCGGTAAATCACCGCATGGGGGTGGTTTGAGCAGCCTCTAGCTTTTTCTCAAACATCATTCAAATAGCCCCCATCCGGTACATAACCGCATGGGGGTAATTTGAGCAGCCTCTAGGTTTTTCTCAAACAACATTCAAATAACCCCCATCCGGTAAATCACCGCATGGGGGTGGTTTGAGCAGCCTCTAACTTTTTCTCAAACAACATTCAAATAACCCCCATCCGGTAAATCACCGCATGGGGGTGGTTTGAGCAGCCTCTAGCTTTTTCTCAAACATACAAATAGACCCCATCCGGCATCTTACCATATGGGGGTCTTTTGAATGTCCATTTAATATATCTGATCCATTTTTCTTCATTTCAGCTTCAAACACATTCGGAGACTTCCGCCTGTGGAGGTTTCAAGCAATCACCTTAACCAAATCTCAATTTTCAAAGGTACCGCCTGCATCCTATACTTGTCACTTTCTTTTATTTCCGGTTGCATAGCATTAGGATATGGACTCCACCAATGCACACACGGCACAGCCTACGACTGTGGTCAGCCGGTCACCAGGAACGGCTGAGTCTAGGACTGGGATTGCCGTCTGGGGGTGCTTGGAACAACCTTCACCTACGTCGAATCCGACCGTCTCTGTTCATGTGCAGGACAGAATGGCTCGGATCAGAGTGACGGCAATCGACCTTGACTACCAGTCCGATGACGCAGTCGCTGACCCGGCTGTCCCCATAAATCAAGAAGAAGTCGAGGAACCGGCTGAGGCAGGTCCTAATGAGGAAGTTCCACAAAATCCTCCAAGTACACCTAGCACCCCGGGTGACAGTATCTTGGATAGCTCTGGTTCCAATGGTGAGGAATCCGGAGAGGAAGCCGGCGAGGGATCCGAAGAGGAAGCTGGCGAGGGATCCGGAGAATGGTCAGCTGATAATGGGGAATCTGGCCCTGGCCCTGATGAAGAGTCTTCTGAAGAGGCGGCTCCTGTTGAAGAAGAGGCCTACAAATGGCCGGCTAAGGGTGACCCGACTGATATGACCATGTCCGCCAGGGATGTGGTCACTTTGAACGCCACACTCCCTGCTTTTTTGCAGAAAAAGCCAGTTGAAGAGGGATGGGAAGTGGTCGTCCCGCCTGTAGAGGCAAGCGTCATTTGGACCGACGATGTTGAACATGCCGACAACTTCTTCGGCTACTATGAAGCGGCGTTTACAGCCGGCCTCCGGTTCCCCCTCCATCACTGCATAAATGCCATACTGAAGGGGTATGACCTAGGTGTATGGCAGTTGACCCCTAATTCATGGGTCAACATTCTTGGATATATTGCCGCCTGCGAACTGCAGGGTGTCAAGCCAAGCTGGCAGGCGTTTGCGCACATGCATTATTTAAGCACAGCGCTGGGTGGGTGGAATGCGTGGTACACTCTCACCACGCTTCCTGAGTACATGATGACCTTGGACAAGCCGTCCAAGTGGAGTAATTGGAAGAGTAAATTTTATGTAGTCTCTTCCCCCTCCCCCCAACTCAACCGCCGGCTGCGTAGATATAATAAGCACCCGGTCTTAATGGGTAGGAAATGCGCTCTCCCTAGAGTACCGGGAGAGGCATGGGACCAAATAATGCAGAAAGGCCTCTTTCTGAAGACAACCGCCCCACTAGATGACGGGGGCGAGATCGTAGTTCCCAAATTTTGGGTGCCCCATCCAGACTGGTTTAGATGAGGGTTTTTTGTCCCTTTGTAACTTGAGCACTATGTTCACCAAGGCTAGGTTTACTAATTAATCAAGTCCTTCCCGGATGGGTATGCTTTGTTTGATTTCTAACCATGTTTACTATTCTTGTTTTGCAGAAGAAGCAGAAAGAATGGTGCGGCTTCAGAAGACTCCGGCTACCTCTGCCATCCTCTTGAGGAAGAAACAGCTAGAGGAGAAGAAGGCGGCGATGGCCGCCAAAAATACCGGGGTAGACTTTTCTGAACCATCTCTTTTTTTTTTACCGGATGCAATTTTTCCTTGTTACAAGGTTTTTACCGGATGCATCCTATTGTGACTGTTTTCAGGCTGGGAGCCAAGTCATACCTCGCTCTGTTGCGAGTATGCAAAAACGTCCGGCTGGGAACATTCCCACGCCAGCCGCCAAAGTGCCTAGGGTGGCGGCTCTTGCCCCGGCTGCAGGTCAGAAACAGAAGACGCCTGACAAGGACAGGCCAACAACTGTAGGGAAGAGCCTGCAATTAACTCCCCACTTTGAAATGGTGGTGGAGTCGGCTAAGCCGGATGCTCGTACTCTGACGGGCTCCGGTTCAATAGCGGCTGGGGGGGTTTTGACCCCACAGTCCGAGAAAGGTAACACTTCTGCCTTCGATCCCCCCTGGCCGCTTGGGCATATGATGGTAAAAACCCAAGCAAGCCAATCCGGGGACTCTTCTGGATACCGCCTGGATATTGGCGATGCATATGCCCACTACCTTACAGCTGATTCTATGCTTGCAGATACAACCTCCAGCCGTCCAAACTACCAGCAGTATGCTAAGAGGATGGTCAAGACCATCACTCGGTCTGAGAGAGAAGTTGTGCCGGCTGTGCACACGGTCAATCTTGACCGGATCACTTCTCTCCTTGCTGAGGTACATAAACCGGATGGCCTATGTTCAAGCAATAATCTTTTTTACCGGATGCAGTACTTTATTTTTGATCTTTTCTAACGTTTTTGCCGGCTGATATTGCAGACGCTGCTGAGGGTTGATGGGCTTAGCGTCCCTCTTCGTAAGAAGCAGGAGGAGGTAAGAGACGCTCAGAAGCGCGCATCTGAGCTTATTGACGTTTGCCAATTCAATGCCATTACATATGACTTGGAAACTGAACAACGGAAGTTGCAACAGGAGGAATTGCTGAAGAAGGCGGCTGCGGCTGGGGAGGCGGCCTTGAAGAGAGTTGATGAGCTTGAGCTCCAGGTCAAAAACCTTCAAAATGACCTTAAAGCCCTGGAAAATGCTGATAAGGAAAATGTCAATCTCCGGAAGGACAACAGCCGGCTGGTGACTAAACTTGCTAACAATCAGGCGGCCTATAAGAAAGAGCTGGAACAGGAGCAACTCCGCCTGATTGCTGAAAATGAGGCCGACTGCGAAGAACGAATGAAGCTCGCTTGGAGCCTGATCCACCCGGATTTTGAGTACGAATACTGGAATCTTCAATACCAGTATGTGTTTGAAGCTTACGAGGCTAAGGTGCTCGGAACTGACCCCCCTCCCGCTTTCGACGACTGGGTTGAGCGCAACAACGTGATTCAGTCGGATGGGGCTAATCAAGATGCTCAGGCGGAGGATCAGCCAGTGGTGGAGCAGTTGACCGAAGTTCCAGTCGATGCAGTCAAGCAACCGGATCCTCAACAGCAACAAGCTCAACAACAACAACCTCAACAGCAACAACCATAAACAATTTTCTATCTTCTTTTTCGGCCTGCGAGCCGAGTATCTTTTGATGTATCTTACCCGGACGGGGGTCCGGTTAACATTCTTATTTATAAATATTTAATCTATTTAACCGACACAGTCGGTTTTGCTATTTCCACTATTTGCGTTTGAATGCGATTTTTTTTATATATACTCATCCGGTTTACATGATTAGCCGTTCTATATATGCCGGATGAAGTAACGATACCATGTTATGCCCCTGAAATGGCTAACTGTTTACTCCAACAGTAGACAGGCAGCCGTTTCATTCGGCAGCCGGATGGGTGATCAGTGATTGATCTACTCCTGCCCCGGCTGGTAAATAGGCAGCCGTTTTCATGGCAGCCGGATGGGTGATCATTGAATGATCTACTCCTGCCCCGGCTGGTACAATAAAATTCCCCTGAAATGGCCAACTGTTTACTCCAACAGTAGACAGGCATCCGTTTCATTTGACAGCCGGATGGGTGATCAGTGATTGATCCAACCTTAACCCGACTGGTACAATAAAATGCCCCTGAAATGGCCAACTGTTTACTCCAACAGTAGACAAGCACCCGTTTCATTTAACAGCCGGATGAGTGATCAGTGATTGATCCAACCTTAACCCGACTGGTACAATAAAATGCCCCTAAAATGGCCAACTGTTTACTCCAACAGTAGACAGGCAGCCGTTTCATTTGACAGCCGGATGGGTGATCAGTGATTGATCCAACCTTAACCCGACTGGTACAATAAAATGCCCCTGAAATGGCCAACTGTTTACTCCAACAGTAGACAGGCAGCCGTTTCATGGCAGCCGGATGGGTGATCAGTGACTGATCTAACCTTGCCCCGGCTGGTACAATAAAATATCGGATGGGTTTTATTTAGATAATACCCGGTTGCCGTAACCCCCTAGGAATTTCATTTTGCCGGATGGACCTCTTTTACGTCCTTGCCGGGTGAAACCTAGATACGATGGATCATTTCTAACGGCTGTCAGTTTCTTTCAAGAAAATGCCGTTTGATTTATTGGATCGCTAGAACAATGTACCACCCGGAAGGGAGCTGTTCTCTTCAACGATTTCACCCGGATGGGTGTCGCCGGATGACTGCTCTTTTTGGAGCAGTGGTTTTTAAAAGGTGTTCTTCCGTCTGTGATCTTGCACTAGACAGGTGCAAATACAATTGTATGAATGGAAACTATATGCTTTCACATTTCAATTCTATTTACAAAAAATTAAAAAATCCTTAGAATTAGTACTTTTGCAAGTTATCTACATTCCAGGTACGAGGCAGCCGCTTTCCGTCTGGGGTTTCTAGGCGGTATGTGCCGTTTCTAACTTCTTCAAAATTCCGGTAGGGTCCTTCCCAATTTGAGGTAAGTTTCCCTTGTTCGTGTGCCCTACCGGTTGCTTCAAGCTTCCGTAAAACAAAATCTCCAACTTTGAGGGGGCGTTTACGCACCCTTTTGTTGTAGGCCCTCGTCATTCGCAGACGGTAGATTTCATGACGCAAGGAGGCGTTGCCCCTTCTTTCAGGAAGAGTATCTAATGCCAGGCGCATGGCTTCCCAATTTGCCTCTTCATCATATAACATGATTCGAAGTGTTCGCTCATATAATTCAATGGGAAGTACCGCCTCGGTGCCATATGCCATTAGGAATGGAGTTTCACCGGTTGACCCCTTCTCAGTAGTTCTGATAGACCAAAGAACATGGGTCAACTCTTCTGCCCAAAGACCGCCTGCCTTTTCAATCTTTTTCTTTATGCCGCCTGAGATGAGCTTGTTAAAAGCTTCAACTTGACCGTTTGCTTGAGGACGGCCAACGGATGCAAAGTAATGGGAAATCCCTTGATCTTGCAGCCAAGTCTTTAGGACAGGCATTTCGAACTGGGGACCATTGTCAAAAACCATGGACATTGGAACACCGAACCGGGTGATGACATTTCTCCAGATGAAGGAGATGACATCCTTAGTTTTGATGCCTTTTACCACCTCGGCCTCAACCCACTTGGTGAAGTAATCAACAGCCACCAAGATGTATCTTTTGCCGCCTGGGGCAGGAGTGTATGGCCCCAAAATATCCATGCCCCATTTTGCAAAGGGAATTGGGCTGTGAATAGTTGTTAAATCAGTAGACAGCCGGCCAAACCTCTGGCACTTGTCGCATCTTTTAACCAGATCTAATGCATCCGCCTCGAGGGTGGGCCAAAAGTATCCTTGCCGCCTGGCTCTTTTGGCTAGGGTCTTTCCGCCAATGTGCGATCCACAGAAACCGGCGTGCAGATCTTCCAGTATTTCCTTTCCCCTTTTTGGGGTAACACACTTGAATAGCGGCTGCAAGTAACCCTTCCGGAAAAGTTCACCTTTGTGCATTACGAAGCTTAATGCTCGTCTTTTAAGAGCAGCCGCCTCTGATGAGACACCCGGTAGAGTGTCGTCTACCAGGTAATCCCGGATGGGGTCCATCCAAGTGGAGCTTCGATCTAGAACTCCAATGGGGTCATGTTCAATGCTTTTCTTTTCCATGACTTCCCAGAAGACTGATCTAGGCGTATCACATGTGGCGGATGATGCGAGTTTGGATAGTGCATCCGCCTTATTATTCTCGGATCTGGGTACTTGACTTAGATTGAATTCATCAAACGCCCTAGCCTCCTCTTTGACCGCCTGAAGATACTTAATCATCACCGGATGGGTGGCCTCATAGTCACCGTTGTACTGGCTAACGATGAGTTGGGAATCTGAGCAGGCGTCAACTTTCCTTGCCGCGGCTGCCTTACACATGCGGATACCGGCTAGCAGGGCCTCGTATTCAGCTTCATTATTCGAAGCTTGAAACTTGAATCGTAGAGCGTACTCGTATTTGTCCCCCTCTGGAGAATGACAAATTACGCCTGCCCCACAACCATTCAGCGTAGAGCTCCCGTCTACATAAACTTTCCAAACTTGATCAGTTTTATCCGGCTGTATCGGCCTTGTCATTTCAACAATGAAGTCGGCAAATGCCTGACCCTTCACTGCCCGCCTGGGTTCGAATGTGATTTCTAGACTTTGAATTTCCACAGCCCATTTAATCATTCTTCCGGATGACTCTAAAGTGGTCATAGGCCTTTTGAGCGGCTGGTCAGTATAAACGGTAACCGGATGAGCCAAGAAATACGGTTTCAACCGCTTGACTGCCTTGAACAATGTCAGACCGAATTTTTCAATCATGGGGTATCGAAGTTCAGCATTCCGGAGGACATGGCTTATAAAGTAGACCGGGAGCTGGTTGCCGTCTCTCTCAGCAAGGAGGACGGCACTCAAGGAATGATCCGAGACGGCCAAGTACATGTAGAGAGCCTCCTGGGGTAGGGGACTCACTAATCTTGGCAAAGAATGTAAGTGTTGTTTCAGCCGTTGAAATGCCGCCTCAGCCTCTTCACCCCATTCAAACCTTGACCTCTTTTTGATTGCTTGAAAGAAATACAGGCACTTGTCACCTGACCGGCTTAGGAATCTCCCCAATGCTGCCAGGCAACCGATAAGATTTTGAGCCTCCCTGACGGTACGAGGCGACTGCATGGCAATCATCGCCTGCACTTTGTCCGGATTGGCCTCTATGCCTCTCTGATCAATCAAGAATCTGAGAAACTTCCCAGACTCAACTCCAAAGACGCATTTTTTCGGATTTAACATGACTTTATGCCGCCTGAGGGTGGTGAAGGTTTCTCGGAAGTCGGCTAGATGATCCGCCTGTAGCTTTGACTTGACTATCATGTCATCAATGTACGCCTCCACATTCCTTCCAATCTAATCATAAAAGACCGAGTTCATCATTCGTTGGAAAGTGGCAGGCGCATTCTTCAACCCAAACGGCGTCACCGTGTAGCAGTATAGCCCTTGATCTATGACGAAAGCCGTCTTCTCTTGGTCTTTCTTCCACAAGGGTATCTGATGGAAGCCGGAGTAGGCATCCATGAAACTCATCAGGGCATGGCCGGCTGTAGAGTCTACCAAATGATCTATCTTTGGAAGAGGGTAGCTATCTTTTGGACAAGCCCTGTTCAGGTCCGTGTAATCTACACACATCCGCCAGGTTCCATTCGGCTTTTTCACAAGAACGACATTGGCTACCCAGTCCGGGTAGTAACATTGCCGGATGAACCCAGCATCTAATAGTTTCTTGACCTCGGTTGCTGCCGCCTGGGACCTTTCCTCGCCATGGTTCCTTTTCTTTTGCCTGACCGGCTTCTTCTTAGGATCCACAGCGAGTTTATGAACATCAAGATCCGGACTTACACCCGGCATCTCTTCTACTTCAAAGGCAAACACATCTTTGAACTCCTTCAGCAAAAGGAGTAAATCTGATCCCAAACTTTCAAACGCAACCGTTCCAATCTTGACCGTTCTGTCTGGCCGGCTGTCTTCAAGGACAATGTCAATTATTTCTCCAGCCGGCTGGGGGCGAAGGCCGTCTGACCTCTCCCCGGACAGTGATTGCTATTGTTTCTCCTTCACAGGCGCCAGTTGGTCCGCCTTCCTCTTTTTACCGGCTGGCTTAGTAGCCGGTAAGCTTTGATCACAGTCGTCAAGCTCAACTATTTCTTTCTCTTGATCGTCTGTGTCAAGCGTTGGTTTGATGTCCGAGAGGTAACACTCTCTCGCCATCTTCTGGTCCCCACTCAAGGAACCGACTGTGCCATCATCCCTTTCAAATTTAATCAACATTAAAGATGGAATAATGACTGCTTTAGAGATGTTAAGGGTTGGGCGGCCAATAATCAAGTTGTAGGCAGTCAGTTCTCCTACAACAAGAAACTTGACAACCATGTGCCGGCCCTTTCCCTTTTCTCTGAACCGGATGGGTAGATCAATCATGCCCACCGGATGTACTACTCCTCCCCCAAAACCTACAAGAGGGTATGAGGCCGGATGCATGCTACTGGGCTTATACTTGAGTTTCTCCAAGCACCGGTAGCTGATGAGGTCGGATGAGCTCCCGGTATCAATCAATATCCGGCCAACTCTTTGATTGGCGATTTTGCACTCGATGACTATTGGGTCATCATGAGGCCGCCTGACCTCTCCTCTATCCTTGTCGGAGATGTTAACTTCCGGAAATGAATATTCAGACGACTGGCCCTCATCTACTGAGTTGACCAGTTTCCGAATGTTATCTTTTGTGCCCCGGATGGTAGGCCCACCTCCCGCAAATCCACCAGCTATGGTCAGGATGGTTTCCTCATCTGTATCCGATTGAGTAGCCGGCTTCTTTGGGGGTGGTCCTTTTACTTGTTTGGGAGCACCCTTTGACTTGGAAAGGTATGATTTGAGAGCCCCTTCATCAGCCAGCCGATCAAAGAGCCGCCTGAGGCTAAAGCAACCTTTAGTGTCATGGCCAATTTCCTCATGAAAAAGGCAATATTTGCTCTTATCTCGGGCACTTAAAGGACTCTTCATGGGTGCCGGTTTTTCAAGATTCAACCGGTCCTTTACTTCGTTGAGAATGGAGGCACAATCCTTGTTGAATTCGTACTTTGGCACATACGGATCCGACCTCTTTCTTTTCTGGAAAGGTTGTCCGGATGAGTCTGCCGCCCATACCCCCTTTCTCTTGTCTTCCTTTTTGGCCGACTGGGTAGGCCGATTCTCTTTTTTGTCGGATCTTTTGTAATCCGTTGGAAGTTTCACAGCACACATTTCCATTGCCTGAATGTAGGCCTCCGCCTTCATGAGCGCCTCGTGAAGGGTAGAGACCCTCTTCCTAACCAAGTCAAACTTAAAAGTTGATCCGTCTTTTAAGCCTTTAAAGAAATCAGTATAGGCAACGTCATCAGACAACCCATGGATTTGGATCCTCATCAGGTTAAACCGCCTGACATATGACCGGAGCCCCTCTTTATCTCCCTGCTGGATTGCCCCTAGATCAAGGCTTTTTTTCTTGGCAGGGATGTTCATAGAAAAGTTGGACGTAAACCAGTAGGCAAAGGTCCTGAAATTATTGATGCATCCGGCTGGGAGGTTACCAAACCAACGTTGAGAAATCCCTTTCAACGTTGCCGGGAAGCACCGGCACCATGAGGCGTCATCCAAACCCTGCAAATACATCAGGTTGGTGTATGCCATGAGGTGATCTTCCGGGTTGGTGGTACCGTCGTAGGCGCCTACCAACACGTTTTTTATCTTAGCCGGCTGGGTCATCTCGGTGATTTCCCTAGAAAACGTCGTTGGCTGTTCCCTAAGGTTGAGCAGCCGGAGCTGCCAGTCCATAGGCTGGACGGGCGGCTGATGCTGCCCCCCGAAAAGACCCGCCTGTGCATAGGGGGATCCAAAGGGCGTGTATGGTGTTCCATGCAATGCCGGTTGGATCATATGAGGGCCGGATCGAGCGGAAACCTCGCTCGTCCGGCTGTCATTGTTTGTTCTCGAGTGCCTCCCTGATGTGGCATTGAAGCTGTCTCGAAAGGTCGATGTTGATGCCGACTCGGATCACTGAGTCTTTTTATCTTGGATGAGCGTCCGGGCATCAGAATAGACTTTCTTTGTTCCATCCGGCTGAATGTGCCGGACGGGCTTTCTGACTCCATCTATGGGAGTGTGGATCTTTGAGAAATCAAAGGGCCTAGCCGGCATATTTGACTTCGGATGCGGGGTAGACGCTCTACCCTTGACTGTCTTGGCAGTCTTTTTACCGAGACGCCTTTCTTCCGCCTGACCCTTACGAGGGCCGGCTGTATTGTCCAAAAGGCCTTTGATCTCTCCTTTGAAGCTCATCATCATATTCATGAGTTCATCTCTGGAGACTGGGGTGGCTCCCTCTGAAGCAGGAGTCAACCCAAGCGGTCCCCTAGTAGGATGATTTGGGTATGCCTGCTGCTCTGCCCGTTCCCTCTTGTCTTTGGAACGAGTATGCTTGGTTTTGAAGGAACCATCGGCTGCTATGTAAGTTTCAATCTCATGATTGTCGGCTGTGTCTTGGTCCGAGTGGACCTCAACCTCACCAGCAGGTTGGCTACTTTTACCCGGTTGTACCGGTTCTGAGGTCACCTAGAAAGTACTCTCCCCACAGACGGCGCCAGATGTTTGGGGGTTTTTTATGTGTCCTATGGGAGATTTACAATTTCCTAGTATGCTCCTTCCTTCGTCGGTACCTGCACAAATAACGGAATACTCCGGCTGGGGCTGGGGTGTTCCGCCTCCGAAGATTAAGTTAGTCTCTTTCTAAATATGGAAATAAGACAATAAATGCTTCTCGATTTGAGAGCGTTTGCAAAGGGATTTGTGTTTTGTTGGTTTGTGGGAAAATGATTCGATCCCCATTAATGAGGTTCGCCCTTACTATTTATAGTAGGGAGGACTGTACCTCAATTAGGGTACAATGACACGTGTCACAAAGGGATTGGGCCTTTGCTGACCGTTGCAAGCTTGACACGTGGCATGCCTTTATTGGGCCACGTGTCTTAGGGTATTTTTACCCTAAACACCCTTTCTCTAATGCATGAGAAAGCCTCGCCTCTTGCAGGCGGTTGTGTCTCTCCTCTGTGTCTAGATAAGGATGGCCAGATGAACTAGAGTAGGACTCGTCCTCTGAAGAGTCCGAAGAGGACGACTCCTCCCCTCTCCCAGAGGGGCCCGCCTCCTCTCCTTCAACAGGAGCAGGAGAAAATGTAGACATGTCTACTGTAAAATGGGAAGGGACCACCTTGATCCCTCCCTCAGAGCTGTCGGCGGTCAAGCCGCCTTGGTTCACTTCAACATCTGGCGCCTGGTCAGATGTCTCACTAACCGACACCTGGTAGGAGGAGCCGTCCGAATTTGTGATCCTAACAGTTCTTTTTGTTCTGGCCATTATGTTCTGCATAGACACAAAGACAGTCGGACTTTGTATAAAGGGCAAAAATTGGTTCGAAAAGGGGCAGGCGGCACTCCTAGTCCTAGACTCAGCCGTCCCCGGTGACCGGCTGATCACTAACCTAGGTCGTGTCATGTGCTTCCGTGGTGCCATTTCAAAAAGGAAAAAAATAAAGTAAAAGAATGAGAGAACCGACGGTTACCTGAACGAGTGAGAAGTTGACGAAGTTCTGGAAGGTCTGAGTATCAGCCGACTTGTCAGAGCAGGCGGTAGACAGGAAGTGTCCGGAATGTCAGAGCAAGTTCAGGGGTCCGAGTGTTCTCTTAAAAAAGTTCTCAAGTGTGAAAATAACTGAGGTCAACACGCCCTAATATAGGCAAAATGAGAAGACGAAGGGTCACTCCCAAATTCAAAATTTGAGCGGGAAAAACTCTCGGCCTTTCACCAAGTGACACCTGTAGCAGGTCGTCGCCTGTTACGATCCGACACTTGTCACAGGTAACACGTGACCAGTCACGTGCCACCTGTGAGGGGCAAATGATTAGGGGATTTTCCCACCAATCACTATCTGACAAGTGGGCCAATAGGAGCCTGCCATGTGTCAGTCAGTGATTCGTCCACCATGGACCAATTGCGACACGACACGTGTCCACCCCATGACACATGGGTCAACCGGCCAACAAGGCCTAATCCTTAAGGAGGCCCAGTCAGCCCTAGGTTTAACCTAAGCCTAGAAAGTGGCACGCTTCCCAAGGTTATAAATACCTTCATTAATCCTCATTAAAGGGGATTACGCACATTAAACACTATCACCTAGAGAGACTCATTACCTTTTCCGCATTAATTACTCCCTAAACAAGTACTAACTTGACCGCTGGAGGCGGAACTCCAATCACTCGGAGTATCCGTTTCTTTTGCAGGTACAGGCGTCCGGTTCCAGTCTCGGAATTGTAACTCTCCCGCAGGACATCAGAAAACCCCGAAACAAAATGTATTCAACAATTCTTATTGAATAAAATGAAAGTCAAATACATTCTACAAAGCTAATTGAATCAAATGAAAGTCAAACACATTCAAACAAAGCTTTTTAAATCAAATGAAAGTCTAACACATTCAAACAAGGCTATTTGAATAAAATGAAAGTCAAATACATTCTACAAAACTAATTGAATCAAATGAAAGTGAAACACATTCAAACAACGCTTTTTGAATCAAATGAAAGTCAAACAAAGCTTTTTGAATAAAATGAAAATCAACCACATTCAAATGAAGCTATTTAAATTAATGAAAGTGAAATGCATTCTAAAAAGCTAATTAATCAAATGAAAGTCACACATTCAAACAAATTTATTTGAATCAAATGAAAGTCAAATACATTTTACAAAGCTAATTGAATCAAATGAAAGTCAAACACATTCAAACAAAGCTATTTGAATCAAATGAAAGTCAAATACATTCTACAAAGCTAATTGAATAAAATGAAAGCCAAACATATTTAAACAAAGCTTTTTGAATCAAATGAAAGTCAAACAAAGCTTTTTGAATAAAATGAAAGTCAAACAAATTCAAATGAAGCTATATAAATCAAACGAAAGTGAAATGCATTTTAAAAAGCTAATTGAATCAAATGAAAGTAAAACACATTCAAATAAATCAAACGAAAGGCAAATAAATTCTACAAAGCTAATTGAATCAAATGAAAATCAAACACATTCAAACTAGACTTTTAAATCAAATGAAAGTCTAACACATTCAAACAAATCTATTTGAATCAAATGAAAGTCAAATGCATTCAATAATGCATATTGAATCAAATGAATGTCAAACACATTCAAAAAAAGCTATTTGAATCAAATGAAAGTCAAATACATTCTACAAAGCTAATTGAATCAAATGAAGGTCAAACACATTCAAACAAAACTTTTTAAATCAAATGAAAGTCTAACACAGTCAAACAAGGCTATTTGAATAAAATGATAGTCAAATACATTCTACAAATCTAATTGAATCAAATACAAGTCAAACACATTCAAAAAATGCTTTTTGAATCAAATGTAAGTCAAACAAAGCTTTTTGAATAAAATGAAAACCAAACACATTCAAATGAAGCTATTTAAATCAGTGAAAGTCAAATACATTCTAAAAAGCTAATTGAATCAAATGAAAGTCAAACACATTCAAACAAAGCTAATTGAATCAAATGAAAGTCAAATACATTCTACAAAGCTAATTGAATCAAATGAAAGTCAAACACATTCAAACAAAGCTTTTTAAATCAAATGAAAGTGAAATGCATTTTAAATAGCTAATTCAATCAAATGAAAGTCAAACACATTCAAATAAAGCTATTTGAATCAAATGAAAGTCAAATACATTCTACAAAGCTAATTTTATCAAATGAAAGTCAACCACATTCAAACAAAACTTTTTGAATCAAACGAAAGTCAAATGCATTCAATAATGCTTATTGAATCAAATGAATGTCAAACACATTCAAACAAAGCTAATTGAATCAAATGATAGTCAAATGCATTCAATAATGCTTATTGAATCAAATGAATGTCAAACACATTCAAACAAAGCTTTTTAAATCAAATAAAAGTCTAACACATTCAAACAAAGCTATTTGAATCAAATGAAAGTCAAATACATTCTATAAAGCTAATTGAATTAAATGAAAGTCAAATACATTCAAACAAAGCTTTTTAAATCAAATGAAAGTCATATAAAACTTTATGAATAAAATGAAAGTCAAACCCATACAAATGAAGCTATTTAAATCAAATGAAAGTGAAATGCATTGTAAAAAGCTAATTGAATAAAATGAAAGTCAAACACATTCAAATGAAGCTATTTAAACCAAATGAAAGTGAAATGCATTCTAAAAAGCTAATTGAATCTAATGAAAGTCAAACACATTCAAACAAAGTTATTTGATTCAAATGAAAGTAAAATACATTCTACAAAGCTAATTGAATCAAAAGAAAATCAAACACGTTCAAACAAAGATTTTTCAATAAAATGAAAGTGAAACGCATTTAAACAAAGCTTTTTGAATCAACTGAAAGTCAAACACATTCAAACAAAGCTATTTAAATCAAATGAAAGTGAAATGCATTCTACAAAGCTAATTGAATCAAATCAAAGTCAAACACATTCAAACAAAGCTTTTTCAATAAAATGAAAGTCAAATACATTCTACAAAGCTAATTGAATCAAATGAAAGTCAAATAAATTCCTACAAAGCTTTTAAAATCAAATGAAAGTCTAACACATTCAAACAAAGCTATTTGAATCAAATGAAAGTGTAACACATTCAAACAAGGCCATTTGAATAAAATGAAAGTCAAATACATTTTACAAAGCTAATTGAATCAAATGAAAATGAAATACATTTAAACAATGCTTTTTGAATCAAATGAAAGTAAAACAAAGCTTTTTGAATAAGATGAAAATCAAACACATTCAAACAAAGCTAATTAAATCAAATGAAAGTCAAATACATTCTACAAAGCTAATTGAATCAAATGAAGCTATTTAAATCAAAAAAAGGTGAAATGCATTCTAAAAGCTAATTGAATCAAATGAAAGTCGAACACATTCAAACAAAGCTATTTGAATCAAATGAAAGTCAAATACATTCTACAAAGCTAATTGAATCTAATGAAAGTCAAACACATTCAAACAAAGAGAATTAAATCAAATAAAAGTCAAACACATTCAAATGAAGCTATTTGAATCAATGAAAGTGAAATGCATTCTAAAAAGCTTATTGAATCAAAAGAAAGTCAAACACATTCAAACAAAGCTATTTGAATGAAATGAAAGTCAAATACATTCTACAAAGTTAATTGAATCAAATGAAAGTCAAACACATTCAAACAAAGCTATTTGAATCAAATGAAAGTCAAATACTTCATACAAAGTTAATTGAATCAAATGAAAGCCAAACACATTTAAACAAAGCTTTTTGAAACAAATGAAAGTCAAACACATTCAAATGAAGTTATTTGAATAAAACGAAAGTCAAATAGATTCTACAAAGCTAATTGAATCAAATGAAATTCAAACACATTCAAACAAAGCTTTTTGAATCAAATGAAAGTCATATAAAACTTTACGAATAAAATGAAAGTCAAACACATTCAAATGAAGCTATTTAAATCAAATGAAAGTGAAATGCATTCTAAAAAGCTAATTGAATCAAATGAAAGTCAAACACATTTAAACAAAGTTATTTGATTCAAATGAAAGTCAAATACAATCTACAAAGCTAATTGAATCAAATGAGAGTCAAACACATTCAAACAAATCTTTTTAAATCAAATAAAAGTATAACACATTTAAACGAAGCTTTTTGAATCAAATGAAAGTCAAACGCATTGAACAATGCTTATTGAATCTAATGAAAGTCAAACACATTCAAACAAAGCTTTTTGAATCAAATGAAAGTCAAACACATTCAAACAAAGCTATTTAAATCAAATGAAAGTGAAATGCATTCTACAAAGCTAATTGAATAAAATCAAAGTCAAACACATTCAAACAAAGCTTTTTCAATAAAATGAAAGTCAAATACATTCTACAAAGCTAATTAAATGAAATGAAAGTCAAACAAATTCAAACAAAGCTTTTAAAATCAAATGAAAGTCTAACACATTCAAACAAAGCTATTTGAATCAAATGAAAGTCAAATGCATTCATTAATGCTTATTGAATCAAATGAATGTCAAACACATTCAAACAAAGCTATTTGAATCAAATGAAAGTCAAATACATTCTACAAAGCTAATTGAATCAAATGAAAGTCTAACACATTAAAACAAGGATATTTGAATAAAATGAAAGTCAAATACATTTTACAAAGCTAATTGAATCAAATGAAAGTGAAACACATTCAAACAATGCTTTTTGAATCAAATGAAAGTCAAACAAAGCTTTTTGAATAAAATGAAAATCAAACACATTCAAATGAAGCTATTTAAATCAATGAAAGTGAAAAGAATTCTAAAAAGCTATTTGAATCAAATGAAAGTCACACATTCAAACAAATTTATTTGAATCAAATGAAAATCAAATACATTTTACAAAGCTAATTGAATCAAATGAAAGTCAAACACATTCAAACAAAGTTATTTGATTCAATTGAAAGTTAAATACAATGTACAAAGCTAATTGAATCAAATGAAAGTCAAACACATTCAAACAAATCTTTTAAAATCAAATAAAAGTATAACACATTCAAACGAAGCTTTTTGAACCAAGTGAAAGTCAAACGCATTAAACAATGCTTATTGAATCTAATGAAAGTCAAACTTATTCAAACAAAGCTTTTTGAATCAAATGAAAGTCAAACACATTCAAACAAAGCTATTTAAATCAAGTGAAAGTGAAATGCATTCTACAAAGCTAAGTGAATCAAATAAAAGTCAAACACATTCAAACAAAGCTTTTTCAATAAAATGAAAGTCAAATACATTCTACAAAGATAATTGAATCAAATGAAAGTCAAATAAATTCCTACAAATCTTTTAAAATCAAATGAAAGTCTAACACATTCAAACAAAGCTATTTGAATCAAATGAAAGTCAAATGCATTCAATAATGCTTATTGAATCAAATGAATGTCAAACACATACAAACAAAGCTATTTGAATCAAATGAAAGTCAAATACATTCTACAAAGCTAATTGAATCAAATGAAAGTCAAACACATTCAAACAAAGCTTTTTAAATCAAATGAAATTCTAACACATTTAAACAAGGCTATTTGAATAAAATGATAGTCAAATACATTCTACAAATCTAATTGAATCAAATAAAAGTCAAACACATTCAAAAAATGCTTTTTGAATCAAATTAAAGTCAAACAAAGCTTTTTGAATAAAATGAAAATCAAACACATTCAAATGAAGCTATTTAAATCAATGAAAGTGAAAAGTTTTCTAAAAAGCAAATTGAATCAAATGAAAGTCACACATTAAAACAAATTTATTTGAATCAAATGAAAGTCAAATACATTCAAACAAAGCTATTTAAATCAAATGAAAGTGAAATGCATTCTACAAAGCTAATTGAATCAAATCAAAGTCAAACACATTCAAACAAAGCTTTTTCAATAAAATGAAAGTCAATTACATTCTACAAAGCTAATTGAATCAAATGAAAGTCAAATAAATTCCTACAAAGCTTTTAAAATCAAATGAAAGTCTAACACATTCAAACAAAGCTATTTGAATCAAATGAAAGTCAAATACATTCTACAAAGCTAATTGAATCAAATGAAAGACAAACACATTCAAACAATGCTTTTTAAATCAAATGAAAATGAAATGAATTTTAAAAAGCTAATTGAATCAAATGAAAGCCAAACACATTCCAATTAAGCTATTTGAATCAAACGAAAGTCAAATACATTCTACAAAACTAATTTTATCAAATGAAAGTCAAACACATTCAAACAAAGCTATTTGAATCAAATGAAAGTCAAATGCATTCAATAATGCTTATTGAATCAAATGAATGTCAAACACATTCAAACAAAGCTATTTGAATAAAATGAAAGTCAATTGCATTCAATAATGCTTATTGAATTAAATGAATGTCAAACACATTAAAAAAAAACTATTTGAATCAAATGAACATCTAATGCATTCTACAAATCTAATTGAATCAAATGAAAGTCAACCACATTCAAACAATGCTTTTTGAATCAAATGAAAGTCAAACACATTCAAATATAGCTATTTGAATTAAATGAAAGTCAAACACATTCAAACAAAGCTTTTTGAATTAAATGAAAGTCAAACACATTCAACAATGCTTATTAAATCAAATGAAAGTCAAACACATTCAAACAAAGGTTTTGGAGTCAAATGAATGTCAAACACTTTCAAACAAAGCTATTTAAATCAAATGAAAGTGAATTACATTCTACAAAGCTAATTAAATCAAATGAAAGTCAAACACATTCAAGCAAAGCTATTAGAATCAAATAAAAGTCAAACACATTCAAACAAAGCTTTTTAAATCAAGTGAAAGTCTAACACATTCAAACAAAGGTTTTTAAATAAAATGAAAGTCAAACACATTCAAAAGAAGCTACTTAAATACAATGAAAGTGAAATGCATTCTAAAATGCTAATTGAATCAAATGAAACACATTCAAACAAAGGATTTTGAATCAAATGAAAGTCAAATACATTCTACAAAGCTAATTGAATCAAGTGAAACTCAAACACATTCAAGCAAAACTTTTTAAATCAAATGAAAGTATAACACATTCAAACAAAACTTTTTGAATCAAATGAAAGTCAAACACATTCAAACAAAGCTATTTAAATCATAAAAAAGTAATATGCATTCTACGAAGCTAATTGAATCAAATCAAAGTTAAACACATTCAAACAAAGCCTTATTAATCGAATGAAAGTCAAACACATTCAAACTAAGCCATATAAATTAAATGAAAGTGAAATGCATTCTACATAGCTAATTAAATCAAATGAAAGTCAAAACACATTCAAACAAAGCTTTTTAAATCAAATGAAAATCTAACACATTCAAACAAAGCTAATTGAATAAAACAAAAGTCTACAAAGCTAATTGAATCAAATGAAGCTATTTAAATCAAATGAAGGTGAAATGCATTCTAAAAGCTAATTAAATCAAATGAAAGTCAAACACATTCAAACAATGCTATTTGAATCAAATGAAAGTCAAATACAATCTACAAAGCTAACTGAATCAATTGAAAGTCAAACACATTCAATCAAATCTTTTTAAATCAATTAAAAGTAAACACATTCAAACGAAGCTTTTTGAATCAAATGAAAGTTAAACGCATTCTACAATGCTTATTGAATCTAATGAAAGTCAAACTTATTCAAACAAAGCTATTTAAATCAAATGAAAGTGAAATGCATCTACAAAGCTAATTGAATCAAATCAAAGTCAAACACATTCAAACAAAGCTTTTTCAATAAAATGAAATTCAAATACATTCTACTAGCTAATTGAATCAAATGAAAGTCAAATAAATTCCTACAAAGCTTTTAAAATCACATGAAAGTCTAACACCTTCAAACAAAGCCATTTGAATCAAATGATAGTCAAATACATTCAATAACGCTTATTGAATCATATGAATGTCAAACACATTCAAACAAAGCTATTTAAATCAAATGAAAGTCAAATACATTCTACAAAGCTAATTGAATCAAATGAAAGTCAAACACATTCAAACAAAGCTTTTTAAATCAAATGAAATTCTAACACATTCAAACAAGGCTATTTGAATAAAATGATAGTCAAATACATTCTACAAATCTAATTGAATCAAATAAAAGTCAAATGCATTCAAAAAATGCTTTTTGAATCAAATGTAAGTCAAACAAAGCTTTTTGAATAAAATGAAAATCAAATACATTCAAACAAAGCTATTTGAATAAAATGAAAGTCAAATGCATTCAATAATTCTTATTGAATCAAATGAATGTCAAACACATTTAGACAAAGCTATTTGAACCAAATGATAGTCAAATGCATTCAATAATGCTTATTGAATCAAATGAATGTCAAACACATTCAAACAAAGCTTTTTAAATCAAATGAAAGTCTAACACATTCAAACAAGGCTATTTGAATAAAATGATAGTCAAATACATTCTACAAATCTAATTGAATCAAATAAAAGTCAAATGCATTCAAAAAATGCTTTTTGAATCAAATGTAAGTCAAACAAAGCTTTTTGAATAAAATGAAAATCAAACACATTCAAACAAAGCTATTTGAATCAAATGAAAGTCAAATGCATTCAATAATTCTTTTTGAATCAAATGAAAGTCTAACACATTCAAAAAAGCAATTTGAATCAAATGAAAGTCAAATACATTCTACAAAGCTAATTGAATCAAATGAAAGTCAAACACATTCAAACAAAGCTTTTTAAATCAAATGAAAGTTTAACACATTCAAACAAAGCTTTTTGAATAAAATTAAAGTCAAACACATTCAAACAAAGCTTATTGAATCAAATGAAAGTTAAACACATTCAAACTAAGCCATATAAATCAAATGAAAGTGAAATGCATTCTTCATAGCTACTAGAATCAAATGAAAGTCAAAACACGTTCAAACAAAGCTTTATAAATCAAATGAAAGTCTAACACATTCAAACAAAGCTAATTGAATAAAACGAACGTCAAATACTTTCTACAAAGCTAATTGAATCAAATGAAAGTCAAATACTTTCAAATGAAGCTATTTAAATCAAATGAAAGTGAAATGCATTCTTAAAAGCAAATTAAATCAAATTAAGTCAAACACATTCAAACAAAGCCATTTGAATCAAATGAAAGTCAAAGACATTCTACAAAGCTAATTGAATCAAATGAAAGTCAAACACATTAAAACAAAGCTATTTGAATCAAATGAAAGTCAAATACATTCTATAAAGCTAATTGAATCAAATGAAAGTCAAACACATTCAAATGAAGCTATTTAAATCAAATGAAAGTGAAATGCATTTTAAAAAGCTAATTGAATCAAATTAAAGTCAAACACATTCAAATAAAGTTATTTGAATCAAACGAAAATCAAATACATTCTACAAAGCTAATTGAATTAGATGAAAGTTAAACACATTAAAACAAAGCTTTTTAAATCAAATGAATGTCTAACACATTAAAACAAAGCTTTTTGAATCAAATGAATGTAACGCATTCAAACAAAGCAATTTGAATAAAATGAAAGCCAAATACATTCTACAAAGCTAATGGAATCAAATGAAAGTCAAACACATTCAAACAAAGCTTTTTAAATCAAATGAAAGTTTAACACATTCAAACAAAGCTTTTTGAATAAAATTAAAGTCAAACACATTCAAACAAAGCTTATTGAATAAAACGAACGTCAAATACTTTCTACAAAGCTAATTGAATCAAATGAAAGTCAAATACATTCAAATGAAACTATTTAAATCAAATGAAAGTGAAATGCATTCTAAAAAGCAAATTAAATCAAATGAAGTCAAACACATTCAAACAAAGCTATTTGAATCAAATGAAAGTCAAAGGCATTCTACAAAGCTAATTGATTCAAATGAAAGTCAAACAGATTAAAAAAAAGCTATTTAAATCAAATGAAAGTCAAATACATTCTATAAAGCTAATTGAATCAAATGAAAGTCAAACACATTCAAATGATGCTATTTAAATCAAATGAAAGTGAAATGCATTTTAAAAAGCTAATTGAATCAAATCAAAGTTAAACACATTCAAATAAAGCTATTTGAATCAAACGAAAGTCAAATACATTCTACAAAGCTAATTGAATTAAATGAAAGTCAAACACATTAAAACAAAGCTTTTTAAATCAAATGAAAGTCTAACACATTCAAACAAAGCTTTTAGAATAAAATGAAAGTCAAACACATTCAAATGAAGATATTTAAATCAAATGAAAGTGAAATGCATTCTAAAAAGGTAATTGAATCAAATGAAAGTCTAACACATTCAAACAAAGCTATTTGAATCAAATGAAAGTCAAAGACATTCTACAAAGCTAATTGAATCAAATGAAAGTCAAACACATTAAAACAAAGCTATTTGAATCAAATGAAAGTCAAATACATTCTATAAAGCTAATTGAATCAAATGAAAGTCAAACACATTCAAATGAAGCTATTTAAATCAAATGAAAGTGAAATGCATTTTAAAAAGCTAATTGAATCAAATTAAAGTCAAACACATTCAAATAAAGTTATTTGAATCAAACGAAAATCAAATACATTCTACAAAGCTAATTGAATTAGATGAAAGTTAAACACATTAAAACAAAGCTTTTTAAATCAAATGAATGTCTAACACATTAAAACAAAGCTTTTTGAATCAAATGAATGTAACGCATTCAAACAAAGCAATTTGAATAAAATGAAAGCCAAATACATTCTACAAAGCTAATGGAATCAAATGAAAGTCAAACACATTCAAACAAAGCTTTTTAAATCAAATGAAAGTTTAACACATTCAAACAAAGCTTTTTGAATAAAATTAAAGTCAAACACATTCAAACAAAGCTTATTGAATAAAACGAACGTCAAATACTTTCTACAAAGCTAATTGAATCAAATGAAAGTCAAATACATTCAAATGAAACTATTTAAATCAAATGAAAGTGAAATGCATTCTAAAAAGCAAATTAAATCAAATGAAGTCAAACACATTCAAACAAAGCTATTTGAATCAAATGAAAGTCAAAGGCATTCTACAAAGCTAATTGATTCAAATGAAAGTCAAACAGATTAAAAAAAAGCTATTTAAATCAAATGAAAGTCAAATACATTCTATAAAGCTAATTGAATCAAATGAAAGTCAAACACATTCAAATGATGCTATTTAAATCAAATGAAAGTGAAATGCATTTTAAAAAGCTAATTGAATCAAATCAAAGTTAAACACATTCAAATAAAGCTATTTGAATCAAACGAAAGTCAAATACATTCTACAAAGCTAATTGAATTAAATGAAAGTCAAACACATTAAAACAAAGCTTTTTAAATCAAATGAAAGTCTAACACATTCAAACAAAGCTTTTTGAATAAAATGAAAGTCAAACACATTCAAATGAAGATATTTAAATCAAATGAAAGTGAAATGCATTCTAAAAAGGTAATTGAATCAAATGAAAGTCTAACACATTCAAACAAAGCTATTTGAATCAAATGAAAGTCAAAGACATTCTACAAAGCTAATTGAATCAAATGAAAGTCAAACACATTAAAACAAAGCTATTTGAATCAAATGAAAGTCAAATACATTCTATAAAGCTAATTGAATCAAATGAAAGTCAAACACATTCAAATGAAGCTATTTAAATCAAATGAAAGTGAAATTCATTTTAAAAAGCTAATTGAATCAAATCAAAGTTAAACACATTCAAATAAAGCTATTTGAATCAAACGAAAGTCAAATACATTCTCTAAAGCTAATTGAATTAGATGAAAATCAAACACATTAAAACAAAGCTTTTTAAATCAAATGAAAGTCTAACACATTCAAGCAAAGCTTTTTGAATAAAATGAAAGTCAAACACATTCAAATGAAGCTATTTAAATCAAATGAAAGTGAAATGCATTTTAAAAAGCTAATTGAATCAAATCAAAGTCAAACACATTCAAATAAAGCTATTTGAATCAAACGAAAATCAAATACATTCTACAAAGCTAATTGAATCAAATGAAAGTCAAACGCATTAAAACAAAGCGTTTTAAATCAAATGAAAGTCTAACACATTCAAACAAACCTTTTTGAATAAAATGAAAGTCAAACACATTCAAATAAAGATATTTAAATCAAATGAAAGTCTAACACATTCAAACAAATCTAATTGAATAAAACGAAAGTCAAATACTTTATACAAAGCTAATTCAATCAAATGAAAGTCAAATATATTCAAATGAAGCTATTTAAATCAAATGAAAGTGAAATGCTTTCTAAAAAGCTAATTAAATCAAATGAAATTCAAACACATTCAAACAAAGGTATTTGAATCAAATAAAAGTCAAATAAATTCTACATAGTTAATTGAATCAAATGAAAGTCAAACAAATACAATACTTTTTGAATAAAATGAAAGTAAAATACATTCAAATGAAGCTATTTAAATCAAATGAAAGTAAAATACATTCTACAAAGATAATTGAATCAAATGATAGTCAAACACATTCAAACAAAAATATTTAAATCAAAAGAAAGTCAAATACATTCTACAAAACTAATTTTATCAAAAGAAAGTCAAACATATTCAAACAAAACTTTTATAATAAAATGAAAGTCAAACACATTCAAACGAAGTTATTTAAATCAAATGAAAGTAAAATGCATTCTACTAAGCTAATTGAATCAAATGAAAGTCAAACACATTCAAAACAAAGCTTTTTGTATCAAATGAAAGTCAAACACATTCAAACAAAACTTTTTGAATCACGTTAAAGTCAAACACATTTAAACAAAGCTATTAAAATCAAATGAAAGTGAAATGCATTCTACAATGCTAATTGAATCAAATGAAAGTCAAATACATTGAAATGAAGCTATTTAAATCAAATGAAATAGAAATGCATTCTAAAAAGCCAACTAAATCAAATGAAAGTAAAACACATTTAAACAAAGCTATTTGAATCAAATGAAAGTCAAATACATTCTACAAAGCTAATTGAATCAAATGAAAGTCAAACGCATTCAAACAAAGCTATTTGAATCAAATGAAAGTCAAATACATTCTATAAAGCTAATTGAATCAAATGAAAGTCAAACATATTCAGGCAAAGCTTTTTAAATCAAATGAAAGTCTAACACATTCAAACAAAGCTATTTGAAAAAAATGAAACTCAAGTACATTCTACAAAGTTAACTAAATCAAATGAAAGTAAAATGATTCAAACAAAGCTTTTTGAATCAAATTAAAGACAAACAAAGCTTTTTGAATAAAATGAAAGTCAAACACATTCAAACGAATCAAATGAAAGTTAAAAACATTCAAACAAGGCTATTTGAATAAAATGAAAGTCAAATACATTCTACAAATCTAGTTGAATCAAATGAAAGTCAAGCACATTCAAACAATGCTTTTTGAATCAAATGAAAGTCAAACGAAGCTTTTTGAATAAAATGAAAGTGAAATAATTTCAACAATGCTTATTAAATCAAATGTAAATCATACACATTCAAACAAAGCTATTTGAATATAATGAAAGTCAAATACATTCTACAAAGCTAATTGAATCAAATGAAAGTCAAACACATTCAAACAAAGCTATTTGAAAAAAATGGAACTCAAATACATTCTAAGCTAACTAAATCAAATGAAAGTAAAAAGATTCAAACAAAGCTTTTTGAATCAAATGAAAGACAAACAAAGCTTTTTGAATAAAATAAAAGTCAAACACATTCAAACGAAGTTATTTAAATCAAATGAAAGTAAAATGCATTCTACAAAGCTAATTGAATCAAATGAAAGTCAAACACATTCAAAACAAAGCTTTTTGTATCAAATGAAAGTCAAACACATTCAAACTAAGCCATATAAATCAAATGAAAGTGAAATGCATTCTACATAGCTAATTGAATCAAATGAATATCAAAACACATTCAAACAAAACTTTTTAAATCAGAAGAAAGTCTAACACAGTCAAACGGAGCTTTTTAAATCAAATGAAAGTTAAATGCATTCAACAATGCTTATTAAATCAAATGAAAGTCAAACCCATTCAAACAATGCTTTTTAAATTAAATGAAAGTCAAACAAAGCTTTTTGAATAAAATGAAAGTCAAACAAAGCGTTTTGAATAAAATGAAAGTCAAACACATTCCAATGAAGCTATTTGAATCAATGAAAGAGAAATGCATTTTAAAAAGCTAATTGAATCAAATGAAAGTTAAACACATTTAAACAAAGCTATTTGAATCAAATGAAAGTCAAATACATTCTACAAAGCTAATTGAATCAAATGAAAGTCAAACACATTCAAACAAAGCTATTTGAATCAAATGAAAGTCAAATACATTCTATAAAGCTAATTGAATCAAATGAAAGTCAAACATATTCAAACAAAGATTTTTAAATCAAATGAAAGTTAAACACATTCAAACAAGGCTATTTGAATAAAATGAAAGTCAAATACATTCTACAAAGCTAATTGAATCAAATGAAAGTCAAGCACATTCAAACAATGCTTTTTGAATCAAGTGAAAGTCAAACAAAGCTTTTTGAATAAAATGAAAGTGAAATAATTTCAACAATGCTTATTAAATCAAATGAAAATCAAACACATTCAAACAAAGATATTTGAATCAAATGAAAGTCAAATACATTCTACAAAGCTAATTGAATCAAATTGATGTGATTTTTTAGTCCGAAAACTAAGCCTCACAAAGATATGAATCTAACCTACTTCTATATAAAAAATTAACCAAGAATTAAGCAAGAAACTTAGATTAATTAATCAAGAATCCACCTAATTAATCAACCTAGGTGATTGTTTTAACTAAAACAAACAAAACAGCAAATTGGAATCCACCAATCAAGAATTTAAGTAATCCAACTTAAACAAAAGCAATAAGAAATATTATTATGAATGTATGATTAAACTTGTATATTATTCGAAGATTACAACCCTATATTTATAGACTCAATCAACTATCCTAATCCCACTTGAATTAGAATTCTAATCCCCTAACAAAAACCCACGGATTGCATAACTTAATCAAGTTTAGATAACTTTGATTTAGTTATTTAATCCTACTTAAACTCTAACTACTCTTAAGATAAAACTTGCCTATTTTATCCTAACTCAAGCTTGCACTCCAAGTTATTATTGATGCCTACTAGATTAAAAACAATTCCTAATCAACTTAGGAACTCACTTTGCTAAAAACAAATCCTAATCAGCTTAGAAACTTGGTTAGCTAAAACTAGTCCTAGTCAATCTAGGAACTTATTAAGCTAAAACAATTCCTAATGCAATTAGAAATCCTAAGTGCTTAAAACAAGAAAAACCCTTTCAAGTGAAAGGTAAAAGCTTGTAAGCAAAAACCTAAGTAAAGACTCACAAAATAAAACTAAGGAAAGAAATCATTGTTTTCATATCGCCGCCTGAACACCACTTCACGCGCCACCAATTGTAACACGCGCCACACCACCTTGTAGCTGGGCTCAGTCCGGTGCCGGAAGTCAGGCGCGTGGGAACCATCAAGGCGCATGGCCGCCTGTATCGTCGCCGGAAGTGAGCTACGCAACTTCTTTGTTCTTGGAAATCATGCTTCTTTCTTTCCAATTTAAGCTATTGAACCTTTCCTTGATTATTTCCTTGTTTGGGTAGCCTATAATGGAGTTGTTTAGACCATCTAAAAGTACATTAGATCTTTCAAAAGAATTAGCTTCTTGATTCGCATCACAAATGAAAGCGAAACACATTTAAACAAAGCTTTTAAAATCAAATGAAAGTCAAACAAAGTTTTTTGAATAAAATGAAAGTCAAACACATTCAAATGAAGCTATTTAAATCAAATGAAAGTGAAATGCATTTTAAAAAGCTAATTGAATCAAATGAAAGTCAAACACATTCAAACAAAGCTATTTGAATCAAATGAAAGTCAAATACATTCTACAAAGCTAATTGAATCAAATGAAAGCGAAACACATTTAAACAAAGCTAATTGAATCAAATGAAATTCAAACACATTCAAACGAAGTTATTTAAATCAAATGAAAGTAAAATGCATTCTACAAAGCTAATTGAATCAAATGAAAGTCAAACATATTCAAAACAAAGTTATTTGAATCAAATGAAAGTCAAATACATTCAAACAAAGCCATATAAATCAAATGAAAGGGAAATGCATTCTACATAGCTAATTGAATCAAATGAAAGTCAAAACACATTCAAACAAAGCTTTTTATATCAAATGTAAGTCTAACACAGTCAAACGAAGCTTTTTGAATCAAATGAAAGTTAAATGCATTCAACAACGCTTATTAAATGAAATGAAAGTCAAACACATTCAAACAAAGCTATTTGAATCAAATGAAAGTCAAACAAATCTTTTTGAATAAAATGAATGTCAAACACATTAAAATGAAGCTATTTAAATCAATGAAAGTGAAATGCATTTTAAAAAGCTAATTGAATCAAATGAAAGTCAAACACATTTTGAACAAAGCTATTTGAATCAAATGAAAGTCAAATACATTCTACAAAGCTAATTGAATCAAATGAAAGTCAAACAAATTCAAACAAAGCTATTTGAATCAAATGAAAGTCAAATACATTGTACAAAGCTAATTGAATAAAATGAAAGCCAAACACATTTAACTAAAGCTTTTTGAATCAAACGAAAGTCAAACAAAGCTTTTTGAATAAAATGAAAGTCCAACACATTCAAATGAAGCTATTTAAATCTAATGAAAGTGAAATGCAATTTAAAAAGCTAATTGAATCAAATGAAAGTCAAACACATCCAAACAAAAATATTTGAATCAAATGAAAGTCAAATACATTCTACAAAGCTAATTTTATCAAATGAAAGTTTAACACATTCAAACAAAGATTTTTAAATCAAATGAAAGTTAAACACATTCAAACAAGGCTATTTGAATAAAATGAAAGTCAAATACATTCTACAAAGCTAATTGAATCAAATGAAAGTCAAGCACATTCAAACAATGCTTTTTGAATCAAGTGAAAGTCAAACAAAGCATTTTGAATAAAATGAAAGTGAAATAATTTCAACAATGCTTATTAAATCAAATGAAAATCAAACACATTCAAACAAAGCTATTTGAATCTAATGAAAGTCAAAAATATTCTACAAAGCTAATTGAATCAAATGAAAGTCAAACACATTCAGACAAAGCTATTTGAAAAAAATGGAACTCAAATACATTCTAAGCTAACTAAATCAAATGAAAGTAAAAAGATTCAAACAAAGCTTTTTAAATCAAATGAAAGACAAACAAAGCTTTTTGAATAAAATGAAAGTCAAACACATTCAAACAAAGTTAATTAAATAAAATGAAAGTAAAATGCATTCTACAAAGTTAATTGAATCAAATGAAAGTCAAACACATTCAAAACAAAGATTTTTGTATCAAATAAAAGTCAAACACATTCAAATTAAGCCATATAAATCAAATGAAAGTGAAATGCATTCTACGTAGCTAATTGAATCGAATGAAAGACAAAACACATTCAAACAAAGCTTTTTAAATCAGATGAAAGTCTAACACCGTCAAACGAAGCTTTTTGAATCAAATGAAAGTTAAATGCATTCAACAATGCTTATTAAATCAAACGAAAGTCAAACACATTCAAACAAAGCTATTTGAAACAAATGAAGGTCAAATGCATTCTACAAAGCTAATTGAATCAAATGAAATTCTAACTCATTCAAACAAAGCTTTTTGAATAAAATGAAAGTCAAACACATTCAAATGAAGGTATTTAAATCAAATGAAATTGAAATGCATTCTAAAAAGCTAATTGAATGAAATAAAAGTCAAACACATTTAAACAAAGCTATTTGAATCAAATGAAAGTCAAACACATTTAAACAAAGCTATTTGAATAAAATGAAAGTCTAACTCATTCAAACAAAGCTAATTGAATCAAATGACAGTCAACAGATTCAAACGAAGTTATTTAAATCAAATGAAAGTAAAATGCATTCTACAAAGCTAATTGAATCAAATGAAAGTCAAACACATTCAAAACAAAGCTTTTTGTATCAAATGAAAGTCAAACACATTCAAACAAAACTTTTTGAATCACGTTAAAGTCAAACACATTCAAACAAAGCTATTAAAATCAAATGAAAGTGAAATGCATTCTACAATGCTAATTGAATCAAATGAAAGTTAAATACATTGAAATGAAGCTATTTAAATCAAATGAAATTGAAATGCATTCTAAAAAGCCAATTAAATCAAATGAAAGTCAAACACATTTATACAAAGCTATTTGAATCAAATGAAAGTCAAATACATTCTACAAAGCCAATTGAATCAAATGAAAGTCAAACGCATTCAAACAAAGCTATTTGAATCAAATGAAAGTCAAATACATTCTATAAAGCTAATTGAATCAAATGAAAGTCAAACATATTCAGGCAAAGCTTTTTAAATCAAATGAAAGTCTAACACATACAAACAAAGCTATTTGAAAAAAATGAAACTCAAGTACATTCTACAAAGTTAACTAAATCAAATGAAAGTAAAATGATTCAAACAAAGCTTTTTGAATCAAATTAAAGACAAACAAAGCTTTTTGAATAAAATGAAAGTCAAACACATTCAAACGAATCAAATGAAAGTTAAACACATTCAAACATGGCTATTTGAATAAAATGAAAGTCAAATACATTCTACAAATCTAGTTGAATCAAATGAAAGTCAAGCACATTCAAACAATGCTTTTTGAATCAAATGAAAGTCAAACGAAGCTTTTTTAATAAAATGAAAGTGAAATAATTTCAACAATGCTTATTAAATCAAATGTAAATCATACACATTCAAACAAAGCTATTTGAATATAATGAAAGTCAAATACATTCTACAAAGCTAATTGAATCAAATGAAAGTCAAACACATTCAAACAAAGCTATTTGAAAAAAATGGAACTCAAATACATTCTAAGCTAACTAAATCAAATGAAAGTAAAAAGATTCAAACAAAGCTTTTTGAATCAAATGAAAGACAAACAAAGCTTTTTGAATAAAATGAAAGTCAAACACATTCAAACGAAGTTATTTAAATCAAATGAAAGTAAAATGCATTCTACAAAGCTAATTCAATCAAATGAAAGTCAAACACATTCAAAACAAAGCTTTTTGTATCAAATGAAAGTCAAACACATTCAAACTAAGCCATATAAATCAAATGAAAGTGAAATGCATTCTACATAGATAATTGAATCAAATGAAAGTCAAAACACATTCAAACAAAGCTTTTTAAATCAGAAGAAAGTCTAACACAGTCAAATAAAGCTTTTTAAATCAAATGAAAGTTAAATGCATTCAATAATGCTTATTAAATCAAATGAAAGTCAAACCCATTCAAACAATGCTTTTTAAATTAAATGAAAGTCAAACAAAGCTTTTTGAATAAAATGAAAGTCAAACAAAGCGTTTTGAATAAAATGAAAGTCAAACACATTCAAATGAAGCTATTTGAATCAATGAAAGAGAAATGCATTCTGAAAAGCTAATTGAATCAAATGAAAGTTAAACACATTTAAACAAAGCTATTTGAATCAAATGAAAGTCAAAGACATTCTACAAAGCTAATTGAATCAAATGAAAGTCAAACACATTCAAACAAAGCTATATGAATCAAATGAAAGTCAAATACATTCTACAAAGCTAATTGAATCAAATTGATGTGATTTTTTAGTCCGAAAACTAAGCCTCACAAAGATATGAATCTAACCTACTTCTATATAGAAAATTAACCAAGAATTAAGCAAGAAACTTAGATTAATTAATCAAGAATCCACCTAATTAATCAACCTAGGTGATTGTTTTAACTAAAACAAATAAAACAGCAAATTGGAATCCACCAATCAAGAATTTAAGTAATCCAACTTAAACAAAAGCAATAAGAAATATTATTATGAATGTATGATTAAACTTGTATATTATTCGAAGATTACAACCCTATATTTATAGACTCAATCAACTATCCTAATCCCACTTGAATTAGAATTCTAATCCCCTAACAAAAACCCACGGATTGCATAACTTAATCAAGTTTAGATAACTTTGATTTAGTTATTTAATCCTACTTAAACTCTAACTACTCTTAAGATAAAACTTGCCTATTTTATCCTAACTCAAGCTTGCACTCCAAGTTATTATTGATGCCTACTAGACTAAAAACAATTCCTAATCAACTTAGGAACTCACTTTGCTAAAAACAAATCCTAATCAGCTTAGAAACTTGCTTAGCTAAAATTAGTCCTAGTCAATCTAGGAACTTATTAAGCTAAAACAATTCCTAATGCAATTAGAAATCCTAAGTGCTTAAAACAAGAAAAACACTTTCAAGTGAAAGGTAAAAGCTTGTAAGCAAAAACCTAAGTAAAGACTCACAAAATAAAACTAAGGAAAGAAATCATTCTTTTCATATCGCCGCCAGAACACCACTTCACGCGCCACCAATTGTGACACGCGCCACACCACCTTGTAGCTGGGCTTAGTCCGGTGCCGGAAGGCAGGCGCGTGGGAACCATCAAGGCGCATGGCCGCCTGTATCGTCGCCGGAAGTGAGCTACGCAACTTCTTCGTTCTTGGAAATCATGCTTCTTTCTTTCCAATTTAAGCTATTGAACCTTTCCTTGATTATATCCTTGTTTGGGTAGCCTATAATGGAGTTGTTTAGACCATCTAGAAGTACATTAGATCTTTCAAAAGAATTAGCTTCTTGATTCGCATAACAAATGAAAGCGAAACACATTTAAACAAAGCTTTTAAAATCAAATGAAAGTCAAACAAAGTTTTTTGAATAAAATGAAACTCAAACACATTCAAATGAAGCTATTTAAATCAAATGAAAGTGAAATGCATTTTAAAAAGCTAATTGAATCGAATGAAAGTCAAACACATTCAAACAAAGCTATTTGAATCAAATGAAAGTCAAATACATTCTACAAAGCTAATTTAATCAAATGAAAGTTGAACACATTCAAACAAAACTTTTTAAATCAAATGAAAGTCTAACACATTCAATCAAAGCTATTTGAATCAAATGAAAGTCAAATGCATTCAATAATGCTTATTGAATCAAATGAATGTCAAACACATTCAAACAAAGCTATATGAATCAAATGAAAGTCAAACACATTCTTACAAACATATTTGAATTAAATGAAAGTCAAATACATTTTACAAAGCTAATTGAATCAAATGAAAGTCAAACACATTCAAACAAACCTTTTTAAATCAAATGAAAGTTAAACACATTCAAACAAGGTTATTTCAATAAAGTGAAAGTCAAATACATTCTACAAAGCTAATTGAATCAAATGAAAGTCAAACACATTCAAACAATGCTTTTTAAATCAAATGAAAGTCAAACAAAGCTTTTTCAATAAAATGAAAGTGAAACACATTCAAATGAAACTATTTAAATCAATGAAAGTGAAATGGATTCTAATAAGATAATTAAAACAAATGAAAGTCAAACACATTCAAACAAACCTATTTAAATAAAATGAAGGTCAAATACATTCCACAAAGCTAATTGAATCAAATGAAAGTCTAACACATTCAAACAAAGCTTTTTGAATAAAATGAAAGTCAAACACATTCAAATGAAGGTATTTAAATCAAATGAAAGTGAAATGCATTCTAAAAAGCTAATTGAATGAAATCAAAGTCAAACACATTCAAACAAAGCTATTTGAATCAATAAGCATTATTGAATATTAATCAATAAGCTATTTGCCTCGAACTTGGAATGTAGATAATCTTAACAAATATTTCTTTTGAATGATGTAAATAGTCAAGGGCTACTTGAATAAAGTTTGCATACTTAATATTCAATTTTGTATTAAGAGGGGCATGCCAACTGACAAACAGTCGGCTACTCTCCATGTATAATTTTCATTTTTACTTAAGAGGGGCATGCCAACTGACAAACAGTCGGCTACTCTCTAAATACTTAAGAGGGGCACGCCGCTTGTTTCACTCAACCGGCTACCCTCCCATAATACAGTTTACCGAGAACTATCAAAAACTCATGACTAAAATGACCAGACCAGGCGTCAAGCGAACTGATCAAAATATAAAAATTCAATTCGACCTGTCCCAACATTATAGCAGGCGTCCGACGGCATCCATCCGGATGAAATTCGTCGCAGAGAGCAGCTCCCTTTTGGGTGGAACATTGTTCTATAAAATCATTACACGGCACCTATACGACTGTCTAAACACGACAACCACGTAGTCGTTTCCCGGACAAGGATATCTCACTTAAACTGACTAATCACGTCAAGCAAGTGTTCGCAATAACCATCCGGGTCAACCGACCGACTGAACTACTTGGGATAAGAACAGTTGGTATTTAATGAGTTAATAGCCAACAAACATTGGCGAATAAAGGGGAACAACCGGTACCCACCGCTTGTTACCTCTACTACTCAATCACTTGGCGACTAGATAACAGTCATATTTACTTGGTCACTCAAAAATTTAATATGGAACTAAAAAAGTGTTCATACAGCACCTGTTCACACTGATTAAATGTGGCGGGGAACAGTCGTCTTAGACTGCCTAAAATCTCTAGCCTAAAAAACATAAGTAGGAAACCAGTTTCCTACTTGGTTAATTTTACAAATGACAGGACCGCCTGCCTAAAGGTGATCCAGTCTTTAAAATGGGTCGAATACCGATTGGATAAATGGCCGACTGATCGCCTAGCCTGGAAACAGACAACCAGTCGTCCAGGGGCATAGGCGGCGTGACTAACTATCCGTACCTGTCTGCAACAATCGGCCATGTAAAACAGTCGGTATAGTGTACAATTGGATATCAGAATATTCAATACTTAACAAATTTGAAGCAAAACCAAAAAAAATTTCATTAAAAGGAAGCCGGTCATTAAAGACCAGCAAAATATTCAGAGCCCCGGCCCCTTGGCCGGGTAAATACAAACAAACGGCACGCAGGCCGTGGAAAGAAGACATAAAGCTTAAGAAGGGGGCAGATCTTCAATATTAGCAGTTGCCGCCTGGTCAGCACTCTTCTTGCTGGACTCGGCTTCAGCTGCATCCTTCTTCGATGCATTACCCCCAAGCGGCACAAGCGCCACTACCGGCTGCTCCTCCACCTCCAACGCTTCCTCAAACGCCTCGTTCTCAGCAGCCGCCAGGATCTCTTGATTATATCTATCAGAACACTGGCGGTACGTTTTTTCCCATGAGGCAAAGTCGGCATTGGGGAAGAGGCGGCCCCAGGTCATGCGCTGGATTTGAGCAGAGTCTTCCATCATCTCCCGGACCAGCTCTTTCTTCTCTTGCTCGGCCTTCTCCGAGAGCTCCTGAGTGAGACTCTTCTCCTTGGTCACCAGGCGTTCCTTTACGTTCGCCAAGGATTTCTCCAAGGTTTCGTATGAGGACATCTTTTGGCGAAGAGGTCTCATCTCAACCTTGAGGTTGTTGATGGTCGCCTCCAGCTCGCTATTCCTCTTCTGGGCCGCCTCTAACTGAGCCCGGACAGCGGCGACAGCCTGCGCCTGATAATAAAGAATATCAATGGTCAGAACCTCATTTTGGGCAATTTGAAACATTGCCTTATCACAGTCAGAGGCGGCCATAGCTTTCGCAGCCTTTACCTCTTTGTTCTTCCTATCAAGCGGCTTGCGAAGGCCGTTCACTCAGAGCAGGGCCTAAGTAAAAACAAAACAAACAGGCGTCAGTTTCCAAACAAAAAGAAAACAGGCGTCCTGGAATTCAAATACTCAAAAATATGCTAAGTATACCTCAGCAAGGACCCCTGCAATCCCATCTAGGTCAAGGGTGCCGACACCCCTGACCGCCTCCCTTTCAGACGGAGGAACGACCTTGATCATAGACTTGGCCACCTCGACCAAGTCAGGCTCCTGAGGGCCGGCTGCATCAAGCATAAACAAGCGGATTAGACCTAGTAAAGAAAGAAACAAGTCTAAAAATTTACAAGGACAAGTTCATACTTCTAGGCGGCCCCGCTGGAGTTTTAGAAGGAGTGGCCGGCTGCTTCTCAGCCACCGCCTGTTTCCTGGCAGAACTAGGAGAGCTCGCAACAGTCGTCCTCCGGGCCTTGGAGTCCGGCTGTTGGGAAGAAGAAGCTCTTGGAGTGCCCGTCTATATAAAAAAAAAAGAAGAAGCCAGTATATGCATAAAACACAACTCCAAAAAGAGTGAGTTTCGAAGCCAACCAAGGGTGCCCCCTTGTTGGGGGAGTCGGTTGAAGACTGTTGCAAGATGGAGGCCCGCAACATGGCCGCCGCAGTCTTGGAGGCGGTAATTTTGCTCATAGCATCCGCTGCAAAAACAAATAGCAAAGTTAATAAAAAGAAAATAATAATGCATGGAAAAACAGTATTTGACAGGCCGGCTACCTCTTGAGCACCGACTGCTGAGGCCACAGGCGGACAAAAAGTACTCGTCATAGAGCCATTTGAAGCTCGGGACGCAGTGCAGGGGTACTTGCTCTCGTACCCCTGAAGTAGAGTTCACCCTAGACTCTACTCTGAAGAGTCCTTTGTCTAGGATCTCTTTTTTAGCCTTGGGGGGAACAGGCGGCATGCTGCGGCCGCCTGCAAGAAGAGGCGGATTCCTATTCCACCTGTTGAAGCGCTTGTTCAGCTCTATGTCTGAACTCTCAATAATAAGGAAGGTGTTCCGCCAATCCTTCCACTTGTTTGCTTTGCCTCTCGTCATGAGGTAGCCCCTGTGGCCCGTCAATTGATACCAGCCGGTACCGCCTGACTTAGGGGTCCGGCTGAGATAGTTCATGTGGGCGAAAGCCTCGAAGTTTGGCTCCACCCCGTGCAGTTCGCACCCGGCCACATAGCCGAGTACGTTGACCCAGGAGTTTGGGGCTAACTGCCATAACCCCAACTCATACCCATCCAATATCCGCTGAACAGCCGGATGTAGTGGGAAGCGCAGCCCAGCCTTGATGGCCGCTTCGTAGCAGCCAAAGCAGGCGCCATCATAGCTAGTACCAGCCGGCCAGACGACTGTGTCTTCTGGATCCGGCACGAACACTAAAAAGCCGGGGCCCATTGTGTGGTTTGCGATAAAGCTCCCCACTTTCTCTTGCATGGCCGTGATCCGGCCCCGAGGTACCGTGCAGTAGTAGGGGGTATTTTGCTCTCGGTGAGAGGCGGATGGCTCCGCCCAATTGTCCCCCTTCTCAACTGCGTGAGAAAGCCTCGCCTCTTGTAGGCGACTGTTTTTCTCTTCTGTGCCCAGAGAAGCATGGCCAGAAGAGCTAGACTCGGATTCGTCCTCTGACGATTCCGAAGAGGACGACTCCTCTCCTCTCCCAGAGGGGCCCGCCTCCTCTCCCTTAAAGGGAGCAGGAGAGAATGTAGAGTTAATTGTAAAATGGGAAGGGGTCACTTTGACTCCTCCCTCAGAACTGCCGGCTTTCAAGCCGCTTTGTTTCACCTCCACATCTGGCGCCTGGTCAGATGTTTCACTAATCGGCACCTTGTGGGAGGAGCCGTCTGAGTTTGAGATCCTGGCAGTCTTTTTTGTTCTGGCCATCATGTTCTGCATAGACACAGATACAGTCGGACTTTGTATAAAGGGCAAAGATGGGTCCAGAAAAGGGCAGGCGGCACTCCTAGTCCTAGATTCAGCCGTCCCCGGTGACCGGCTGATCACTAACTTAGGTCGTGTCGTGTGCTTCCGTGGTGCCATTTCAAAAAAGGAATAAAATAAAAAAAATTAAGAGTAAGAGAACCGACGGTTACCTGAATGAGTGACGTTGATGGAGTTCTGAAAATCCTTTGCAGTCGGCTTGTCAGAGCAGGCGGTAGGCAGAAAGAGTCCAAAGTGTCAGAGCAAGTTCAGGGGTCCGAATGTTCTCTCACAAAGTTCTCAAGTAAAAATGACCGAAGTCAACACTCCCTTATATAGGCGAAGTGAGAAGGCGAAGGGTCACTTCCAAAATTCAAAATTTGGGCGGGAGAATCTCTCGGCCTTTCGCCAAGTGACACCTGTAGCAGGTCGTCGCCTGTCACCGTGCGACACCTGTCACAGGTAACACGTGACCCGTCACATGCCACCTGTGAGGGGCAAATGATTAGAAGATTTTGCTCCCACCAATCGGAATGCGCCACGTGGGCCAATCAGATCCTGCCAAGTGTCCCCCAGTTGGACCTATTATGTCATGACACGTGGCATACCCCATGCCTAATGGAGAAGTCGACCACCTAGGCCCAACTTCCGAGGGAAGCCCAATCAGCCCAAGGTTAACCTAAACCTAGGGTTGGCACGTTTCCCGAGGTTATAAATACCTCCCTTAATCCTCATTAACGGGGATAACACACATTAAACACTCTCACCTAGAGAGACCCAATTACTTTAATTTCCGCATTAATTACTCCTTAATAAAGTACAAACTTGACCGTCGGAGGCGGATCTCCAATCATCCGGAGCATCCGTTTGTTTTGCAGGTACAGGCGTCCAGCTCCAGTCTTGGAATTGTAACTCTCCCGCAGGACATCAGAAAACCCCGAAACAAAAGTCAAACACATTCAAACAAAGCTCTTTGAATCAAATGAAAGTCAAATACATTCTACAAAGCTAATTGAATCAAATGAAAATCAAACACATTCAAACAAAACTTTTTAAATCAAATAAAAGACTAACACATTAAACCAAGCTTTTTGAATCAAATGAAAGTCAAACACATTCAACAATGCTTATTGTATCAAATGAAAGTCAAACACATTCAAACAAAGCTAATTGAATCAAATGAAAATCAAAAACATTCAAACAGAGCTATTTGAATCAAATGAAAGTCAAATACATTCTACAAAGCTAATTGAATCAAATGAAAGGCAAACACATTCTACAAAGCTAGTTGAATCAAATGAAAGCCAAACACATTTAAACAAAGCTTTTTGAATCAAATGAAAGTCAAACAAAGCTTTTTGAATAAAAATGAAAGTCAAACACATTCAAATGAAGGTATTTAAATCAAATGAAAGTGAAATGCATTCTTAAAAGCTAATTGAATCAAATGAAAGTCAAACACATTCAAACAAAGCTCTTTGAATCAAATGAAAGTCAAACACATTCAAACAAAACTTTTTAAATCAAATAAAAGACTAACACATTAATCCAAGCTTTTTGAATCAAATGAAAGTCAAACACATTCAACAATGCTTATTGAATCAAATGAAAGTCAAACACATTCAAACAAAGCTAATTGAATCAAATGAAAGTCAAACACATTCAAACAAAGCTATTTGAATCAAATAAAAGTCAACTACATTCTACAAAGCTAATTGAATCAAATGAAAGTCAAACAAAGCTTTTTGAATAAAATGAAATTCAAACACATTCAAATGAAGCTATTTAAATCAAATGAAAGTGTAATGCATTTTAAAAAGCTAATTGAATCAAATGAAAGTCAAACACATTCAAACAAAGCTATTTGAATCAAATGAAAGTCAAATACATTCGACAAAGCTAATTAATCAAATGAAAGTCAAACACATTCTAACAAAACTTTTTAAATCAAATGAAAGACTAACACATTTAAACGAAGCTTTTTGAATGAAATGAAAGTCAAATGCATTCAACAAAGCTTATAGAATCAAATTAAAGTCAAACACATTCAAACAAAGCTATTTGAATAAAATGAAAGTCAAATACATTCTATAAAGCTAATTGAATCAAATGAAAGTCAAACTCATTCAAACAATGCTTTTTGAATCAAATGAAAGTCAAACAAAGCTTTTTGAATAAAATGAAAGTCAAACACATTCAAACGAAGCTATTTAAATTAATGAAAGTGAAATGCATTCTAAAAAGATTTTTGAATAAAATGAAAGTCAAAGAACATTCAAATAAAGCTATTTAAATCAAAAGAAAGTTAAATACATTTTAAAAAGCTAATTAAATCAAATGAAAGTCAAACACATTCAAACAAAGCTATTTGAATCAAATGAAAGTCAAGTACATTCTACGAAGCTAATTGAATCAAATGAAAGCCAAACACATTTAAACAAAGCTTTTTGAATCAAATGAAAGTCAAACAAAGCTTTTTGAATAAAATGAAAGTCAAACACATTCAAATGAAGCTATTTATATCAAATGAAAGTGAAATATATTCTAAAAAGCAAATTAAATCAAATGAAAGTCAAACACATTAAACAAAGCTATTTAAATCAAATGAAATTCAAATACATTCTACAAAGATAATTGAATCAATTGAAAGACTAACATATTCAAACGAAGCTTTTTGAATCAAATGAAAGTCAAAGGCATTCAACAAGTCTTATTGAATCAAATAAAAGTCAAACACATTCAAACAAAGCTAATTGAATCAAATGAAAGTCAAACACATTCAAACAAAGCTTTTTAAATCAAATATAAGTCTAACATATTCAAACAAAGCTATTTGAATAAAATGAAAGTCAAATACCTTTTAGGACGCTAATTGAATCAAATTAAAGTCAAACTCATTCAAACAATGCTTTTTGAATCAAATGAAAGTCAAACAAAGCTTTTTGATTAAAATGAAAGTCAAACACATTCAAATGAAGCTATTTAAATTAATGAAAGTGAAATGCATTCTAAAAAGCTAATTGAATCGAATAAAAGTCAAACACATTCAAACAATGCTATTTGAATCAAATGAAAGTCAAATACATTCTACAAAGCTAATTTTATCAAATGAAAGTCAAACACATACAGACAAAACTTTTTAAATGAAATGAAAGTCTAACACATTCAAACGAAGCTTTTTGAATCAAATGAAACTCAAATATATTCAACAATACTTATGGAATCAAATGAAAGTCAAACACAATCAAACAAAGCTTACTGAATCAAATGAAAGTCAAACACATTCAAACAAAGCTATTTAAATCAAATGAAAGTAAAACGCATTCTACGAAACTAATTGAATCAAACCAAAGTCAAACACATTAAAACAAAGCTATTTGAATAAAATGAAAGTGAAATGCATTCTAAAAAGCTAAATAAATCAAATGAAAGTAAAACAAATTCAAACAAAGCTATTTGAATCAAATGAAAGTCAAATACATTCTACAAAACTAATTAAATCAAATGAAAGTCAAAAACATCCAAACAAAGCTATTTGATTCAAATGAAAGTCAAATTACATTATACAAAGCTAATTGAATCAAATGAAAGTCAAACACATTCAAACAAAACTTTTTAAATCAAATGATAGTCTAACACATTCAAACAAGGCTATTTGAATAAAATGAAAGTCAAATACATTCTACGAAGCTAATTGAATCAAATGAAAGTCAAACACATTCAAACAATGCCTTTTGAATCAAATGAAAGTCAAACAAAGATTTTGAATTAAATGAAAGTCAAACACATGCAAATGAAGCTATTTAAATCAAATGAAAGTGAAATGCATTCTAAAAAGCTAATTGAATCAAATGAAAGTCAAACACATTCAAACAAAGCTATTTGAATCAAATGAAATTCAAATAGATTCTACAAAGATAATTGAATTTATTGAAAAACTAACACATTCAAACGAAGCTTTTTGAATCAAATGAAAGTCATTTGCATTCAACAATGCTTATTGAATCAAATGAAATTCAAACACTTTCAAACAAAGCTAATTGAATCAAATGAAAGTCAAACACTTTCAAACAAAGCTTTTTAAATCAAATGAAAGTCTACCATATTCAAACAAAGCTATTTGAATAAAATGAAAGTCAAATACATTTTAGGACGCTAATTGAATCAAATTAAAGTCAAACTCATTCAAACAATGCTTTTTGAATCAAATGAAAGTCAAACAAAGCTTTTTGATTAAATTGAAAGTCAAACACATTCAAATGAAGCTATTTAAATTAATGAAAGTTAAATGCATTCTAAAAAGCTAATTGAATCAAATAAAAGTCAAACACATTCAAAAAAAGCTATTTGAATCAAATAAAAGTCAAATACAATCTACAAAGCTAATTGAATCAAATGAAAGTCAAACACATTCAAACAAAGCTATTTGAATCAAATGAAAGTCAAATACATTGTACAAAGCTAATTGAATCAAATAAAAGCCAAACACATTTAAACAAAGCTTTTTGAATCAAATGAATGTCAAACAAAGATTTTTGAATAAAATGAAAGTCAAACACATTCAGATGAAGCTATTTAAATCAAATGAAAGTGAAATGCATTATAAAAAGCTAATTGAATTAAATGAAAGTCAAACACATTCAAACAAAGCTATTTGAATCAAATGAAAGTCAAATACATTCTACAAAGCTAATTTTATCATATGAAAGTCAATACACATTCTAACAAAACTTTTTAATTCAAATGAAAGTCTAACACATTCAAACGAAGATTTTTGAACTAAATGAAAGTCAAATGCATTTAACAATGCTTATTGAATCAAATGAAAGACAAACACATTCAAACAAAGCTTTTAGAATCAAATGAAAGTCAAACACATTCAAACAAAGCTATTTAAATCAAATGAAAGTAAAACGCATTCTACGAAGCTAGTTGAATCAAATCAAAGTCAAACACCTTGAAACAAAGCTATTTGAATCAAATGAAATGCAAATACATTCTACATAGCTAATTAAATCAAATGAAATTTAAACACATTCATACAAAGCTTTCTAAATCAAATGAAAGTCGAACATATTCAAACAAGGCTAATTAAAATAAAACGAAAGTCAAATACATTCTACAAAGCTAATTGAATCAAATGAAAGTCGAACACATTCAAACAAAGCTTTTTAAACCAAATGAAAGTCAAACACATTCAAACAAGGCTATTTGAATAAAATGAAAGTCAAATAAATTCTGCAAATCTAATTGAATCTAATGAAAGTCAAACACATTCAAACGAAGCTATTTGAATCAAATGAAAGTCAAATACAATCTACAAAGCTAATTGAATCAAATGAAAGCCAAACACATTTAAACAAAGCTTTTTGAATCAAATGAAAGTTAAACAAAGGTTTTTGAATAAAATGAAAGTCAAACACATTCAAATGAAGCTATTTAAATCAAATGAAAGTGAAATGCATTTTAAAAAGCTAATTAAATCAAATGAAAGTCAAACACATTCAAACAAAGCTATTTGAATCAAATGAAAGTCGAATACATTCTACAAAGCTAATTAATCAAATGAAAGTCAAACACATTCTAACAAAACTTTTTAAATCAAATGAATGACTAACACATTTAAACGAAGCTTTTTGAATCAAATGAAAGTCAAATGCATTCAACAATGCTTATTGAATCAAATGAAAGTCAAACACATTCAAACAAAGCTAATTGAATCAAATGAAAGTCAAACACATTCAAACAAAGCTATTTGAATAAAATGAAAGTCAAATACATTCTACGAAGCTAATTGAATCAAATGAAAGTCAAACTCATTCAAACAATGCTTTTTGAATCAAATGAAAGTCAAACAAAGCTTTTTGAATAAAATGAAAGTCAAACACATTCAAACGAAGCTATTTAAATTAATGAAAGTGAAATCCGTTCTAAAAATCTAATTGAATCAAATGAAAGTCAAACACATTTAAACAAAGCTATTTGAATCGATGAAAGTCAAATACATTCTACAAAGCTAATTGAATCAAATGAAAGCCAAACACATTTAAACAAAGCTTTTTGAATCAATTGAAACTCAAAAAAAGCTTTTTAAATAAAATCAAAGTCAAACACATTCAAATAAAGCTATTTAAATCAAATGAAAGTTAAATGCATTTTAAAAAGCTAATTGAATCAAATGAAAGTCAAACACATTCAAACAAAGCTATTTGAATCAAATGCTAGTGAAATACATTCTACAAAGCTAATTTTATCAAATGAAAGTTAAACACATAAAATCATAACTTTTTAAATCAAATGAAAGTCTAACACATTCAAACGAAGCTTTTTGAATCAAATGAAACTAAAATGCATTCAACAATGCTTATTGAATCAAATGAAAGTCAAACACATTCAAATAAAGCTTTTTGAAACAAATGAAAGTCAAACGCATTCTACGAAGATAATTGAATAAAATCAAAGTCAAACACATTGAAACAAAACTATTTGAATCAAATGAAAGTGAAATGCATTCTAAAAAGCTAATTAAATCAAATGAAAGTCAAACACATTCAAACAAAGCTATTTGAATGAAATGAAAGTCAAATACATTCTACAAAACTAATTGAATCAAATGAAAGTCAAACACATTCAAACAAAGCTATATGAAAAAAATGAAAGTCAAATACATTCTACAAAGCTAATTGAATCAAATGAAAGTCAAACACATACAAACAAAATTTTTTAATTCAAATGAAAGTCTAACACATTCAAACGAAGCTTTTTGAATCAAATGAAACTAAAATGCATTCAACAATGCTTATTGAATAAAATGAAAGTCAAACACATTCAAACAAAGCTTTTTGAATCAAATGAAAGTCAAACACATTCAAACAAAGCTATTTAAATCAAATGAAAGTAAAACGCATTCTACGAAGCTTATTGAATCAAATCAAAGTCAAACACATTGAAATAAAGCTATTTGAATCAAATGAAATGCAAATACATTTTACAAAGCTAATTTTAACAAATGAAAGTCAAACACATTCAAACAAAATTTTTTAAATCAAATGAAAGTTTAACACATTCAAACGAAGCTTTTTTAATCAAATGGAAGTCTAATGCATTCAACAATGCTTATTAAATCAAATGAAAGTCCAACACATTCAAACAAAGCTTTTTGAATCAAATGAAAGTAAAATACATTCTACAAAGCTAATTGAATCAAATGAAAGGTAAACAAATCTTTTTGAATAAAATGAAATTCTAAAACATTCAAACACAGCTTTTTCAATAAAATGAAAGTCAAACACATTCAAATGAAGCTATTTAAATCAAATGAAAGTGAAATGCATTTTAAATAGCTATTTGAATCAAATGAAAGTCAAATGAAAGTCATACTAATTCAAACAAAGCTATTTAAATCAAATGAAAGTTAAATACATTCTACAAAGCTAATTGAATCAAATGAAAGTTAAACAAATCTTTTTGAATAAAATGAAAGTCAAACACATTCAAATGAAGCTATTCAAATGAAATGAAAGTCAAACACATTCAAACAAAACTTTTTGAATCAAATGAAAGTTAAATAGATTCTGCAAAGTTAAATACATTCTACAAAGCTAATTGAATCAAATCAAAGTCAAACACATTTAAACAAAGCATTTTTAATAAAATGAAAGTTAAATACATTCTACAAAGCTAATTGAGTCAAATGAAAGTCAAACACATTCAAACAAAGCTTTTAAAATCAAAAGAAAGTTTAACACATTCAAACAAAGCTATTTAAATCAAATGAAAGTCAAACACATTCAAGCAAAGCTATTTGAATCAAATGAAAGTCAAATACAATCTACAAAACAAATTGAATCAAATGAAAGTCAAACACATTCAAACAAAGCCATTTAAATCAAATGAAAGTCAAATACATTCTACAAAACTAATTGGATCAAATGAAAGTCGAACACATTCAAACAAAGCTTTTTAAACCAAATGAAAGTCTAACACATTCAAACAAGGCTATTTGAATAAAATGAAAGTCAAATAAATTCTACAAATCTAATTGAATTAAATGAAAGTCAAACACATTTAAACAATGCTTTTTGAATCAAATGAAAGTCAAACAAACCTTTTTGAATAAAATGAAAGTCAAATACATTCAAATGAAGCTATTTAAATCAATGAATGTTAAATGCATTTTATAAACCTAATTGAATCAAATGAAAGTTAAACAAATTTAAACAAAGCTATTTGAATCAAATGAAAGTCAAATACATTCTACAAAGGTAAATGAATCGAATGAAAGTCAAACACATTCAAATAAAGCTATTTGAATCAAATGAAAGTCAAATACATTCTACAAAGCTAATTGAATCAAATGAAAGTCAAACACATTCAAACAAAGCTTTTTAAATCAAATGAAAGTCTAACACATTCAAACAAGACCATTTGAATAAAATGAAAGTCAAATACATTCTACGAAGCTAATTGAATCAAATGAAAGTCAAACCCATTCAAAAAGAGCTTTTTAAATCAAATGAAAGGTAAATACATTTTAACAAGCTAATTGAGTCAAATGAAAGTAAAAAACATTCAAACAAAGCTTTTAATAACAAATGAACGTCTAACACATTCAAACAAAGCTATTGGAATCAAATGAAAGGCAAACACATTCAAACAAAGCTATTGGAATCAGATGAAAGTTAAATACATTCCATCTAAGCCATATAATTCAAATGAAAGTGAAATGCATTCTCCATAGCTAATTGAATCAAATGAAAGTTAAAACACATTCAAACTAAGCTTTTTAAATCAAATGCAAGTCTAACACATTCAATCAAAGCTAATTAAATAAAACGAAATTCAAATACTTTCTACAAAGCTAATTGAATCAAATGAAAGTCAAATACATTCAAATGAAACTATTTAAATCAAATGAAAGTGAAATGCATTCTAAACAGCTAATTAAATCAAATGAAAGTCAAACACATTTAAACAAAGCCATTTGAATCAAATGAAAATCAAATACATTCTACAAAACTAATTGAATCAAATGAAAGTCAAACATATTCAAACAAAGCTATTTGATTCAAATGAAAGTCAAATACATTCTACAAAGCTAATTGAATCTAATGAAATTCAAACACATTCAAACAAAACTTTTTAAATCAAATGAAAGTCTAACACATTCAAACAAGGCTATTTGAATAAAATGAAAGTGAAATACATTCTACGAAGCTAATTAAATCAAATGAAAGTCTACACATTCAAACAATGCTTTTTAAATCAAATGAAAGTCAAACAAAGCTTTTTGAATAAAATGAAACTCAAATACATTCAAATGAAGCTATTTAAATTAATGAAAGTGAAATGCATTCTAGAAAGCTAATTAAATCAAATAAAAGTCAAACACATTCAAACAAAGCTCTTTGAATCAAATGAAAGTCAAATACATTCTACAAAGCTAATTAAATCAAATGAAAGTCTAAAACATTCAAACAATGCTTTTTAAATCAAATGAAAGTCTAACAAATTCAAACAAAGCTATTTTGAATCAAATGAAATTCAAGCAAAATTTTTAAATAAAATGAAAGTCAAACACATTCAAATGAAGCTATTTAAATCATATGAAAGTGATATGAATTTTAAAAAGCTAATTGAATCAAATGAAAGTCAAACACATTCAAACAAAGCTATTTGATTCAAATGAAAGTCAAATACATTTTACAAATCTAATTTTATCAAATGAAAGTGAAACACATTCAAACAAAACTTTTTAAATCAAATGAAAGTCTAACACATTCAAACGAAGCTTTTTGAATCAAATGAAAGTCAAATGCATCCAACAATGCTTATTGAATCAAATGAAAGTAAAAAAAACATTCAAACAAAGCTTTTTGAATCAAATGAAAGTCAAACACATCCAAACAAAGCTATTTAAATCAAATGAAAGTAAGACGCATTCTACAAAGCTAATTGAATCAAATCAGCATTCTACAAAGCTAATTGAATCAAATGAAAGTCAAACACATTTAAACAAAGCTTTTTGAATCAAATGAAAGTCAAACACATTCTAACAAAGCAATTTAAATCAAAGGAAGTGAAATGCATTCTACAAAGCTAACAGAATCAAATCAAAGTCAAACACATTTAAACAAAGCTTTTTGAATAAAATGAAAGTCAAATACATTCTACAAAGCTAATTGAATCAAATGAAAGTCAAACACATTCAAATAAAGCTTTTTGAATAAAATTAAAATCAAACAGATTCAAATGAAGCTATTTAAATCAAATGAAAGTGAAATGCATTCTAAAAAGCAAAGTGAATCAAATGAAAGTCAAACACATTCAAACAAAGCTTTTTGAATCAAGTGAAAATCAAACACATTCAAACAAAGCAATTTAAATCAAATGAAGTGAAATGCATTCTACAAAGCTAACTGAATCAAATCAAAGTCAAACACATTCAAACAAAGCTTTTTAAATAAAATGAAATTCAAATACATTCTACAAAGCTAATTGAATCAAACGAAAGCCAAACACATTCAAACAAAGCTTTTTGAATCAAATGAAAGTCAAACACATTCAAACAAAGCAATTTAAATCAAATGAAGTGAAATGCATTCTACAAAGCTAACAGAATCAAATCAAAGTCAAACACATTCAAACAAAGCTTTTTGAATAAAATGAAAGTCAAATACATTCTACAAAGCTAATTGAATCAAATGAAAGTCAAACACATTCAAACAAAGCTTTTTGAATCAAATGAAAGTCAAACACATTCAAACAAAGCAATTTAAATCAAATGAAGTGAAATGCATTCTACAAAGCTAATAGAATCAAATCAAAGTCAAAAACATTCAAACAAAGCTTTTTGAATAAAATGAAAGTCAAAGACAATCTACAAAGCTAATTGAATCAAATGAAAGTCAAAAACATTCAAACAAAGCATTTTGAATCAAATGAAAGTCAAACACATTCAAATAAAGCTTTTTGAATAAAATTAAAATCAAACACATTCAAATGAAGCTATTTAAATCAAATGAAAGTGAAATGCATTCTAAAAAGCAAATTGAATCAAATGAAAGTCAAACACATTCAAACAAAGCTATTTGAATCAAATTAAAGTCAAACACATTCAAACAAAGCTTTTTGAATCAAATGAAAGTCAAACACATTCAAACAAAGCAATTTAAATCAAATGAAGTGAAATGCATTCTACAAAGCTAACAGAATCAAATCAAAGTCAAACACATTCAAACAAAGCTTTTTGAATAAAATGAAAGTCAAATACATTCTACAAAGCTAATTGAATTAAATGAAAGTCAAACACATTCAAACAAAGGTTTTTGAATCAAATGAAAGTCAAACACATTCAAACAAAGCTTTTTGAATAAAATTAAAATCAAACACATTCAAATGAAGCTATTTAAATCAAATGAAAGTGAAATGCATTCTACAAAGCTAATTGAATCAAATGAAAGTCAAACACATTCAAACAAAGCTTTTTGAATCAAATGAAAGTCAAACACATTCTAACAAAGCAATTTAAATCAAATGAAGTGAAATGCATTCTACAAAGCTAACAGAATCAAATCAAAGTCAAACAAATTTAAACAAAGCTTTTTGAATAAAATGAAAGTCAAATACATTCTACAAAGCAATTTAAATCAAATGAAGTGAAATGCATTCTACAAAGCTTACAGAATCAAATCAAAGTCATACACATTTAAACAAAGCTTTTTGAATAAAATGAAAGTCAAATACATTCTACAAAGCTAATTGAATCAAATGAAAGTCAAACACTTAAATAAAGCTTTTTGAATAAAATTAAAATCAAACACATTCAAATGAAGCTATTTAAATCAAATGAAAGTGAAATGCATTCTAAAAAGCAAAGTGAATCAAATGAAAGTCAAACACATTCAAACAAAGCTATTTGAATCAAATTAAAGTCAAACACATTCAAACAAAGCTTTTTGAATCAAATGAAAGTCAAACACATTGAATAAACCCTAGAGAGAGAAAGTGAAACCCTAGAGAGAGAAAGCTTCATTTTTCCATGTCTATGGTGCTTGATTTAGCTGGTTTTTAGTCCCTAAATCTATTTCTATGGCTAGAAAGAAGAAGCAAGCTACTCCTGCCCCATCTAAGCTTACAACTGAAATCACTGAGTCACTATTTGTTCCTGTTTCAACTGGAATTCAGCCTGTTCATGAGGTGTTTGATGAGGGAGATGAACTTGTCACACCTGCTCCTGGACTTGTCCACTCCTCTGCAGGAATGATTTCTAGTAGAGATGCTGAATTGCTAGCTTTAAGTTTTGGTTCAGTTTGCCCCAAAACCAATGTAACAGTAACTTCTCCGGTTACTGTTTCATTGCCTAACCAAGCTGCTAGCCCTTCTAGGCCTTCAGCGGGCTCTGTATTGCAAAATTCTCAACCTCCTGTCACTAATGAAACTCTGCCTGAGGCTGTTGAAAAAGATTTGTCTAATGATCGAGGGTTTACTGGAAAGCTGACTGCAAAAGGGTTTGCCCTGAATTTTATACCTCCGCAAATCAAAAATGGTAAGTCAATTGCTGTCTTGCCCAGTGCTGAAATTGAGGAAGGAAATAGGAAGTGGAGTCATGCAATTGTTCTATATGTTGTTGGGTATTATCCTACTATTGCAGCTATTAAGCGTTTTATTGTTAATGAATGGGGTATTGATAACAATCCTGATGTGTATTGGCATGATGAGGGATACTTTATAATTAATCTGCGTTCTCTAGATAATCTGAATTTTGTTATGTGTGAAAGCCCTCACATGTTTTATGGAAAACCAATTATTGTTAAACCCTGGTCTGAAAAATTTGATTTCAGTGCTGAAATTCTTCGCACTGTTCCATTGTGGGTTAAATTACCCAATCTTCCTCTCAATTGTTGGGGTGCTGAAACTTTAAGTCGAATTGGCAGCACCTTGGGTGTGCCAATTTGTGCTGATGAATGCACTTCAAGACAGCTAAGAGTGTCGTTTTCCAGATTACTTGTGGAAATGGACATTACAAAACCTCTAGCAAAGTCTGTTTGGGTTGAAAGTCCTAAAGGTGAGACAGTGGAATTAAAGGTGATTTATGAGTGGACTCCTCCCTTCTGTGTTAAATGTAATAAGGCAGGACATAATTGTGATGAGCCTATTTCAACTAATCAGCCTGCTCCTGTAGTCCAAGCTCAGAAGAAGGTTTGGGTTCAAAAACAAAAGCAAGGGTCTGGAACTAAAGTTTCAGGTGAATGGGAAATCATGAAAAAAAAAGGTAAAGAACCTGCTGTAGCTGTGAAGCCTGTTCTTACCACTAATAAATTTGATATTCTACCTGATGAGCAATATGATGATGCTGTCTTGAGATATAAACCTAGCGGGGGTGGGCCCCCTCCAGTCCAATGATTATCACTGTCTGGAATATTAGGGGTCTTAATGATCCCTCTAAAGTGGCTGATGTGAAGCAGCTGCTTGATAGGACTAATACTGATATAATCTGCTTGCTTGAGACTAGAGTTAAACAGTTGAAATGTGCTGGGATTCAAAAGAAGATTGCACATGGTTTGTCCTGGATGTGTAATTATTCTGAGTCCAGGAAAGGTAGAATTTGGTTGGGGTGGAAGAATGATAGAGTTCTTGTTGATGCTATTACTGTTCATGCTCAGTTCATTCATTGTGTTATCAGTACTATTGATTATAGTGCTCAGATTACTGTGTCTTTTGTTTATGGTTTACATAATATTCATGATCGAAAAGATCTTTGGAGAGGTATTGGAGCTATTGGTTCTGTGTCCATGCCCTGGCTTTGCACTGGAGATTTTAATTCTGTTTTGTTACCTGAAGATAGAATTCATGGAAATGTAGTGACAGATTATGAAGTTCGAGATTTCAAGGATTTTATTGATCAAATGAACTTTTCTGAAATCAAAAGCAAGGGGTCTTATTTATCCTGGTCTAATAAGGCTCACTCAGGCCCTAGAACTCAGACTAGAATTGATAGGGGTGTGGTTAATAGTGAATGGCTCTATCAATTTCCAAATGTGGAAGCTGTTTATCTTCCTCCTTCTCTTTCTGATCATACTCCTCTTTTGTATGAGGTTCTCCCTCCTGCTCCTGGTAAGGGAAAGCCCTTTAGATTTCTTAATCATATGCTTAATCACCCTGATTTCATGACTATAGTGGATGAAACTTGGAGTGAAGGATTTCAGGGTAATGCTATGAGTAGAATTTGGAGAAAATGTAAGAATCTGAAGGTTAAGCTTAAAGAGCTTAATTCCAAAGTCTATGGTAATGTTGAAATGAGAGTTGATTTAGCTCAACAGGATGTCTTGGAAGTTTAGAACCAAATGGCTAGTGATCCTCATCCTGACTTGCTGGTTCAGGAGGCTACTGCTATTCAACAACTCAAATATTGGAGATCTATTCAGGAGAGTATTTATAGACAGAAAGCTAGGGTGGAATGGGTTAAACTTGGTGACTCCAACACCAAGTATTTTTTCTCCATGATGAAACAGAGGCAAGCTAGGAACAGAATTGATTCTATTTATAATGAACACCATGTGCTCCTTAAGACTCCTGCTGATATAGAGACAGAGATTGTGTCTTTTTATAAACTTCTCCTGGGTTCGAGCTCTTCTGTCCTTGATGCTGTTGATCTTAGTACCATGAGAGCTGGGAAACAGCTTTCTGTTGAAGCTCAGAATTTGCTTATTAGTCCTGTGGTTAATTCTGAGATTGACTGTGCAATCAAAAGTATCTCTGATGATAAAGCCCCTGGTATTGATGGGTTCAACTCTAAATTTTTCAAGCAGACCTGGGACATTATTAAATTTGAGATTTATGAAGCTGTCCATGATTTTTTTGATACTGGAACTTTGCATCCTCAGTGGAATTGTACAACTCTGACCTTGGTTCCTAAAATCCAGAATCCTTCTTTTGTAAAGGATTTCAGACCTATAGCTTGTTGCACTGTTCTCTATAAGATTATCTCCAAGATCTTGACTGCTAGGCTTGCTCAAGTTGTTGGTGAAATTGTTGATGAAGCTCAAGCAGGTTTTATTCCTGGTAAACATATTGGAGACAACATCTTATTAGCTACAGAGCTAATCAAAGGGTATACTCACAAGCACATTACCCCTAGATGTATGATTAAGGTTGATCTGAAAAAAGCTTATGACTCCATTGAATGGAGTTTTCTGCAGACTGTAATGTTTGAGCTTGGTTTTCCTTCTGTGTTTGTCAATTGGATTATGGTGTGCATCTCTACAGTGTCATTTTCTATTCTGATTAATGGCTCTCCTTCTGTTCCTTTTAAAGCTCAGAAGGGTCTGAGACAAGGTGATCCCATGTCTCCTTTCCTCTTTGCTATAGGAATGGAGTATTTATCCAGATGCTTGCATGATTTGGCTACTGTACCTGATTTTAACTTTCACCCCAGATGTGAGAGGCTTCTGATTACTCACTTAATGTTTGCAGATGATCTATTGTTGTTTACTAGAGCTGATGAGTATTCTGTTCAGCTTTTGTTTAAAGCTTTTCAGAAATTCTCTAAAGCTTCTGGCCTTGAGGCTAATTTGCTTAAAAGTGAGGTGTATTTTGGAGGGGTGGGCATTGATTTACAGGCTGCTCTTTTGAGTAGGTTAGGTATGGTTGCAGGCTCTATCCCTTTCAAGTATCTTGGAGTGCCCTTTTCTTCTAAGAAATTAACTATTCAGCAATGCAAACCCCTGGTTCACAGGATTACTAGCAGAATTGAAGGGTGGGCTTCAAAGTTTCTCTCTTATGCTGGTCGTTTACAGCTCATTAAGAGTGTTCTTTTTGGAATTCAAACATATTGGGCTCAAATTTTTATATTACCTAAGAAGATTATGAAGGAGATTGAATCTAGATTTAAAGCTTTCTTGTGGACTGGTAATGCCAATCCCTCTAAGAAAGCTCTTATTGCTTGGAGCACTGTTTGTTTGCCTAAATCATGTGGAGGCTGGAACATTATTTCTCTTCATGATTGGAATATCTCTGCTATTTGTAAGATTTTATGGGATATAGCTCACAAAACTGATTCCCTCTGGGTTAAGTGGGTTCACATTTACTATTTCAGGTCAGTCAGTTTCTGGGAGGCTGATATTCCTAAGAAAAGTTCTTGGGTGCTTAGGAAAATTATGAAGTACAGGGGGCTGATTGATGATATTGGTGGATGGGATCTTGTAATGACTAATAACAAGGTTCAAATTAAGCTGATCTATAAAAAACTCAGATTACAGGCTTCAAAGGTCCCTTGGAAAAGACTTACTTGTAATAATAGTGCTTCTCCAAGAAGTATCTTCATCCTTTGGCTGGCTCTTTGGAACAGGTTGCTTACTAAAGATAGAGTTCTCAAATGGAATCCTACTTGTGACCCTGTGTCTTTACTGTGTTTACAGGAAAATGAAACTCATCACCATCTTTTCTTTCTCTGTAACTATTCTAAGAGAATCTGGGAGAAGGTTCTGCAACTTCTCAAATGTCACAAGGTTGTTCAAGGTTTTGATCAGGAAATGGACTGGGCTATGAAGAGAGGTAGACGATCAAAGTCAAATGCTAGGCTTCATCTGATGTTCCTGGCTGAGACTGTTTACAGCATTTGGATACAGAGGAACAACACCATGTTCAATGGCAATTGTGAGTCTGCTGAAACTGTTTTCAGGGCAGTGGTTTACAGGGTTTCTTGCAGGTGTAATGAGGCTGATAGACAGGCTTTGATCTATGTGCCTACTTAGTGTTGGTAGATGCTTGTTGCTGTTCTGGTTTTGTCTTGTTTTTGGTTGTTTATGTTGTTTAGCTTTGTGCTGGTTTGTTTAGCCTGTTTTCAGGTCTTTTGTCCTGTGCCTTTGGTCCTTAGTGACCCTCCTAGAGGGTAGCTTTGGGTCTCTGAGTTCAGATGGGCTGTGTTTGGTTTTTGGACTTCAGAAACCCTTCCTAGAAGGTGGGCTGACAGTTCAAGGCCTTGGCCAGTTTGTGTTGCCCTTTAGGCTTTGTTGTCTTTTTTGGCTTTTGTGTTTGTTCCCTTTTTTCTGCTGTTTTCAGCTTCTTTGGTAATAAAATTCTATTTACCAAAAAAAAAAAAAAAGTCAAACACATTCAAACAAAGCAATTTAAATCAAATGAAGTGAAATGCATTCTACAAAGCTAACAGAATCAAATCAAAGTCAAACACATTCAAACAAAGCTTTTTGAATAAAATGAAAGTCAAATACATTCTACAAAGCTAATTGAATCAAATGAAAGTAAAAAACATTCAAACAAAGCTTTTTGAATCAAATGAAAGTCAAACACATTCAAACAAAGCTTTTTGAATAAAATTAAAATCAAACACATTCAAATGAAGCTATTTAAATCAAATGAAAGTGAAATGCATTCTAAAAAGCAAATTGAATCAAATGAAAGTCAAACACATTCAAACAAAGCTATTTGAATCAAATGAAAGTGAAATGCATTCTAAAAAGCAAATTGAATCAAATGAAAGTCAAACACATTCAAACAAAGCTAATTGAATCAAATGAAAGTCAAACACATTCAAACAAAGCTTTTTGAATCAAATGAAAGTCAAACACATTCAAACAAAGCAATTTAAATCAAATGAAGTGAAATGCATTCTACAAAGCTAACAGAATCAAATCAAAGTCAAACACATTCAAACAAAGCTTTTTGAATAAAATGAAAGTCAAAGACAATCTACAAAGCTAATTGAATCAAATAAAAGTCAAAAACATTCAAACAAAGCATTTTGAATCAAATGAAAGTCAAACACATTCAAATAAAGCTTTTTGAATAAAATTAAAATCAAACACATTCAAATGTAGCTATTTAAATCAAATGAGAGTGAAATGCATTCTAAAAAGCAAATTGAATCAAATGAAAGTCAAACACATTCAAACAAAGCTATTTGAATCAAATTAAAGTCAAACACATTCAAATAAAGCTTTTTGAATCAAATTAAAGTCAAACACATTCAAACAAAACAATTTAAATCAAATGAAAGTGAAGTGCATTCTACAAAGCTTGAATCAAATCAAAGTCAAACACATTTAAACAAAGCTTTTTGAATAAAATGAAAGTCAAATACATTCTACAAAGCTAATTGAATTAAATGAAAGTCAAACACATTCAAACAAAGGTTTTTGAATCAAATGAAAGTCAAACACATTCAAACAAAGCTTTTTGAATAAAATTAAAATCAAACACATTCAAATGAAGCTATTTAAATCAAAAAAAAGTGAAATGCATTCTAAAAAGCAAATTGAATCAAATGAAAGTCAAACACATTCAAACAAAGCTATTTGAATCAAATGAAAGTGAAATGCATTCTAAAAAGCAAATTGAATCAAATGAAAGTCAAACACATTCAAACAAAGCTATTTGAATCAAATTAAATTCAAACACATTCAAACAAAGCTTTTTGAATCAAATGAAAGTCAAACACATTCAAACAAAGCAATTTAAATCAAATGAAGTGAAATGCATTCTACAAAGCTAACATAATCAAATCAAAGTCAAACACATTCAAACAAAGCTTTTTGAATAAAATGAAAGTCAAATACATTCTACAAAGCTAATTGAATCAAATGAAAGTCAAAAACATTCAAACAAAGCTTTTTGAATCAAATGAAAGTCAAACACATTCAAATAAAGCTTTTTGAAAAAAATTAAAATCAAACACATTCAAATGTAGCTATATAAATCAAATGAAAGTGAAATGCATTCTAAAAAGCAAATTGAATCAAATGAAAGTCAAACACATTCAAACAAAGCTATTTGAATCAAATTAAAGTCAAACACATTCAAATAAAGCTTTTTGAATCAAATTAAAGTCAAACACATTCAAACAAAACAATTTAAATCAAATGAAAGTGAAGTGCATTCTACAAAGCTTGAATCAAATCAAAGTCAAACACATTTAAACAAAGCTTTTTGAATAAAATGAAAGTCAAATACATTCTACAAAGCTAATTGAATTAAATGAAAGTCAAACACATTCAAACAAAGGTTTTTGAATCAAATGAAAGTCAAACACATTCAAACAAAGCTTTTTGAATAAAATTAAAATCAAACACATTCAAATGAAGCTATTTAAATCAAATGAAAGTGAAATGCATTCTAAAAAGCAAATTGAATCAAATGAAAGTCAAACACATTCAAACAAAGCTATTTGAATCAAATGAAAGTGAAATGCATTCTAAAAAGCAAATTGAATCAAATGAAAGTCAAACACATTCAAACAAAGCTATTTGAATCAAATTAAATTCAAACACATTCAAACAAAGCTTTTTGAATCAAATGAAAGTCAAACACATTCAAACAAAGCAATTTAAATCAAATGAAGTGAAATGCATTCTACAAAGCTAACAGAATCAAATCAAAGTCAAACACATTCAAACAAAGCTTTTTGAATAAAATGAAAGTCAAATACATTCTACAAAGCTAATTGAATCAAATGAAAGTCAAACACATTCAAACAAAGCTTTTTGAATCAAATGAAAGTCAAACACATTCAAACAAAGCAATTTAAATCAAATGAAGTGAAATACATTCTACAAAGCTAACAGAATCAAATCAAAGTCAAACACATTCAAACAAAGCTTTTTGAATAAAATGAAAGTCAAATACATTCTACAAAGCTAATTAAATCAAATGAAAGTCAAACACATTCAAACAAAGCTTTTTGAATCAAATGAAAGTCAAACACATTCAAACAAAGCAATTTAAATCAAATGAAGTGAAATGCATTCTACAAAGCTAATTGAATCAAATGAAAGTCAAACAAATTCAAACAAAGCTTTTTGAATCAAATGAAAGTCATACACATTCTAACAAAGCAATTTAAATCAAATGAAGTGAAATGCATTCTACAAAGCTAACAGAATCAAATCAAAGTCAAACACATTTAAACAAAGCTTTTTGAATAAAATGTAAGTCAAATACATTCTACAAAGCTAATTGAATCAAATGAAAGTCAAACACATTCAAATAAAGCTTTTTGAATAAAATTAAAATCAAACACATTCAAATGAAGCTATTTAAATCAAATGAAAGTGAAATGCATTCTAAAAAGCAAAGTGAATCAAATGAAAGTCAAACACATTCAAACAAAGCTATTTGAATCAAATTAAAGTCAAACACATTCAAACAAAGCTTTTTGAATCAAATGAAAGTCAAACACATTCAAACAAAGCAATTTAAATCAAATGAAGTGAAATGCATTCTACAAAGCTAACAGAATCAAATGAAAGTCAAACACATTCAAACAAAGCTATTTGAATCAAATGAAAGTCAAACACATTCAAAAAAAGCTTTTTGAATAAAATTAAAATCAAACACATTCAAATGAAGCTATTTAAATCAAATAAAAGTGAAATGCATTCTAAAAAGCAAATTGAATCAAATGAAAGTCAAACACATTCAAACAAAGCTATTTGAATCAAATGAAAGTGAAATGCATTCTAAAAAGCAAATTGAATCAAATGAAAGTCAAACACATTCAAACAAAGCTATTTGAATCAAATTAAATTCAAACACATTCAAACAAAGCTTTTTGAATCAAATGAAAGTCAAACACATTCAAACAAAGCAATTTAAATCAAATGAAGTGAAATGCATTCTACAAAGCTAACAGAATCAAATCAAAGTCAAACACATTCAAACAAAGCTTTTTGAATAAAATGAAAGTCAAATACATTCTACAAAGCTAATTGAATCAAATGAAAGTCAAAAACATTCAAACAAAGCTTTTTGAATCAAATGAAAGTCAAACACATTCAAATAAAGCTTTTTGAATAAAATTAAAATCAGACACATTCAAATGTAGCTATTTAAATCAAATGAAAGTGAAATGCATTCTAAAAAGCAAATTGAATCAAATAAAAGTCAAACACATTCAAACAAACCTATTTGAATCAAATTAAAGTCAAACACATTCAAATAAAGCTTTTTGAATCAAATTAAAGTCAAACACATTCAAACAAAGCAATTTAAATCAAATGAAGTGAAATGCATTCTACAAAGCTAACAGAATCAAATCAAAGTCAAACACATTCAAACAAAGCTTTTTGAATAAAATGAAAGTCAAATACATTCTACAAAGCTAATTGAATCAAATGAAAGTCAAAAACATTCAAACAAAACTTTTTGAATCAAATGAAAGTCAAACACATTCAAATAAAGCTTTTTGAATAAAATTAAAATCAAACACATTCAAATGAAGCTATTTAAATCAAATGATAGTGAAATGCATTCTAAAAAGCAAATTGAATCAAATGAAAGTCAAACACATTCAAATGAAGCTATTTGAATCAAATGAAAGTGAAATGCATTCTAAAAAGCAAATTGAATCAAATGAAAGTCAAACACATTCAAACAAAGCTAATTGAATCAAATGAAAGTCAAACACATTCAAACAAAGCTTTTTGAATCAAATGAAAGTCAAACACATTCAAACAAAGCAATTTAAATCAAATGAAGTGAAATGCATTCTACAAAGCTAACAGAATCAAATCAAAGTCAAACACATTTAAACAAAGCTTTTTGAATCAAATGAAAGTCAAACACATTCAAACAAAGCAATTTAAATCAAATGAAGTGAAATGCATTCTACAAAGCTAACAGAATCAAATCAAAGTCAAACACATTCAAACAAAGCTTTTTGAATAAAATGAAAGTCAAATACATTCTACAAAGCTAATTGAATCAAATGAAAGTCAAAAACATTCAAACAAAACTTTTTGAATTAAATGAAAGTCAAACACATTCAAATAAAGCTTTTTGAATAAAATTAAAATCAAACACATTCAAATGAAGCTATTTAAATCAAATGATAGTGAAATGCATTCTAAAAAGCAAATTGAATCAAATGAAAGTCAAACACATTCAAACAAAGCTATTTGAATCAAATTAAAGTCAAACACATTCAAATAAAGCTTTTTGAATCAAATGAAAGTCAAACACATTCAAACAAAACAATTTAAATCAAATGAAAGTGAAGTGCATTCTACAAAGCTAACTGAATCAAATCAAAGTCAAACACATTCAAACAAAGCTTTTTGAATAAAATGAAAGTCAAATACATTCTACAAAGCTAATTGAATTAAATGAAAGTCAAACACATTCAAACAAAGGTTTTTGAATCAAATGAAAGTCAAACACATTCAAACAAAGCTTTTTGAATAAAATTAAAATCAAACACATTCAAATGAAGCTATTTAAATCAAATGAAAGTGAAATGCATTCTAAAAAGCAAATTGAATCAAATGAAAGTCAAACACATTCAAACAAAGCTATTTGAATCAAATGAAAGTGAAATGCATTCTAAAAAGCAAATTGAATCAAATGAAAGTCAAACACATTCAAACAAAGCTATTTGAATCAAATTAAATTCAAACACATTCAAACAAAGCTTTTTGAATCAAATGAAAGTCAAACACATTCAAACAAAGCAATTTAAATCAAATGAAGTGAAACGCATTCTACAAAGCTAACAGAATCAAATCAAAGTCAAACACATTCAAACAAAGCTTTTTGAATAAAATGAAAGTCAAATACATTCTACAAAGCTAATTGAATCAAATGAAAGTCAAACACATTCAAACAAAGCTTTTTGAATCAAATGAAAGTCAAACACATTCAAACAAAGCAATTTAAATCAAATGAAGTGAAATACATTCTACAAAGCTAACAGAATCAAATCAAAGTCAAACACATTCAAACAAAGCTTTTTGAATAAAATGAAAGTCAAATACATTCTACAAAGCTAATTAAATCAAATGAAAGTCAAACACATTCAAACAAAGCTTTTTGAATCAAATGAAAGTCAAACACATTCAAACAAAGCAATTTAAATCAAATGAAGTGAAATGCATTCTACAAAGCTAATTGAATCAAATGAAAGTCAAACACATTCAAACAAAGCTTTTTGAATCAAATGAAAGTCAAACACATTCTAACAAAGCAATTTAAATCAAATGAAGTGAAATGCATTCTACAAAGCTAACAGAATCAAATCAAAGTCAAACACATTTAAACAAAGCTTTTTGAATAAAATGTAAGTCAAATACATTCTACAAAGCTAATTGAATCAAATGAAAGTCAAACACATTCAAATAAAGCTTTTTGAATAAAATTAAAATCAAACACATTCAAATGAAGCTATTTAAATCAAATGAAAGTGAAATGCATTCTAAAAAGCAAAGTGAATCAAATGAAAGTCAAACACATTCAAACAAAGCTATTTGAATCAAATTAAAGTCAAACACATTCAAACAAAGCTTTTTGAATCAAATGAAAGTCAAACACATTCAAACAAAGCAATTTAAATCAAATGAAGTGAAATGCATTCTACAAAGCTAACAGAATCAAATCAAAGTCAAACACATTCAAACAAAGCTTTTTGAATAAAATGAAAGTCAAAGACAATCTACAAAGCTAATTGAATCAAATGAAAGTCAAAAACATTCAAACAAAGCATTTTGAATCAAATGAAAGTCAAACACATTCAAATAAAGCTTTTTGAATAAAATTAAAATCAAACACATTCAAATGAAGCTATTTAAATCAAATGAAAGTGAAATGCATTCTAAAAAGCAAATTGAATCAAATGAAAGTCAAACACATTCAAACAAAGCTATTTGAATCAAATTAAAGTCAAACACATTAAAACAAAGCTTTTTGAATCAAATGAAAGTCAAACACATTCAAACAAAGCAATTTAAATCAAATGAAGTGAAATGCATTCTACAAAGCTAACAGAATCAAATCAAAGTCAAACACATTCAAACAAAGCTTTTTGATAAAATGAAAGTCAAATACATTCTACAAAGCTAATTGAATTAAATGAAAGTCAAACACATTCTAACAAAGGTTTTTGAATCAAATGAAAGTCAAACACATTCAAACAAAGCTTTTTGAATAAAATTAAAATCAAACACATTCAAATGAAGCTATTTAAATCAAATGAAAGTGAAATGCATTCTAAAAAGCAAATTGAATCAAATGAAAGTCAAACACATTCAAACAAAGCTATTTGAATCAAATGAAAGTGAAATGCATTCTAAAAAGCAAATTGAATCAAATGAAAGTCAAACACATTCAAACAAAGCTATTTGAATCAAATTAAATTCAAACACATTCAAACAAAGCTTTTTGAATCAAATGAAAGTCAAACACATTCAAACAAAGCAATTTAAATCAAATGAAGTGAAATGCATTCTACAAAGCTAACATAATCAAATCAAAGTCAAACACATTCAAACAAAGCTTTTTGAATAAAATGAAAGTCAAATACATTCTACAAAGCTAATTGAATCAAATGAAAGTCAAAAACATTCAAACAAAGCTTTTTGAATCAAATGAAAGTCAAACACATTCAAATAAAGCTTTTTGAATAAAATTAAAATCAAACACATTCAAATGTAGCTATTTAAATCAAATGAAAGTGAAATGCATTCTAAAAAGCAAATTGAATCAAATGAAAGTCAAACACATTCAAACAAAGCTATTTGAATCAAATTAAAGTCAAACACATTCAAATAAAGCTTTTTGAATCAAATTAAAGTCAAACACATTCAAACAAAACAATTTAAATCAAATGAAAGTGAAGTGCATTCTACAAAGCTTGAATCAAATCAAAGTCAAACACATTTAAACAAAGCTTTTTGAATAAAATGAAAGTCAAATACATTCTACAAAGCTAATTGAATTAAATGAAAGTCAAACACATTCAAACAAAGGTTTTTGAATCAAATGAAAGTCAAACACATTCAAACAAAGCTTTTTGAATAAAATTAAAATCAAACACATTCAAATGAAGCTATTTAAATCAAATGAAAGTGAAATGCATTCTAAAAAGCAAATTGAATCAAATGAAAGTCAAACACATTCAAACAAAGCTATTTGAATCAAATGAAAGTGAAATGCATTCTAAAAAGCAAATTGAATCAAATGAAAGTCAAACACATTCAAACAAAGCTATTTGAATCAAATTAAATTCAAACACATTCAAACAAAGCTTTTTGAATCAAATGAAAGTCAAACACATTCAAACAAAGCAATTTAAATCAAATGAAGTGAAATACATTCTACAAAGCTAACAGAATCAAATCAAAGTCAAACACATTCAAACAAAGCTTTTTGAATAAAATGAAAGTCAAATACATTCTACAAAGCTAATTGAATCAAATGAAAGTCAAAAACATTCAAACAAAGCTTTTTGAATCAAATGAAAGTCAAACACATTCAAATAAAGCTTTTTGAATAAAATTAAAATCAAACACATTCAAATGTAGCTATTTAAATCAAATGAAAGTGAAATGCATTCTAAAAAGCAAATTGAATCAAATAAAAGTCAAACACATTCAAACAAAGCTATTTGAATCAAATTAAAGTCAAACACATTCAAATAAAGCTTTTTGAATCAAATTAAAGTCAAACACATTCAAACAAAGCAATTTAAATCAAATGAAGTGAAATGCATTCTACAAAGCTAACAGAATCAAATCAAAGTCAAACACTTTCAAACAAAGCTTTTTGAATAAAATGAAAGTCAAATACATTCTACAAAGCTAATTGAATCAAATGAAAGTAAAAAACATTCAAACAAAACTTTTTGAATCAAATGAAAGTCAAACACATTCAAATAAAGCTTTTTGAATAAAATTAAAATCAAACACATTCAAATGAAGCTATTTAAATCAAATGATAGTGAAATGCATTCTAAAAAGCAAATTGAATCAAATGAAAGTCAAACACATTCAAACAAAGCTAATTGAATCAAATGAAAGTCAAACACATTCAAACAAAGCTTTTTGAATCAAATGAAAGTCAAACACATTCAAACAAAGCAATTTAAATCAAATGAAGTGAAATGCATTCTACAAAGCTAACAGAATCAAATCAAAGTCAAACACATTTAAACAAAGCTTTTTGAATCAAATGAAAGTCAAACACATTCAAACAAAGCAATTTAAATCAAATGAAGTGAAATGCATTCTACAAAGCTAACAGAATCAAATCAAAGTCAAACACATTCAAACAAAGCTTTTTGAATAAAATGAAAGTCAAATACATTCTACAAAGCTAATTGAATCAAATGAAAGTCAAAAACATTCAAACAAAACTTTTTGAATTAAATGAAAGTCAAACACATTCAAATAAAGCTTTTTGAATAAAATTAAAATCAAACACATTCAAATGAAGCTATTTAAATCAAATGGTAGTGAAATGCATTCTAAAAAGCAAATTGAATCAAATGAAAGTCAAACAAATTCAAACAAAGCTATTTGAATCAAATTAAAGTCAAACACATTCAAATAAAGCTTTTTGAATCAAATGAAAGTCAAACACATTCAAACAAAATAATTTAAATCAAATGAAAGTGAAGTGCATTCTACAAAGCTAACTGAATCAAATCAAAGTCAAACACATTCAAACAAAGCTTTTTGAATAAAATGAAAGTCAAATACATTCTACAAAGCTAATTGAATTAAATGAAAGTCAAACACATTCAAACAAAGGTTTTTGAATCAAATGAAAGTCAAACACATTCAAACAAAGCTTTTTGAATAAAATTAAAATCAAACACATTCAAATGAAGCTATTTAAATCAAATGAAAGTGAAATGCATTCTAAAAAGCAAATTGAATCAAATGAAAGTCAAACACATTCAAACAAAGCTATTTGAATCAAATGAAAGTGAAATGCATTCTAAAAAGCAAATTGAATCAAATGAAAGTCAAACACATTCAAACAAAGCTATTTGAATCAAATTAAATTCAAACACATTCAAAAAAGCTTTTTGAATCAAATGAAAGTCAAACACATTCAAACAAAGCAATTTAAATCAAATGAAGTGAAATGCATTCTACAAAGCTAACAGAATCAAATCAAAGTCAAACACATTCAAACAAAGCTTTTTGATAAAATGAAAGTCAAATACATTCTACAAAGCTAATTGAATTAAATGAAAGTCAAACACATTCTAACAAAGGTTTTTGAATCAAATGAAAGTCAAACACATTCAAACAAAGCTTTTTGAATAAAATTAAAATCAAACACATTCAAATGAAGCTATTTAAATCAAATGAAAGTGAAATGCATTCTAAAAAGCAAATTGAATCAAATGAAAGTCAAACACATTCAAACAAAGCTATTTGAATCAAATGAAAGTGAAATGCATTCTAAAAAGCAAATTGAATCAAATGAAAGTCAAACACATTCAAACAAAGCTATTTGAATCAAATTAAATTCAAACACATTCAAACAAAGCTTTTTGAATCAAATGAAAGTCAAACACATTCAAACAAAGCAATTTAAATCAAATGAAGTGAAATGCATTCTACAAAGCTAACATAATCAAATCAAAGTCAAACACATTCAAACAAAGCTTTTTGAATAAAATGAAAGTCAAATACATTCTACAAAGCTAATTGAATCAAATGAAAGTCAAAAACATTCAAACAAAGCTTTTTGAATCAAATGAAAGTCAAACACATTCAAATAAAGCTTTTTGAATAAAATTAAAATCAAACACATTCAAATGTAGCTATTTAAATCAAATGCAAGTGAAATGCATTCTAAAAAGCAAATTGAATCAAATGAAAGTCAAACTCATTCAAACAAAGCTATTTGAATCAAATTAAAGTCAAACACATTCAAATAAAGCTTTTTGAATCAAATTAAAGTCAAACACATTCAAACAAAACAATTTAAATCAAATGAAAGTGAAGTGCATTCTACAAAGCTTGAATCAAATCAAAGTCAAACACATTTAAACAAAGCTTTTTGAATAAAATGAAAGTCAAATACATTCTACAAAGCTAATTGAATTAAATGAAAGTCAAACACATTCAAACAAAGGTTTTTGAATCAAATGAAAGTCAAACACATTCAAACAAAGCTTTTTGAATAAAATTAAAATCAAACACATTCAAATGAAGCTATTTAAATCAAATGAAAGTGAAATGCATTCTAAAAAGCAAATTGAATCAAATGAAAGTCAAACACATTCAAACAAAGCTATTTGAATCAAATGAAAGTGAAATGCATTCTAAAAAGCAAATTGAATCAAATGAAAGTCAAACACATTCAAACAAAGCTATTTGAATCAAATTAAATTCAAACACATTCAAACAAAGCTTTTTGAATCAAATAAAAGTCAAACACATTCAAACAAAGCAATTTAAATCAAATGAAGTGAAATGCATTCTACAAAGCTAACAGAATCAAATCAAAGTCAAACACATTCAAACAAAGCTTTTTGAACAAAATGAAAGTCAAATACATTCTACAAAACTAATTGAATCAAATGAAAGTCAAAAACATTCAAGCAAAGCTTTTTGAATCAAATGAAAGTCAAACACATTCAAATAAAGCTTTTTGAATAAAATTAAAATCAAACACATTCAAATGTAGCTATTTAAATCAAATGAAAGTGAAATGCATTCTAAAAAGCAAATTGAATCAAATAAAAGTCAAACACATTCAAACAAACCTATTTGAATCAAATTAAAGTCAAACACATTCAAATAAAGCTTTTTGAATCAAATGAAAGTCAAACACATTCAAACAAAACAATTTAAATCAAATGAAAGTGAAGTGCATTCTACAAAGCTAACAGAATCAAATCAAAGTCAAACACATTCAAACAAAGCTTTTTGAATAAAATGAAAGTCAAATACATTCTACAAAGCTAATTGAATCAAATGAAAGTCAAAAATATTCAAACAAAACTTTTTGAATCAAATGAAAGTCAAACACATTCAAATAAAGCTTTTTGAATAAAATTAAAATCAAACACATTCAAATGAAGCTATTTAAATCAAATGATAGTGAAATGCATTCTAAAAAGCAAATTGAATCAAATGAAAGTCAAACACATTCAAATGAAGCTATTTGAATCAAATGAAAGTGAAATGCATTCTAAAAAGCAAATTGAATCAAATGAAAGTCAAACACATTCGAACAAAGCTAATTGAATCAAATGAAAGTCAAACACATTCAAACAAAGCTTTTTGAATCAAATGAAAGTCAAACACATTCAAACAAAGCAATTTAAATCAAATGAAGTGAAATGCATTCTACAAAGCTAACAGAATCAAATCAAAGTCAAACACATTTAAACAAAGCTTTTTGAATCAAATGAAAGTTAAACACATTCAAACAAAGCAATTTAAATCAAATGAAGTGAAATGCATTCTACAAAGCTAACAGAATCAAATCAAAGTCAAACACATTCAAACAAATCTTTTTGAATAAAATGAAAGTCAAATACATTCTACAAAGCTAATTGAATCAAATGAAAGTCAAAAACATTCAAACAAAACTTTTTGAATTAAATGAAAGTCAAACACATTCAAATAAAGCTTTTTGAATAAAATTAAAATCAAACACATTCAAATGAAGCTATTTAAATCAAATGATAGTGAAATGCATTCGAAAAAGCAAATTGAATCAAATGAAAGTCAAACACATTCAAACAAAGCTATTTGAATCAAATTAAAGTCAAACACATTCAAATAAAGCTTTTTGAATCAAATGAAAGTCAAACACATTCAAACAAAACAATTTAAATCAAATGAAAGTGAAGTGCATTCTACAAAGCTAACTGAATCAAATCAAAGTCAAACACATTCAAACAAAGCTTTTTGAATAAAATGAAAGTCAAATACATTCTACAAAGCTAATTGAATTAAATGAAAGTCAAACACATTCAAACAAAGGTTTTTGAATCAAATGAAAGTCAAACACATTCAAACAAAGCTTTTTGAATAAAATTAAAATCAAACACATTCAAATGAAGCTATTTAAATCAAATGAAAGTGAAATGCATTCTAAAAAGCAAATTGAATCAAATGAAAGTCAAACACATTCAACAAAGCTATTTGAATCAAATGAAAGTGAAATGCATTCTAAAAAGCAAATTGAATCAAATGAAAGTCAAACACATTCAAACAAAGCTATTTGAATCAAATTAAATTCAAACACATTCAAACAAAGCTTTTTGAATCAAATGAAAGTCAAACACATTCAAACAAAGCAATTTAAATCAAATGAAGTGAAATGCATTCTACAAAGCTAACAGAATCAAATCAAAGTCAAACACATTCAAACAAAGCTTTTTGAATAAAATGAAAGTCAAATACATTCTACAAAGCTAATTGAATCAAATGAAAGTCAAACACATTCAAACAAAGCTTTTTGAATCAAATGAAAGTCAAAAACATTCAAACAAAGCAATTTAAATCAAATGAAGTGAAATACATTCTACAAAGCTAACAGAATCAAATCAAAGTCAAACACATTCAAACAAAGCTTTTTGAATAAAATGAAAGTCAAATACATTCTACAAAGCTAATTAAATCAAATGAAAGTCAAAACACATTCAAACAAAGCTTTTTGAATCAAATGAAAGTCAAACACATTCAAACAAAGCAATTTAAATCAAATGAAGTGAAATGCATTCTACAAAGCTAATTGAATCAAATGAAAGTCAAATACATTCAAACAAAGCTTTTTGAATCAAATGAAAGTCAAACACATTCTAACAAAGCAATTTAAATCAAATGAAGTGAAATGCATTCTACAAAGCTAACAGAATCAAATCAAAGTCAAACACATTTAAACAAAGCTTTTTGAATAAAATGTAAGTCAAATACATTCTACAAAGCTAATTGAATCAAATGAAAGTCAAACACATTCAAATAAAGCTTTTTGAATAAAATTAAAATCAAACACATTCAAATGAAGCTATTTAAATCAAATGAAAGTGAAATGCATTCTAAAAAGCAAAGTGAATCAAATGAAAGTCAAACACATTCAAACAAAGCTATTTGAATCAAATTAAAGTCAAACACATTCAAACAAAGCTTTTTGAATCAAATGAAAGTCAAACACATTCAAAGAAAGCAATTTAAATCAAATGAAGTGAAATGCATTCTACAAAGCTAACAGAATCAAATCAAAGTCAAACACATTCAAAAAAAGCTTTTTGAATAAAATGAAAGTCAAAGACAATCTACAAAGCTAATTGAATCAAATGAAAGTCAAAACATTCAAACAAAGCATTTTGAATCAAATGAAAGTCAAACACATTCAAATAAAGCTTTTTGAATAAAATTAAAATCAAACACATTCAAATGAAGCTATTTAAATCAAATGAAAGTGAAATGCATTCTAAAAAGCAAATTGAATCAAATGAAAGTCAAACACATTCAAACAAAGCTATTTGAATCAAATTAAAGTCAAACACATTCAAACAAAAGCTTTTTGAATCAAATGAAAGTCAAACACATTCAAAAAAAGCAATTTAAATCAAATGAAGTGAAATGCATTCTACAAGCTAACAGAATCAAATCAAAGTCAAACACATTCAAACAAAGCTTTTGAATAAAATGAAAGTCAAATACATTCTACAAAGCTAATTGAATCAAATGAAAGTCAAACACATTCTAACAAAGGTTTTTGAATCAAATGAAAGTCAAACACATTCAACAAAGCTTTTTGAATAAAATTAAAATCAAACACATTCAAATGAAGCTATTTAAATCAAATGAAAGTGAAAATGCATTCTAAAAAGCAAATTGAATCAAATGAAAGTCAAACACATTCAAACAAAGCTATTTGAATCAAATGAAAGTGAAATGCATTCTAAAAAGCAAATGAATCAAATGAAAGTCAAACACATTCAACAACAAAGCTATTTGAATCAAATTAAATTCAAACACATTCAAACAAAGCTTTTGAATCAAATGAAAGTCAAACACATTCAAACAAAGCAATTTAAATCAAATGAAGTGAAATGCATTCTACAAAGCTAACATAAATCAAATCAAAGTCAAACACATTCAAACAAAGCTTTTGAATAAAATGAAAGTCAAATACATTCTACAAAGCTAATTGAATCAAATGAAAGTCAAAAACATTCAAACAAAGCTTTTTGAATCAAATGAAAGTCAAACACATTCAAATAAAGCTTTTTGAATAAAATTAAAATCAAACACATTCAAATGTAGCTATTTAAATCAAATGAAAGTGAAATGCATTCTAAAAGCAAATTGAATCAAATGAAAGTCAAACTCATTCAAACAAAGCTATTGAATCAAATTAAAGTCAAACACATTCAAACAAAGCTTTTTGAATCAAATGAAAGTCAAACACATTCAAACAAAACAATTTAAATCAAATGAAAGTGAAGTGCATTCTACAAAGCTTGAATCAAATCAAAGTCAAACACATTTAACAAAGCTTTTTGAATAAAATGAAAGTCAAATACATTCTACAAAGCTAATGAATTAAATGAAAGTCAAACACATTCAAACAAAGGTTTTTGAATCAAATGAAAGTCAAACACATTCAAACAAAGCTTTTGAATAAAATTAAAATCAAACACATTCAAATGAAGCTATTTAAATCAAATGAAAGTGAAATGCATTCTAAAAAGCAAATGAATCAAATGAAAGTCAAACACATTCAAACAAAGCTATTTGAATCAAATGAAAGTGAAATGCATTCTAAAAAGCAAATTGAATCAAAATGAAAGTCAAACACATTAAACAAAGCTATTTGAATCAAATAAAGTCAAACACATTCAAACAAAGTTTTGAATCAAATAAAAGTCAAACACATTCAAACAAAGCAATTTAAATCAAATGAAAGTGAAAACATTCTACAAAGCTAACAGAATCAAATCAAAGTCAAACACATTCAAACAAAGCTTTTTGAATAAAATGAAAGTCAAATACATTCTACAAAAGCTAATTGAATCAAATGAAAGTCAAAAACATTCAAGCAAAGCTTTTTGAATCAAATGAAAGTCAAACACATTCAAATAAAGCTTTTGAATAAAATTAAAATCAAACACATTCAAATGTAGCTATTTAAATCAAATGAAAGTGAAATGCATTCTAAAAAGCAAATTGAATCAAAAAAAGTCAAACACATTCAAACAAAGCTATTTGAATCAAATTAAAGTCAAACACATTCAAATAAAGCTTTTTGAATCAAATGAAAGTCAAACACATTCAAACAAAACAATTTAATCAAATGAAAGTGAAATGCATTCTACAAAGCTTGAATCAAATCAAAGTCAAACACATTCAAACAAAGCTTTTGAATAAAATGAAAGTCAAAACATTCAAACAAAGCAATTAAATCAAATGAAGTGAAATGCATTCTACAAAGCTAACAGAATCAAATCAAAGTCAAACACATTCAAACAAAGCTTTGAATAAAATGAAAGTCAAATACATTCTACAAAGCTAATTGAATCAAATGAAAGTCAAACACATTCAAACAAAGTTTTTTGAATCAAATGAAAGTCAAACACATTCAAACAAAGCAATTTAAATCAAATGAAGTGAAATACATTCTACAAAGCTAACAGAATCAAATCAAAATCAAACAAATTCAAACAAAGCTTTTTGAATAAAATGAAAGTCAAATACATTCTACAAAGCTAATTGAATCAAATTAAAGTCAAACACATTCAAATAAAGCTTTTTGAATAAAATTAAAATCAAAACACATTCAAATGAAGCTATTTAAATCAAATGAAAGTGAAATGCATTCTAAAAGCAAAGTGAATCAAAGAAAGTCAAAAACACATTCAAACAAAGCTATTTGAATCAAATAAAGTCAAACACATTCAAACAAAGCTTTTGAATCAAATGAAAGTCAAACACATTCAAACAAAGCAATTTAAATCAAATGAAGTGAAATGCATTCTACAAAGCTAACAGAATCAAATCAAAGTCAAACACATTCAAACAAAGCTTTTTGAATAAAATGAAAGTCAAAGACAATCTACAAAGCTAATTGAATCAAATGAAAGTAAAAAACATTCAAACAAAGCAATTTTGAATCAAATGAAAGTCAAATCACATTCAAAATAAAGCTTTTTGAATAAAATTAAAATCAAACACATTCAAATGAAGCTATTAAAATCAAATGAAAGTGAAATGCATTCAAAAAAAGCAAATGAATCAAATGAAAGTCAAACACATTCAAAACAAAGCAAATTGAATCAAATGAAAGTCAAACAATTCAAACAAAGCTATTGAATCAAATTAAAAGTCAAACACATTCAAACAAAGCAATTTAAATCAAATGAAGTGAAATGCATTCTACAAGCTAACAAATCAAATCAAAGTCAAACACATTCAAACAAAGCTTTTTGATAAAATGAAAGTCAAATACATTCTACAAAGCTAATTGAATTAAATGAAAGTCAAACACATTCACAAAGCTTTTTGAATCAAATGAAAGTCAAACACATTCAAACAAAGCTTTTGAATAAAATTAAAATCAAACACATTCAAATGAAGCTATTTAAATCAAATGAAAGTGAAATGCATTCTAAAAAGCAAATTGAATCAAATGAAAGTCTAAACACATTCAAACAAAGCTATTGAATCAAATTAAGATCAAACACATTCAAACAAAGCTTTTTGAATCAAATGAAAGTCAAAACACATTCAAACAAAGCAATTTAAATCAAATGAAAGTGAAATGCATTCTACAAAGCTAACATAATCAAATCAAAGTCAAACACATTCAAACAAAGCTTTTTGAATAAAATGAAAGTCAAATACATTCTACAAAGCTAATTGAATCAAATGAAAGTCAAAAACATTCAAACAAGCTTTTTGAATCAAATGAAAGTCAAACACATTCAAATAAAGCTTTTGAATAAAATTAAAATCAAACACATTCAAATGAAGCTATTAAATCAAATGAAAGTGAAATGCATTCTAAAAGCAAATTGAATCAAATGAAAGTCAAACACATTCAAACAAAGCTATTTGAATCAAATTAAAGTCAAACACATTCAAACAAAGCTTTTGAATCAAATGAAAGTCAAACACATTCAAACAAAGCAATTTAAATCAAATGAAGTGAAATGCATTCTAAAAGCTAACAGAATCAAATCAAAGTCAAACACATTCAAACAAAGCTTTTTGAATAAAATGAAAGTCAAATACATTCTACAAAGCTAATTGAATCAAATGAAAGTCAAACACATTCTAACAAAGGTTTTTGAATCAAATGAAAGTCAAACACATTCAACAAAGCTTTTTGAATAAAATTAAAATCAAACACATTCAAATGAAGCTATTAAATCAAATGAAAGTGAAATGCATTCTAAAAAGCAAATTGAATCAAATGAAAGTCAAAACCATTCAAACAAAGCTATTTGAATCAAATGAAAGTGAATGCATTCTAAAAAGCAAATTGAATCAAATGAAAGTCAAACACATTCAAACAAAGCTATTTGAATCAAATTAAAGTCAAACACATTCAAACAAAGCTTTTTGAATCAAATGAAAGTCAAACACATTCAAACAAAGCAATTTAAATCAAATGAAGTGAAATGCATTCTACAAAGCTAACATAATCAAATCAAAGTCAAACACATTCAAACAAAGCTTTTTGAATAAAATGAAAGTCAAATACATTCTACAAAGCTAATTGAATCAAATGAAAGTCAAAAACATTCAAACAAAGCTTTTTGAATCAAATGAAAGTCAAACACATTCAAATAAAGCTTTTTGAATAAAATTAAATCAAAACACATTCAAATGTAGCTATTTAAATCAAATGAAAGTGAAATGCATTCTAAAAAGCAAATTGAATCAAATGAAAGTCAAACTCATTCAAACAAAGCTATTTGAATCAAATTAAAGTCAAACACATTCAAATAAAGCTTTTTGAATCAAATGAAAGTCAAACACATTCAAACAAAACAATTTAAATCAAATGAAAGTGAAGTGCATTCTACAAAGCTTGAATCAAATCAAAGTCAAACACATTTAAACAAAGATTTTTGAATAAAATGAAAGTCAAATACATTCTACAAAGCTAATTGAATTAAATGAAAGTCAAACACATTCAAACAAAGTTTTGAATCAAATGAAAGTCAAACACATTCAAACAAAGCTTTGAATAAAATTAAAATTCAAACACATTCAAATGAAGCTATTTAAATCAAATGAAAGTGAAATGCATTCTAAAAAGCAATTGAATCAAATGAAAGTCAAACACATTCAAACAAAGCTATTTGAATCAAATGAAAGTGAAATGCATTCTAAAAAGCTAATTGAATCAAATGAAAGTCAAACACATTCAAACAAAGCTATTGAATCAAATTAAATTCAAACACATTCAAACAAAGCTTTTTGAATCAAATGAAAAAAAAAGTCAAACACATTCAAACAAAGCAATTTAAATCAAATGAAGTGAAATGCATTCTACAAAGCTAACAGAATCAAATCAAAGTCAAACACATTCAAACAAAGCTTTTGAATAAAATGAAAGTCAAAGACAATCTACAAAGCTAATTGAATCAAATGAAAGTCAAACACATTCAAACAAAGCTTTTTGAATCAAATGAAAGTCAAACACATTCAATAAAGCTTTTGAATAAAATGAAAATCAAACACATTCAAAATGTAGCTATTTAAATCAAATGAAAGTGAAAATGCATTCTAAAAAGCAAATTGAATCAAATAAAAGTCAAACACATTCAAACAAAGCTATTTGAATCAAATTAAAGTCAAACACATTCAAATAAAGCTTTTTGATTCAAATGAAAGTCAAACACATTCAAACAAAACAATTTAAATCAAATGAAAGTGAAGTGCATTCTACAAAGCTTGAATCAAATCAAAGTCAAACACATTGAACAAAGCTTTTGAATAAAATGAAAGTCAAACACATTCAAACAAAGCAATTTAAATCAAATGAAGTGAAATGCATTCACAAAGCTAACAGAATCAAATCAAAGTCAAACACATTCAAACAAAGCTTTTTGAATAAAATGAAAGTCAAATACATTCTACAAAGCTAATTGAATCAAATGAAAGTCAAACACATTCAAACAAAGCTTTTTGAATCAAATGAAAGTCAAACACATTCAAACAAAGCAATTTAAATCAAATGAAGTGAAATACATTCTACAAAGCTAACAGAATCAAATCAAA